>CM052335.1:19844035-19934350 GCA_028455595.1 Lasioglossum vierecki | reverse complement strand
TTAGCCTCCGCAGTCTACCCCTTTAAGAGACGACAGAACGAAGATCCGCGGTAAATCGAGATTCGCAGCCGTTTGGCCGGAAGGGAGAAACGCGTAACTGATACATCTGTCTTCAATGAGTCCGAAAATTTAGTTTATTGGCACAATCCGGTGTGCCAGCCTGAACGGATTTATACGCGTCCTTGACCAACACAGGCCGGCGCGCGAGCATCGGGTTAAATTCCGGAACAATGGAGTTGCCCCCGATGTTCGGGGGTGCAATGTGGATCCGTAGACCAATCGGACACTTGACCCGCTGCGAAAATCGTCGATGGTTTGTCCACTTAAATCGCAGATGGTTTGTCCACTTTAAATCGCCGATGGGAACAAACGAGGGAAAGCGAGCGACACGGTTTCCGTAGAATTTCCTGGGGAAAGCCCAGCGAAACTCCAGCTCCAGCCGAGCAACCAAACTACAACAACACCCCGCGACCTTGAACGCAACCACGAAGACGAACGGCAGGCTTCGACGGGAAATTACATTGCGGTTTCGAGCCCAGCTCCACTCCGAAGGCGGAACTGTCGCAACTGCCGCCCCCAATGATACTTTTCTCACCCCTCCTCTCTCCCCTGCTGTCGTTTTCCTGGCGAAAATTAGGGTCGTTAATCTGCGTCTCAATTTGCCCCGCGAGCTCCCTAATGGGAGATTAACCGCGCGGCAGCGCACCCGAGTTAATTAATATCATTATTCTTTGAAGAAGATTCGGGGATAATTAAGCAGACTGGTGAGACACTGTTCGACAGATTGCCATGTGGCTCTGGGAAGTAATTGGGACACTATATTTTCGAAAAATTCGTGATTTTTCAATTGTTTCACTACTGTCATAATTCATCGTTCATTTTCCATTTTTCAAGATTTTTTAAGAGGTTTAAAAAATTGTTTTTTTTTTCTCGGAAATGTGGGACGTCTGTGGAAACATTAAAAAATCTTGCATCACGATGAAATGTTATCTACTGTTTCATGAAACAGGAATTGCGAAGTTGACGGTACACCTTTCATTCAAAGCTGAACAAAACGATAAAAAAATCGTGTATGAATTTTGAAAGTGTCGTTTTAAAGGGTTCAAGTTTCAATCTTCGAATTTAGGTCAAATTTTTCGACGTTTCTACAGACGTTTCTACAGACTGGTATGAAATTTTCGAGAGTATAAAAATTGTTCCAGCATCCATCGGTAATAATAACCTACTGGAAAATCATCGAGGCGCATAGAAACCTAACAGGTGTCGAGCTTGTAATTTCGAACGGAGCACACGAACCAAACAAATGCGTTTCGAACGGCCGATGGCATATGGAAAGCTAATTTGCATGTCGTTAGTTTCGCGTCGAAATAGCATTATCCTTGACATTTTCTAGACAATTCGGTAGCTGATTATCAACTTTCCTTATCGCGGACGAATTGCAAAGAGCGGACCACATAATTTTTCAAATAAAGGTCATCAGAAACGCGGTTGAATCGCTTTCTTGCCTCTTCAAGGCGAATCGTTCGTACTCGCAACATTTATAGGTTCACCACGTTTATAGACTCTATTTCTTTAACCCTTTGCTTTTGTACCTAATTTAACTCGAAAATTGAATATTTCTTGCTCGCTAGAATATTTCCATTCCCTATGATTTTTTAAATTTTACAGATATTAAATTGGTATAATACTTCTTACAATACCTGAATGTTTATTAACTGAGTAGATACCAATATATTTAATAATGTACAGTGCCAAGGGTTAAAATATGAATAAACCAGAATTGATCAGGGTACGGAAGAGAAGTAGATGGAAAGTACTAAGTGATTTATCGTGCACTAATTTTTGAAGGGCGTGCACGAATTAATAACGGAGTTGAAATTATAATAGGACTCCGGTAACCAACGATATCCCTCCCAGCTGATTCCGCAGGTCTCATAACTCATGCGGGGGCGCCTTTCCGCGGCGCGGCGCGGCGCGGCGTCCCATCGACCTAACGACTCGCGTGATTTCGCTAATAAATCGTGGCTTCAATCGCGGCCGAAGTGCACGACCTGGAAGGAAAGCGGCGGAAAATATTCAGTATCAGAATTAATAGGCGAATGGTACATGCACGTAGCCGCCTCTGCCTACTATCTGTATCATGGCCGAACCGTGCAGATATCCGTCTGTCTGACCTAAATACGTAATTATCTTTTCGCGAGGCACGACCTTGGACGGGCCAAGTCCGAACTGGGCCATGTCTCTGTCTGCCAGTTTTACTTCGTACATAAAGTTACCTGCCCACACCTCCTCCCCTCCACACCTTCTTCCACCACCCCCTTTCTCGTTCGCCCTCTCCCGGCTTGCAAGCTTTAAGACTCTTGGAAGAATCTTTCAAGTTTCTCGGGACGCGCAAGGAAAAATCGGTTACACTCGGAAGCGTCATCTGTCCGAGAATAATATGTCATAATTTTCAAGGATCGTCGGGGGATAATTTAATTAATCCGCTTTAATGGAGATTCGAAATACCCGGCCGTCGCTTTTTTAATTACATGCGGAGTGCTGGCTCGTCTCTCTTTCTCTCGGTTCCAGGATTTTAATGCAGCCGAAGTCTCCGGTCTCGGCAACCCTCGCGAGATAGCTGTCTGTTCCACCCCCGCACCGTAATCGCTGATGAATTAATTCGGACGAAGCAAAACGAAGGAAAAAGTTTCCCCGAGGATAGCGATGGGAGAAAATCGACGATCGAATTTCTCGGATTTTTCGAGTTCTTCGAACGCTTCCTCTTGTCACCGTTTCTTGCCTAAATAATAACAAAGTTATTACACAGTTATATTAATTCGATGCACCTTCTTACTGTTCCAATTCAAGCTATGTAGCTATACCATATGCTCTTGCACCAAAGTAGAAAGGAAAGATAAATCACTAATTAAAATTTTTTAAAAAACGTACCATAACACGAATCAGCTGATACACCATTTTACATTTCACCGTCGCGTATTTATATCGTCTGACCAAACGAAATACAGTGTTTCGAGCCGAAGCCTTGGAATTAAATAGTAAGGCGAAGGGTTAAGGCGGTGGCCTCCGAAAAATTTCACCGTCGGGTTTTATAGGTCGTCGGATATATCGATGGCTGATAGAAAATGGATATCTTTCAGGAAGATGTTCGCTCGATCGAAAAACGTTATATGCTCCGTGGCCGGCTTGCCGACCGACACACGCTCGGCTCTCAGGTGAACTCGCCCCGGTGACCACCATCCCTGCGCGACCCCACGCCACCCCCGACAACTGGAACGCTGACCCAGTTAATACACCTGTAGAAACAGTGCCAACACTCCCGTGTCCACGGATGTCGGGCCGCCACCGCGTCGACGAACGACACTGTGCCTATCCACGGAACGACCCGCAATTCCATCGTACACGCAACCTAATCCCTTTGTAAATGACGCCTTTCGAATAATTCCTTATCGGACCCCGCTAACTACACGAATACACGTACACAACCAGCCACCCCCTCCGCCAGCGGTGTAGTTTGGTTACCTTGATTGCTGATTCTCTTGCTCCAGTTCAGCGGATCAATTGTGGTCCGATCGGAAGCTCGCTTCAGCGAAATGTTTACGTACCGGCGAATCGGTCCCGAGCGAGTTTTCCTACAACCCTCTCACCCTCTTATGCGGCCAATTTTTTGTCTGCCTTTTAGCGGTCCTCATCAACCCTCTACCTCGTCATCCCTCATTTTCCCTACTTAATACTTTACCTACCCGAAGCCTATTAATAGAGTTTTCAATAATTGTACCGTACCAAATGAAAGCATACAAAGTTTCTTTTACATTGCAATTTAAAAGAGGTGGACTCGTTTACGAGATGTGTCAAAAGTCTTTCGAAAAGTCCTATTTTTACGTTTACGAGACGTAATTTTTTCATTATTCGGAAGCATACAGCTGCGCATGTAGCTATTTTCATAAAGCTGCGACAGCTACATGCCGCCGTTACGTTAGAAACGAAATTAGAATATTCTGAAATTTATCACTCAACCAATTTCTTCATGAATACATAAAGATGAGCAGTCTTTTAAAAAAAATTAATTAATAACCAACAATCACCAATTCTCTGTTTAGTCACGTATACGAATGTAAGCTACATATTGAACATCCACAAAAACGTTGAGAAAAATCGGTAGTTTAATAACCAAGAAAATGAGTTTCGTCACTTAATAACTCCCGAGTAGTTCACGAGCGACCTGTCATTACCGTCGAACGAAAACGATGAATTTTCCCGTCCCAGCTCGCCGATAAATAATAACCTGCCTATTTAAGGGATGGGAATTAGCGCAGAGCAGTCAACAGCCAACTCGAGGCATTCTCAATATCGAAGGAAAAACCCGGAGTCGCCGCGAACCTCTACCTGTTGCGTCGGTGAAGAGTGTTAAGAACGCAACCCGCTGCTCACCGGACGCATTATTGAAAATTAATGAACATTCATACCTCCGCTAGACTTGTCCAACTTTCGCGAATTTTTTCGATTTGCGAACTTTTTGCCGTGTACGATTACACGCCTCGTCGCGCGACCATTTAGCAAGGGAAGTTCAAACGGAACGACACGGCGAAGCTAGAATCTTTAAGTAGTTGTAATTTTGTTCGGATAACTACACTGACTTAGTTTGTTAGGAACATGCCGGAAGTGTGCGAACGATAAAAGCTGTCCAATGACTTGTGAACTTCTTTCCGTGTACGCGCAATGTATTGCGGAATCCAATTTCGTTTTGTTTTTTCAACATTTCTTTGCGGTGCAAATTTCGATTCAAATATAGGTAGTGTTAGCTGTTCTTTATCGTTTTGTATAAGCAAACTGCATGTGTGTGTGGGGGAGGGGAGCTGTTATTTTAGAATATGGTAGAATATATTTGAATATAATTGAATATATCGGGAATGGACTAGAATATATACTAGAATATGATAGGATCAACTAGATTGTAGCAGAATATATAGGATAATATACTAGAATATACCAGAAAATACCTGAATATACTAAAATATAAAGCAGAATAGTACGTCAGCGGTGCCGATCTCTCAGCTCGGTTCGGACGGGATTGTCTCTTCCATAATCGGTCGCTTCCAAGTAATCTGCTAAAGGCAAAGAGCACACCTTTGACCGGTCTACTTCGAGCCGGTGTTCACCATTACGTAGAGTTATCGTTGCATAACTGCGCTTGATCAGGTTACACCCGGGCGACGACCCGGAGAGCTACCCCCGTTCCCTGGAATCCCCTTTGAAACCGTAGGCCCTGTTATCAGTCGCGTGTTTCTGCCCTGTATCGAGCGGGGAGAGCCAAGGAGAGACAAGGAGAGAGAGAGGCTTCCCTCGCTGATATCGGAAGATCGATGGCATTTCCGTTTTGTGCATCCCATGGGACCACATAGTTCTTTCTCGACCACCGCCAGCCGCCGACGTTGCTCTACCCACCCCCGCCATCGTATTCGATGGCACGGACTGCCTCGAAGAGGGTAGAGGCCAGTGGGACACACACCACACCTGTACAGCACCGGTATTCGGGTCATGCATCTCGGCCACTTAGACTAGGTCACTACCTCCCTCGTTCATCCCCCGACTCATCCCCCCTCTCTCTCTCTCTTTCTCTGGTTTTGCTCTTGCGCGCGCTTTCTGTCCTTCTCTTGTCCTCCCTTCCCTTTCGACCTCCGTTTCCTCTCCTCTTTTCCACCCCCTGGAAAATATTATATTCCTTCCCCCTTTCAACCTACCCTTTCTTCCTTTCGTCTTTGTACCTCTGTCAATACGCGGAGAAAGGAACGATCGTGGAGACACGCGATTGTCATTGATTCTCTGGTTCCGTCTTAAGCTGAGTCTGCACTTCAGAGGCCCGGCTGAGTAATTGCGGAGGAACGAGCGAAGTACAGCCTACCGGCTGATTCAGGTCTGATAGTGGATACCGAGATTGATCGTTAGACATTGTTTAGGAAAGATTCATGCCAGACTCTGTGGAAATGGCGTAATTTGGTGGAGTGATTTAATTCCTTGCCGTAACCCTTGAACTTTTTAATATTTTCCCTAGCCTATCATCAAATTCTAGAAAGCGAACGTGATGAACACACATCGCACACATATGCGTCTATTTATCACTGATTAACTCTGTAATTCTAATTTCATTAACTAAAAAGGTTCAATTGCCGTCGAATCGTTGGCACTGGTTCAACAGTCGACGTATTAACGCAGAAACTTTCATTCTGCACAAAAATCCGCAATCATAAGAAAAGATCTGACCACTTCTGTCTACGTTCACTGTGTAAATTGTAACTGAGATATGGTCGTCGGCTCATCTCCCCTATAATTATAGTAAACCCTAGAAGTTCGAGTTGTTCGAACTTCGAATTAAGTTCTCCCATTTGGAATCAAGTAAATTTGATTAATTTGTTTTCCCTTCTCTCTAGTTCGCGTCTCGCTCGTCTGCACCAGGCATTACATTGATTGCGACCGTTGTCAAAAAACAAATCCTTCTTTCTTCAAACTCCGCGTTTTCGAAGACCCGGATATTTTTTTGTTGAAATTTCTGTTCACTGTTGGGACCGTCACATTTATCACGGAGGGTGTAGAATAATTTATTTATAGACTGCGGATTTTATGCAAGTAGTATAAAGATTAAGAATAATTTAAGACCGTATAGACGGATTTATAAATAAGTAAATCCAATGTCATTCTTTGATCACGATTACTCCGCTATAATAACTACAATGATCTAGAACCATTATCTGCTCGAAGAATAGTATCCGACCAGAGCTTTATTTTTAATTTAATTAATAATCATATTGATTGTTCCTCTCTACTTACTCAAATCAATTTTTATATAACGTGAACTGAGAACAAGAACGGGTTTTAAAACACTTAAAGCGAAATCTACTTATGGATAAATTTGAAAAATTATATATGATAATACTTATCGATCGTACCAGTATTATATTATTATATTTTGTTTTTTTTTTCTTTTTGTGCATGTCTTTCGTATTAGACAAGTAGTCTTGTATCTTTCTCTTTTTTTTGTAAACACTTATGTAAAAGGGCTTCAGTCCGACTAATATAAATAAAAATAATAAAATTGTTGAAGGAGGATATATATATATTGACACGGTTGATATTTATTGGAATTCGTGCAAAAAATTTGTATTTTGCATAAAAATTCGCGGTCTGCTTATTGTTATTCGGGGCACGGCGATGAGATGGCTTGTAGATGACCGAGAGAGAGAGAGAGACAGAGCCAGAGGGTGGAAGTTTTTGCAGGAGCGCCGCTCACGCTTCCGGTGCATCGACGCACCTGGATGCACGCCGGGCTGCATGCACCCCTTTCGGTTGCATGGTGGAGCCGCGGGACCTTGAAGGTACTCGAAACCGGGGCAGTGTCCCGAAGAGAGATCCACGCAGTCGCAGAGCGTCGACCGTCTATACTGCGAGGTAAAGCCAGGTTGCCCTAGATCGGGGCTGCTTCACCACTAAACACGGCGTTCACACCCGACGAATCTAGAACAGAAGCCGACTGGTTCAATTCCCCCAAGAGGTTTCGCCCGTTACACCAACGACGTTTCATAGAAATCTTTATTAAAGATGACTAACACTTATTGTGCCGATACCCGGTACACTAACCCCGCACAATACATAGACCCGCTGCCCCCGTGAACTTTTTTTACTCCAGGCAAGGTCGAAGGGTGCTATTTTATTTAAGCTCGCTGCTCCGGCTTCCCCTTGAAACATCCGCACCTAGCAGCGGCCCAACTTAAATTTTATTTCTCTGGGTTAACACTGACGTAACAATTATGTTCTCCTCTGTGCCATTTCATTATTATATGACAAAACATTTGAATCGATTTATAAAACTACACGTTTAATATTTCAACGCTAAATGAATTTATCGCGCAAAACAAACAGAATTCACTTCGCGACCGCAGTAAAACTCGAAAAACGTGTTAATCGAGTCAAAATCAAGTTCAAGTTTAATTTTCATTTCATTAAACAGTTTGCTAACAGAATTTCTGTCGGATTACACTCTCCAGCGAGTAACGGGAAACTTTCTACTCGGCAGGGCGTAAAGTAATTTAATGGTAACGCAACCAAAAAATCGCGTGCTTCTTCCATGTAGAAACAGAAATTCTTCGAGCAATTTGAATTTTTCTAAAACAAGACTGAATTAGAAGAATTAATTTTCACTGTGGTACGCGTACCTTTGTTGATGCATTTGCTCGTGCAGAAAATCGAGAAATTGAAACAGTTTTTTGGGGAGGAAATCGATCAACACGAGGAGGGCGCAGGTGCACAGGGTTTTTAATAGAATGCATTTTTGACAGCGGCTGATGGATTAGTGTGGAAAGAACAATAGCTTTTGTACATCCGATGCATAGAAATAAATCGCCAGCGGCGCGGACCGTGGAGAAGAGTCTCTTAATTTCTTTCGAGTCTCGGACGATGCCTCAGATATCTGCGCGAGTGTATGACACGAGACAAAAGGTATGACAGATGTGCCGGTTAACAGCGAGGAACGACATCGAAACTGCATCTCTTCGGCCCCGATAATCCTTCGGATTCAAACGAGCGCCGAGTTGAAGTTATTCATCGAATAACGAGACGCGAAAGGAAAAAATTGGGACGAGTGCAACGATAATTCTTTCTCCCTTAGAAAAATTTAGACTCGTCGAGCTTAAAGAACACGCGAGGCTTATTAACAGAGTCCCTTCATAGCCGAGGGAATCTTTTCTCAGCTCTTTCTTTTTCCTCCGCATGATTAACGATTTCATAGAAACTACGCCGACGAACCGGCGCGGAGGAGTATGAATGCCGGGAACAGCATACCGAGAATGTTTCGATCGTGTCTTACAAAGGATGTCTCGACTCGCAAAAACGGAGATGATTACTTTCGAACAAATGGGACGAAATTCTGGATAAATTCGTTTGAGTTGCGAATTCTCCTTTTCCGAGGAAAGCGAATGATATAATCAGATAGGTACATGTGTGATATCTTTTGCTAATTTTTTGCTTGTCTATGCAGCACTATGATCCATTTGCTTCAGTAATGAAATGAACTGTTGACGACGAAATAAAAGACAAAATTGATTCTATTAATTTCAAGCTATCGAAGCTGCAAACACATTTATCTTTTATCGGAAATAGTATTTCGTCTATGCGTATACTCATTTCTAATAATTAATATACTCAGATGAAACATATCAAAAGAAAAAATTAAATATTGCATTTCAGTTTGTTGCAATTCAGGTAGAAAATGTTTATTTTCCACAAAGATCCGCCGTCTACTTTTTAACGACGAAATAAAAGACAAAATTGTGTCTATCAATTGCAAACTATCGAAGCAGCAAACACATTTATCTTTTAACGGAAATAGTATTTTGTCTATTCGTATAATCATTTCTAGTAATTAATATAGTTAGATGAAACATATCAAAAGAAAACATTAAATATTAGATTTCAACAAACTTGTTGCAATTCAGGTAGAAAATGTTTATTTTCCACAAAGATCCGTCGTCTGTTGATAATAGTTCGAAGATTGACTTATGCCAGTTCAACCTCGCTGAAATCTTTGAAAACAGCTCTCTCGTGGCAAAATGGCGCTCTCGGAGCCGTCGAATTTCGCCATTCAAACAGCCTGGTATTGTGGCATTTTCGACGACGTTTTTTTCACCGCGACTGTTGAAACTTGTGTATGTATATGTGTATATACGTACAATTGAGCGCACCAAGGCCGATACTTTTCACCGTTAATCTCTTTCACGGTCCATCGATAATAATTCGAAATCCCGTTCCTTTTCTCGCAGCTGGTGGTTAGCAGGTTGGTCGGGGAGCCATTATTACATTTGACTCTTTAGTGGGAGAATCCGATACGGTAATTAATTGGAATAATAGCGACGAAGCCCTCGGCAGTGAAGTCTTCGGTGAAAAGGATTCGCGCGATTCAATCGTCTGTGAATTGGCTCGTATAGCTGCGACACACGGCTGTCAAATAAATTATTGATACCGTTCGCGGGCTGTCCTTCAACCGTAATCATTGCAAAAATTCCTTTAACAAGTTCTGTCACGAATAACAATCTGAAAGCACACGCAGAACCATTGTATTATAATTAAATTAATAGAATCGGAATCAACGTGTGTTTCTCTTCCATTCTAAAAATTCTAATAAAACAAGAATTATTCAAATGAATTATTCTATGTCGGAGCACAGACCCGAGAACGAAATAATTATATAACTGGAACCTTCGCGCTATTAATCCTCGAGTAAGAGATTGAAACTTGAAGAGGCGACGAGGCAGTGATTCGATTGTGCCCAACAAAAGTCGGATAGACTGAAATTCAAGAAGTACAAACAGTCCTAATGGTTTATCCGGCGAGTTACCCGCAATAAAGTTATTGAAACTTTCCACGCAGCGTTAAGTTAATCGGGAAACAACAAGTTTCGTTGCAAGTGCTACTGTTCGAGAAGTTATGAAACTTACAGTCGAGTAAAGGCATCGCCCATTAAGCGAGTGCAGACAGTATTATAACCTTTCGCAATCTAATGTTCTCGCGATTACGCTGAAAGACTCGAAAAGTATCCTATAGATATAATTATTGCTATTACAAATCAATTATGGTAGAGCCGATCATTACAGTCTCAATGCGTCTTTATTTCGCGTAAAAATCGTCAGCGACCCGAAATGCGACTGCGGCCACAGTAGTCAGGATATCAGTCATACTGTTTGGCAATGTAGCCTCTTCGATTTACAGCGGAATGAATTAATTCAGCAGTTGCATAAAATTGAACTTCAGCTGCCCTTAAGTTTGGAAATGTTGGTTGCCCGACCAAATATTGGGGCCTGTCTTCTAATCTATAAGTTTTTGAGAAAATGTAAACTGAGAATTTGATTTTGTGTTGTACAGACTGGATAGGTGTGAATGCGTAAAATATGTTCTGTGTTCAGTTATCATATTTTCATTATAATGTTCTTGTACTTTCAATATCCTACTACTGTAATTTTCGATTTGTATTCTTCACCATGTTGAAATAAATCTCGTATGAGATTTTCTATAATAAAAAAAAATCAATTATGGTGAGACGATCTTCAAAACTCTTGAGTGTTGTATTCCTAGTATGAAAGTAAAGTTCGCATTTTCGAATGACATATTCTAAATAATGTAATTTAATGATTAAACTACGAATTATTTTGTCCGAATAAAAATTGTCTGGATTAACCGCAAGATGGAGAGTCTGCATAGGCTATGGACGGCGATAAAACTTTTCATGTAACATACACAGTTTAATTTTAGTTCTCGTTGAACCGTATCTGGAAAGTTCACGTCGGAGCTCGTGTTCGACGTTCTCTAGGAGGAAAATTTACTAGGGCGCATGGTGCTATTGTTGAAACGGTTAACAGATGAATGATACTAGCGACAATGAGTCGAGCACACGCGTGTAGATCGTTCGAGGTGGCCTTCGAACGCTGAAGTACAAGTGACACCTAAACACCGACCATCAAATGCACCGATAAAGCTGTTTGCAGGGCGTCATAATGGCATTCACCGGATGCACACGATGGCGATGGCGTCTGGCTTCGACGATTGTGAAGCCGTTCGCATACGCTCGTCTTTTGCTTGCCTCTCTTCCTACTCTTCCTTCCGAAATTTCGGCCAGCCATAACAGATCGCGATAAGAACAATATCGCCGATAGTTTTATCCGATGCTTCCGACATAACGTAAACTCTGTAAATTCTGTTAAATCGATAGCTTTCAACGGTACACGCCACCCTTTCGCCCATTAGCCATAAAAATCGGAAATCCGATTCCCACGCGAAGATAAGTTTTACTACCGAGTCGTTATCGCATTATTGTTCCCGCGAAACGTAATAACATCGACGCGCCAGTGGTCCCGATTCGAAAATCGAGTGATATTTTGTCGAAAAATGAACTTTCTTGTATCGACTTGTACAAAGTTTCCACACCTATCTCGAATATAAAGAAATTAATCTTTAATTTATATCTATATCCATAAAAATGGATGTTTGTATATATATATATTATTAAGAAAATTGTACATATATATATGATTGATAAACTTCGAAACTGTTTGACCGATCAACATGAAGCTTGGCACATATATGTATTGTTTTATGGAGAAGGTTTTTATGCTATTCAATTTTTTGTAATTCGCCGCTATAGATGGCGCTGCAATAGATCAACTTCTATACTGTTGAACCTATCGCTATGAAAATTGGTATACATAGGTATTTGAACACGAGCAATATTTTCACGCTATCCACTTTGTTGTAACTTGCCATCTTATTGATGCCAAACAGAATAATTTATGATTTTTAATGACCTTCAATAATGAATACTGTTATGGACTGTTTCTGCTGCGATGGCTTGCGTGCGAGGACAAGTCCAAATTATCTTATTTTTTTTCGTCCTCTTTTGGCCACTTTTCTGATTATAAATTTTGAACAAATGGACTTTTTCGAATGCGCGTTGCACCAAAACCTTCCCGAAGAAACACCGCGTCTCACCAAATACGACTTTTTCGGCCTCTTTTGTGCCGTTTCTGCTTATAACTTTTGACTGGTAGTACTTATGTTCAATTTGAGAGAGGGAGGGAGAGAGACAGGGAGAGAGAGGGAGGAAGAGAGAGAGAACTAGAGAGCAAAGTGAAAAGCGAAATGGATTTGAACGAAATAGATTATCACAAGCACGTTCAGCATGTACATGGTTTTAAAAATACTGTGCCACAGCAACGCGTTGGGGGGACAGCTAGTCAAATATAATGGAAATTCTAATCGTAACGAACACTTAAAGTTAGACATTCTGAGCATAGTAAATATGTTTCGTAGAGGTGAGATGTTTAACTTTATATCAAACACGTTAAATCGACTGAATTCTTATCAGATTACGTCGCTCCTAATCCGGTGTTCGTAGCCCGCGAATTTGCATGAACCAAAAAAAGTCTATTTATCGCGTAGCTGACTAACATCGGCGCAATTACCGTTCACCGAACCGTAACCAATAATCACGGTATAATAACATAATGACAATGCCAACGTCGTGGAATTTTTTACGCGTTGTCAGCAGTTCGGTCGGTCGCGCGAGAGGTATAAATAATTGAACGGCACGATAAATGAAATGAATTCATTTAATTGGACCAGTCGAATATTCGACGATCGATGTGATTTAGTACGGTGAAGAACTTTAATCTGCACAAGTTTTATCCCGCAATGCTTCATGGGATTTCCATCGAAACCGATTGGAAGGCGCTCTCGTGGTCTCGCAGATAGCGGAGGATACTCCTCCGATTGCAGTCGCTATCGTGATTACCGGGGTCGTCTGTTTACACTGCTCTCCACTCGGATTTTCAATGTCGAGGGGGTAATTCGCTGAATCCTCGTTGCCTCGGCGAGTACCGCGATAGAGGAATACACGATGGAAGAACTCGCGGGGATACAAACAGAAATTGTCAACTGGTTCTCCGTACACACGTCGACAGTTAGCGAGAATCATCGAACAATCCGTATTGACGGACCTGGTTCAAACACATTGTAATGTTTAACAATTGAAAATGAAATTAATCAGTATTGTCGAGAACCTCGAGTGCGGAGTACGATCGATATTATCCAATATTGAGGGAAGGAAAGGTAAATAATCTATCTAAATAATAATAAGATGGCCTCTGTAGTGGGAAACATTATTTTTCATTTTTATGACAAAATTAAGATGATTTAACTAAATTCACATGTAATTTCCAAGTTATTGAAATCGTTAAAGGTATAAAGAAATTTTTCAATGGTTCTCCTGCGTCTTGTAATTAACGAAGAAAATCTTTTATCTCGCAGAAAGATAGATCCGCATTCTGATCATAATTGTTTCATGATTGTTTTCAGGCCCTGGTTGTAACACAAGTAGAGAATTTTTATCTCCTTATCTTAATTAATTATTTATTTAATGCTTTAAACCAGGTATGGTTTATATAGCATATTCAATACATGAACCCATTAGAGTATTACATAATAACTTAATGCGCCTGTTAGCTTAACTTAACATTAATTTGTAATTATATGAAATTAAATTTTTAAAATCGAAAAATATTAACAGGCCTTTAATATCTGAACCACATAGGAAGCATCTGATACAAGTCGGAAGACAGTACATCTCCTTATCTTACACTGAATTTTAAATTCTAATAAGAATGACGGATTTTGTTCGTCAAGGGGAAAGTCACGCGTACGTGTCGCCGGCCGTTACAGTAAATGGGCATTATTATTTATCGCGAATTCAGTTCTCCAATGGACGGCTACCGTTTCGTTGGACAGAGGGTTGCGAAAGTCGCAGGGACATAAAGGGGCAGGAAAATAGAAGCAAATCGGTGCGCAACGTCGCGTGATGCTTAGGAGTTTACTCGCGAAGGGGTACAGGGAGGGGGGCAGGTCCCAGTGCATGTTACGCTGTTTCCATGCGCACGATACTATCCTGCTGCAACGAAAGTGCAGCGTGTGTCGAAGCTGTTCGTTTCAATGCACGTGGCCAACACGGACCCTCGCTATCGGCTACCCAGCCAACTTTATGAGATAATCGACGGCCCCGTTCTGCAGACCGGCCGAAAAATCACATACGAATTGGTATCGAAATTAAATGCCGATAGGCCGATGCAATTTGCACGATTCGATCGGAACCTCGCCGAAAACACCGGTCGCGCTCAACGATTGTTAATTCCTGATCGCTACGTTGGCGATAAGAGCCTTCGCGTAACAGACGGTGCACGAGTTGCTCTGTTTGGACGTTTGATAAGTAGATAGCGGAATTGATGCATTTATGACAAAAATGAGTAGGTGTCTTTTAAAACAATAAAATCATTAGAAGAACTGAAAAATGCTGTTCTATAATTTTACAACCTATTAAGTTAAGTAATTATTCAACATATTAAGAAAGTAAATAAATTTCGATTTCACTCCAGTTTGCCGCAAATCAGATAGAAAAATTTTATTTTGCATCCGCTGTCTATTGATAAGTGTTATCGACCGCGCTGTACTCACGATTCATTCCAACACGTGATCACGCAGTTTTTATGCATTTCTCGCATTTATTTGTCGGGATTCTGGCAACCTCTAGTCAACGATGAGACAAAAAAGAAGAGTTAACTCTTAAGTAATATAGTATTTTATCCATAAATGTCCCAGATCTATCCCCACTACTGCGGGGTATACCAGCTTGAGGGATCACGAAACTCGAGAGGCCTCGGTCGCTGAGAAGCACGACATCATGCGGCTCGGGTATATCGGTGAGATCACCTAATCCGAATTTTGAACTATATTATTTTTCATTATTTTTTTATGGGATTCGATGACCATATTTGTGGCATTTTTCTAATAAAAATCATACCAAATATGATATAATTCCGATGATATTTACTTGTGCAATAGACAATTAAAGTTCCGGATGCGAGGTTCCGGCGAGCCTTTGAAATGTGCCGGCGACTGCGACTCTCTGCGTCTCTTTCTTTCCCATACGCTACCCTTCTTCGCATCCGGAACTTTAATTGTCTATTACACAAGTCGTCGGAATTATATCATATCATGATTTTTATTAGAAAAATGCCACAAATATGATAATCGAAGTCCCATCAAGAAGTAATACAAAATAAAGAAGTTGGAAATTTGGATTAACTATGTTTACATTTCTCGGTGACCGAGGCCTCTCGAGCTCGGCTGTCCTTCCCTACGTTCGGCAAAAGTCCAAAGAATATTGTCCCTGCCGCATAAATGTCCATCGGCAGACCCGTCCTAGGGACTTATATGGATAAAATACTGTATAATTTCTGTAATCTGTGTTTTTCTGAGATACCTGCAAGTACATAGTAAATTATACCTACCCCTTTCCAAAGAAAAACTTTTCGACCCTTCAATTAGATAATTAAAGATAGAAGTAGAAGAAAAATTGATCAGTGCCGATTGCAGCTCGAGTCGACTTAATTTCGTCAGCCAGAATATTAGGTGCACCTTAGCAGCTCGATCCATCACGTAACGATCAGGTTTGCAGAGGGCAAGAAAAGTCGGCTGACCTTGCACGGTGAGAGCAAGTGGAAATTATACTTAACTGGTCATTTCACACGTCGGCGATTCGGAAGCGAACAGGATCGCGGGACCGAAAATCTGCACCGTGTATTCTGTTGCGAAAAGCGAATAAATTAAAAACTTGTCGGATCGATTTTTCCTTGTCGGCCTGGTCTTATCAGAAGCGGTCCCACGGATCGAGGGCGGCCGTTCAATGACGTAGAAAGACTCGTGGACCGACAAGTTCGTTGCTAATGACATCGAACTCTAGCCAAGTCCACTTACTGATTGAGTCACGCCGGTTAATGAAACTGGATTTCCTCCGAATCTCACCGGGGCGAAGAGAAGGAACCAGTTTGAAGCAGACACGTTACAGGAAAAGGGATTCGAGGGACAGAGGGAATGAAAGGGGAGTGAGAAGAGATCTCGAGGACAAAACATCGATGGCACGTCGATCCTGAATTGGACGCGATGGAAAATACTTTCGGTTGAACCGGAGCTGCGACTTGATCCCCTGCAATTGAAGTGTCCCTCAAGAGGACAGGAAAATGAACGGGCAGTCGTCGATTCTCGCCGTTAAATTGAAATTCAAACTAGCCGCGCTTGAACCTTTAAGGAGTCTCCCTGAAGTGGTCTTCGATCTCGCCGAGGGAAAAAAGTGGATTCGTCGGGACTTTTTCTCATTCTCGCTTTAGACCCGACGTTTTACCTTCTCTCTCTCTCTCTTTGTCGCGCACGAGCTTCCACCGGAGGGAATCTTCGGTTCTTACCCGGGTCTCTCGTTATTCGTCACTTTCACACCGAAAAACGAAAAAATTTATCCGCGCAAATTGCTTTTAATCTTTCGCGAGCAGAAAAAATTGACGGGTAACTTGCTGGACGTCTGTTAGTACTTCGTATCATGATTATTATCATTTATTTATCATCGCTTGAAACCACGGGGTTCATTTAGCAAGTACAATATTATTACGGCAGAAAATCTAATGATTCTGGATTTGTATACAAATAAAAAATTACCTGAACTAATTGCAAGGCACAGGATCCACATAAATTTCATTAAATAATTTTCCAATGTAGAATTGTGTTCCCATATAATTTTCTTCTGCATTCTAAAATTAGAAAATTGATTTAATGGGATTATTCTCGTCTTGGTTTGGTATACACGAGGATACAGCAATATTTGTTTGTCATCTTGATTTATTGACTTGGGAATCGGAGAAACTCATTACTGCGTGCTATTAATTTAGTATTATACAGTTGCTTAAGCCGAGTCGGCGCAATTACACCGTGCAATTGATCAGTATCCCGTTTAACGGTTCGCGTAGCGTCAAAATCGAAATAGAAAGTGTAAATCAAACATTCATTTGTAACATGTGACACGGTAACGAGATACTCGCCGATTTTATTTATGTGTAATTACTAAGCTGGATCAATATTGTACAACAAAGGTTCGACGAAGATAACCCAGATTTAGCTGGACATAAACAGTTCAGATATCCTCTAATTACAGAGGAGCCGCAATTACAACGAGAGGATATTATAATGAATGAAAATTCTCGAATTACATTCACAGGGTGAAAAACTGATTTACCAGAATATAGATATGTTCCTTCGATTTCCTATCTTTCACAATTTCTTGAACACGTTCGATTTCCAATAACCGCCAGTCGCCATCTTTCATTTTCCAGCGGCAGTTGTGAGGCCCGTTGCACAATCGTGAGACTAACATTATCTTTAATTGCTTCTTACGTACACTGATATCGGATCCCTGTAAACGTGTTACCGCGTAATACACACGAGAAAAATATTGCAGCCACCGAAATATTTTAATTAAACGCTACGGTATTCAATAGATATTACGTACGAGATTTCTCTTAATTAATTTCTCTTGGTGTATACCAACATGCGGAATATCGTTACGGCAGAAAAAATCTCGATGAAACGCGAAACTGTTCGCGCGTACCATAACTTAAACAGCTTGAAATTTTTATCTAATTAAGGATACATTCGTAACGATGGTTTACTGGCGACAGTTTCGTTATAGCTGGAACGAGTGTTGTGGAATTTTTGTTGTTGTTGCTTTCAGCTGAAATTAATAAAAAGATCTGAACTTCGTGACTTCTCGGTACACAATTGACGTTCTAATTAATAAAATTCATTGAGAAATTCTCAGACATGAATCATGGATTTGAAAACACGATTGAGCAATTGATAGTAGTACGAACCATAAATTAAGCACGATAGAAAAACCGAACGTGACTGGACCGATTCGAAACAAATTGGATTAACTGTAACTGTCTACGTGTTCGTAGACGCCGGTAGTATTATGTTCCTAATTAATCGAGAAGTTTATTTTAAGTAGATGGCATTAGCTAATGAAATGGCCTTGTTGCATAATGCGTGACGGTTCGAATGAACGTTAAGGCTGAGATCGTACGTAGCGACCATCATTGACACGCAGAGCCCTTAAGCCTCCCCGGACCCCCTGTAATCAGGGTCGAGAAGCGGTCCACAACTATCCGGCGACCGTTCATTAAGTTTCTCTTAAAGCGGACGCAGTGGCTTCGTTGGTCATTATGACCGGCGACTATTCGTCTCAATTACCAGGTAACAGGCTCGCAATTAAACTTACACGGTTGTTATAACAGCCAAGAGCTTCTTCACGAAATCGAAAATAATCGGTTCTTCCACGGTCATTAATTAGACCGTCGCATCGAGTATTAAAAAACTCTTGTAACGCTGTCTTCAAGTTAATTAAATATTTCTACTGTTCGCACATCGAATTCGGAGTCTACTCATCAAGTTAACGAGTCGACATTATTTTTGCACGAATGAAAATATTTCAGCAGAACCATTGAACCTTTCTCATTGAGATTTTGCACATATATTTGTTAATTTCCAAACAATTACATTAACTGTGATTATACCATAAGGTCAAAATGTAGTCTCTTTAAAATGGAAATGTTTGCTATCTTTTATTAATCGAACTTCGAATGTAACTCTAAGCTACCATGGCAAAGTGGTATACTTGGTTAGGATTTGACTTTTCAAGGTTTGAAATAACCGCCGAATATCGATTGATCTACGCATCGATCGATTATCTGATTCGTGACATTCAGAGAGAATCACCGTTTGTCTCAGTATCGTACAAGTGTTCTGCTATAATTCCTAGTTATTTCAATAAGTAAGTAAGTTGACATATTTCAAAATGTGTTTAACACGTTCTCATTAACAAAATATTACTTTTATGTTGTTTTAATAATTCAAAGACTCAATAATTATTTTCTTGGAAAGTGTCTGAACAAAGACCGAAACGTCGAAATTAATATATTGCAAAATTGTTTCCAATTAAAGTAATCGAACCGGTGCGCCAAAAACATCAACTTTGTTTAAACATAGGATCGACAAATAATAAGAAAAGTTATTATATTTATTGGTGCTTGAAATGACTTATAGGGTTAAAGTATGGATGATGTATGTATGCATTGTATGTGTGGGTGTTAATAAGCAACCCTATATATAATTGAATTCATAATAACAAAGATTCGAAATTAACAGAAGAGTTATTAGAAATACGATCACCACCGAAATACGAAAAGAAGATCAGATCTTTACGAGCAACCGCCGCGACAAATACATCTGTCAACGATTGGTTATCCGTGCGTCCTTTTATAATTAAAAACGGCTTTTCCTTATAACGGCTTTGCTTTTTCTTTACAGAGTATACGATTGTTTTTCAAAGTAAAAATAACGAAAGTTACTTGGCTTACATATCGACACAGCCGATGGCTCGGGAGCGAGTACGCGTTGAACCGTGCATTCGCGGAATATCGCAAACGTGACGATTCCAGGCGGTGTGGAGCAAGCTGGCCTATCGACTCATCGAAAAAAGAGGCGAAGGAGGAAGGAAGAATAACGGCGGGGCTCGGCGTGACGCTAACGAACATAGCGAGCGAAAGGGCAAAGTCACGTTCGCCGCTAAATGTCAAAATTTTCCGATCACTGGTCTCCCGGGCACGTTTCGTATGCGTTCACGTACACAATTCTACGCTTCGCATATTACTTTCACTGTCTACGCTCCGGTGGACAAGCGGTGGCCGCGTAGCGTACGCACTGTTCCTCGAGTCGCATGAATAAAGACCGTGACCACTCAAATAAAGGAAAATTCAGAGAGAACGGGCTGGAATTGACGGCCACCGTCTTGCTCTGCTGCCAATCTAGCTGGACAACAGTTATACCGGCTATCGTTAGCCTACGGATTTTATGCGTTACCGAGAGCACGTGTAGGCGACGTTTAAATTCAGCAGAAAGATCGTAAGAACTGTAAAATCTCGACTATCCTCATCGCACTAAAACCTGCTCAAGACTCGCAGTCACACTAATCAACCATTATAGAATTACTTAGTACTTGATTTAATTAGGTGGAATTACAATAAAATCTCAAGATTCCAATGTTCTACATTGAAGTAATTTTTAGATGTCTGATCTAGATCCAGATTGTTTGATAAATTATTCGCAGCACGTACGAATACGAAAATTACTGGAAACAGCAAAAAAGAACACTTATCATATACACATATCTACGTGATTATGAATCACGTAACAAGATCGGTCAGTAGAATGAGTCGAACTAATTGTAAGCGAGCGGTGGAACGGACACGTTTCGATAAGTTGAAAGAATAGAGGAGAATTTTTGAATAAATTGAATAAATTCATAATTGTATATTATGATAGAGATCGCTATAATCCTGAATAAAGAAGCTCCTTGTTCAAGCGTTAGCACCAAGTTCAAAGAACCCGTGCAACCGACTATAAAACGAAATAACGTTGAAGTTCGTCGAACAGTAGCGAAGTTACAACACTACAGCTACTGCATACTTTACACGTGAAACTATCGGCAGCCAGTGATTAGAATTTTCAAGAATACGTCTCCGAATGGTTTCGCAATACGTGGACAGTGTTTCGAACGAGCAAGTACCATTCGGAACGAGCCGCAGCACGGATTAATACGGGTGTTGTAATAACCTTCTCTGCGATTGTATCTCGTAAACTGACCGTGGCTGGAGTTTACTCCATTACTCGGCTATCCGCGCCTTTAACCATGGCATTTAACATTAACGGCCGATAGTATTTCTCTGTTAATCGAGCGGGGAATGCGCAAAAAAGCTACGCCACCTTTTCTTTTCGGCCGTTACACGTAAATAGACTAAATAAATGATTCGCTCGGTAAATTATGCCCTTTGCCGACAACCCGCTCTGTAATTTACGACCTTGTCTAACCCCTCCGCTTTTATCCCGTAGTTAACCGTGCGGCCCGTTGCCATAAGTTGTCGCCCCCGTTTTAACAATTTCATTTCACCGGGAAAACGAGCGCGCTCGCCCGTAATTAATCGCATTCAATGTCCACTGAAGCGGAAGACTTTTGTCGAAACACGAAAAACCCCCGGCTATTATAATTGTGTTTCCCCCGGGCTCGACTAATGGAAAAATGTACAGGGATAAAATGAAATCCTTAGGACGACGGAGCGAGGTTCCATCGAGCGAAATTGTCTAGTAAACAAAAACATTGACTCTCTTGAAAATAGGTGGAGGATACAGGCAATAAGTGAAGTGTTCTCCGATGGAGTGCACTGTGCACAATACTTCAACTTCTTCAGCCACCACTGCTTATATCAGGCGCTCAGCGAGATAGTTAACTTATATATATATATATATATTCTTTGTTCAGGATTACGTCGTTCCTGCAAAATATTTTTCAGTGACTCGTGAAAATAAATCGTATCAAATATTATTTTTATAATTCAACGCACACTGTGGGTTGCATGTATAATCCTTTGCACTCGGAGCTCGTTTGACTGGAAAATGAAATATTTTTTCCGACCCAGAATATTTCCATTACCTCACGAAATTGATATAATACCTCATACAGTGCTTAAACGTTTAATAAGATTAGATACCAACATCTTTAATAATGTAAACGATATTTTTAATAACGGTACTGCAAATTTTAGTGGCGTAAAATGACAACGCTTTCATTCAACTTCAAACGAACCGGAGTCAATTGAAATAAAAAGAAAAACATTAATCGCGCGCGCGCGCGATGTGAAAGGAAATGTAGAAAATCAGCCATGTAGATCACATCTCCGGTCTCCTGGCGTCGCGTCTTCGTGTTATCCGTACCGTAAACATGTCTCGACACAAGGACCTGCTATACTGGAACTTTTTTATTACACTAACTTTCGAACTCCAGTTTTCTTCGCCTGCTATCGCGACTGGTCGATCCTCTTATAATGGCACCGCCATCATTTTATGGTTCTCTCCTTCCCGGTGATTCGCTCTTATCACTATCCGTACAAGGCGAGCTCGTCGGCCAATCAAACGATCGCTAAATCGAATCCACTGCTCTTTATAACCGCGTTTTTGTCCCTTCAATTTTTACGTATCTTCCCAGGAAATTTCCAATCTATTTTCTCCCCATGTCTCCTTCTCTCCGGCCCTAGACAATTTTCATCTTCACGCTTCTTTCGTGACTTCAATTTTTCCGCGTTCACGGTCTCCTTTAACCCTTCCCTCGATGCTGTTCCTGTTTCTGATGTCTTCTCTGAGAAATCGATTAGGCCTCTTCACCCTTCGATTATTTTCACTGGTCTTTTCCGCATTTCGCCGGTACACGAACTAGTAATTTTCCGCATATTCACATTTTTAATCGTGTTTCCTGTACCGATTAAATTTTAATAGCTTTTATTGCCGCTACACTTAAGCGACATGTGTAATTCATTATGTAGACCGGACCCCTATTTAACTAGTTTTAACTATAAATTCCTGTATACCGACCTCTTTCTAATGTCATAACTAGTTCGAGGAAGCTTACAGAATCCCGACCAACCTGCAAACTTAATGTCACTTTTATATTATTCATCTCTTAAACCAGATCGTTGCTGATCTTTTGTTTCCCTTCGCTATTTTAATATCGTTCTTAACCTGTGCTTGACCTTCTACATTTCCTGGTAGAATTTTCCGTCGGTAAATAACTGTCTTTAAATAATCATTATTATTCGACTACGAATTTCATGCATTGATGGCAAAAGTGAGGAGCTGAAATTTTAAACAGAAGAAAGATTCGAGCAATTAGTGACACACTGTCACAACTTAATAATATAGTATCTATATAATATTTATGTAGAAATAATATAGTTCTGTGTTAGCCTCTTTTTCCACGGAATTGATATTTGAAACACTGAGTTCATGAATATTTCTCATAAAACGATTTAGTCGTGGTGAAATTAAGAATCATGAAATCACCGACGGAAAATTACGTTTACTCGCAAAGGTGGCCAGCTTTCTTCGTTTATAATAGAATTTCAGTTTCATAGATTTTCAGAGCAGCCTCGGTTTAAAGTCTCGGAGGAGGCTTTAAGCTCGAAAACTTTCCAGTCCGAAGTATCCGGGCTTCAAGTATGCGCTCGCGAGACTTATTCAACGGAAAAGTCCCGAAATGTCCCGTTCCGTCGTCGCGGCTGATATAAAGTGACTTAAGAATTCCGACTGCTTTCGCGGCAGCTTCGAACCTCTGCGTTTCGATTTTGATTCCGCACCAGGAGCGCACGTGCCAGTCGAAAATCGTCTCCGCTGCACCACCGTCGAACGAAAATGTCGACGCCATCTTGCTTCTCAATATTCGCAGAAAATCTGTCGATAGCAGATTCCCGAAGAAACAAGCTACGTGCTTTTTCGTTTCCCTAATGAAATACTAACTGGAACACTCTCTTGTCGGCATTTTGCGAAGCTTTACTATAAATTAATCAGAATTATTTCGAATTTTCAGTCCGCACGAGACACTCTGTGCACGTCCCTCAATAGTGTAAAATTTTAAAATAGTTTATAATGAGAGTATGAAGATTCACGAAGAATTATTGTTATTTATTTATTGATTTCAACCATAAGAAGTTTATATAATACAAATTATACAATATGCCTTATAGAGTCTTGTGAGATTACAATTACCTCATTCAAATTAAAATCATGAAGAATTGTTGAACATTTTTTCGGACGCATGATAAAAATCAAGAAATAAATATTATCATATACATTTCTATGTCGCGGAAGAATAAAAATGGCACCTCTTGCACTGAATCCCCAGTTACCTCAAATTATCATCAAATTCACTCACTTCCATATAGCCGTGTCTCCAAATAAATCCCGATCATGGATAATTAATACGTACGCCGTACATTGCAACATACTATTACGAGGAACGTGTCAGAGGAATATCGCGCACTATGCTTCGAAGAACGACCACACTATGCCCGACTAGAATTTGGCGTTCTCCGCGTGAAAATGGCTGCGTTCGAATGTTCGGACCGTTCCATCCAGGTTGGCGCGATTGATTTTACATTAATTGCAAGATTAAAGCAGCGTTTGTCACGGCTATCAGACACATTAGCCATGTTCCTCGAACCGTCGAAATGTTCGATCACTGAACGGACCGAATTATTGAAGAACGGTGAAAATGATCGTTGAAACGATTTCGCGTACCACCGAGAAACGTGCCGTCGCGACGCACGCCTTCGTTGCGAATTATTACACCGCAGACATGAATTTTGACGCACGCAAACGGGACTTATCGATGCCGGCCGGTTACGTATTCGGTCGAATAAATAATTATTCGCGCAACGCTTGATCTACGGCCTACGGGAAGTTCCTTTCTAGCCGGCCTCGCGCACCCTTCACTTCGCACAATACTTTCGGTAATCCTGACAGCCGATACAATCGATACCTATACAGGGTGGTCCGCTAGGAATAGCCTGACCCTAACTGCCTTTTCCCTTTGTACGGTTTTCGCCATCTGATTTGCCGATTTCCGGCCGAGTTAATGGCGGTCTGCGAATGTGGAGAAACGGGCACGATAAAGGCAGAAATGCGACATAAAATCAGGCACAGACATTTAGTAGCTCGAGGGTCACTTAAGTGTGGATCACTTATGGATCACTCCATAAATTATCTTGGGGAATATATGTGCCTATAATTATGAACGTGGTCCAAGTCATGTATTTCTTCCTTCGAGATGTTTCAAGGAGAAGGATATTAACAATGAATAAATTTCATAGAAAAATCATTGAAAGTTGAATTTGAATTTAAAAAATAACTTATGGATCACTCCATAAATTATCTTGAGGAATATATGTGCCTATAATTATGAACGTGGTCCAAGTCATGTATTTCTTCCTTCGAGATGTTTCAACTAGAAGGATATTAACAATGAATAAATTTCATAGAAAAATTATTGAAAGTTGAATTTGAATTTAAAAAATATAATGATTGGAAGTAGATTATCATTTTGAAAATTAAAATTCATTTCTTCCTTTAATGATTTTGATAAGTTGATGACTTTTTTATTTGTCGATGTATTGATATTTCGTACTGGGTAAGCGATGTTGAAACGACAGGTTTCATGAATAAACATGAGGGAAAATTAGCCAGCTTATAGTACAAATTACACAGCAATCGCTTCTATTAATTGCGTCAGCTGTTCCGTCAAGTTTAATATTTAATAAGATTTTTTTCGTTATAGTTGTGTTTCACAAACGTGATTTTATACGTTTTAATCCTCATACCTCAGTGATCATGGTACAATAATGAAGAAGTAATAATAAAAGTTGTACTTGCGAATATATTAAGGCGATAATGTGACGATGTAATCAGCCACGATTATCTCGAAAACTTGCAGTCAATCATTGATGACTCATTAATCAATAAGATTGACTTTCTAAGGCAACACGCTCGAAGGATTGTAAATTGAAAGCGAATCGCTTCGACCAAGATTGCCGCGTGCATGAAACGGGTTCCATGTAACGATACCTCGTTGTGTTCATAGTTCAATGACAATAAAAAGTTATCGTATTATGCAACTCAATCGACACGTGTTCTCAAGTATTGTTTCATTAACCCGCGTTGCCAAGAATACGCCACGTGGATATTCAAAACTAGTAGACAGGGAATATTTGCACATTTACGATTATAGTACACTTCTCTTCAACTTTATCGAATACTAAATGTAAGAAATGAATGTATTTGCAATTTATTGAAAATAAACATTTTTTATTTCAATTTTAATCTAACAAATAAACCAGCACCCTTAATAAAATATGCTATAATCAAATGAACTTTACTGTACGAGCACGAATATTTGATTTCCATGGAAACAATTTTTTCGGGAACTATATAGTGGTTGTTGTTCTATATACTCCACACAAAACAGAACACGTATCTGTAGAATTTTAATTAAATATCTTGGTTGGTATGAATGCTTTGAGGCCGGAATTACTATGTAAAAGTTCCGGGAATAACGGTGATCCCTTGTTTCAGAACACTAATAAAACTAGCAGCGACTAAACAAAAGTTATAATTCAGATAATGCATGAACATAATATACACGGTCATTTGTTATTCAAAACGTAGTGCAAGTACTTCGACTACTTTATCCATGTATATGTTTAAATCCATCCCCTCCGACAATGGATATACTGCGAAATCAGTTACATACGAATGAAAATTCCATGTTTCTTCTATAATATTACTATGCGTATAAATTGTTGTCGAGATTAGAATCCATCGGCACAATTAGAAAATAGTTAACACTAAACCTACCGAGCACTAAAAGCGATTAAAATGTGTTACTTTGTAAAAATGCCAAAGCTCTATTTATTCAGATTTCGTGCAACTTTGATTATAATATGAGTTTTGATAAAGAAATTGATCAAATCAATTTCCACGTAAGCAACTTTATAATTTCAGTAATTGTGAAATGGAATATATATAAAACCAAAATTTCACTAATCCCACGCAACGAGAATATCTGCCGTATATTTGAACTCGATGTAATTGAATTAAAATAAAGATGAACTTGTGTGGCGCAAATTGACTGCATCGAACCGCCGCAAACACTAAACCGTCGACTTGTGTTTCAGCATGGTTCCTGGGATGGTTCATGTGCAAAGCCGTCGCTTATATACAGGGCGTTTCCGTGGCGGCCTCTGTTTACAGCCTTGTTGCGGTTTCCCTGGACAGGTACGTGTGTATGCGTGCGTGTGTGTGCATTGAACTTTTCAAAGAACCATTACGTTAGTCTGGGTTAGGTGCCGGCAATCACTCGAGACACGAATTCGTGCTCATTATGGAAAACACCGAGCACGAACTATCACCGTCGCTCGCTTCGACAATTTCACTGTCTGTCCATCCCGAATAAATCAGTTCACTGTTCAAGTTGAAACTCTTCCCACCTCGTGTGCAAAGATTTATCTGAAACATTTCCGAAGAGTCAACTGCAACTCGTAACAATTCATTCGCCAAACCCCAGCATTCTGATTTATTTGACAGCTTCAGCGATTAGAACCTTTTTCAGGACTGTCGTTCATTATTAGAAAATGAAAATTCCTCTTCATTGTGTGCGCGGAATTTAATGGAATAATTTCGCGAATAATCTTACATAGTGAATTCGCCTTCTTAAAATAATGATCTTTAAAATAGCCCTAGTAGCACAAAAATATTAGATAAATATTTTTTTCAAATATTGGGAAAATATATTTTAAGCCACATTTTTTCATATGAGAAAAATATTGGATCTGAATATTGTATACATGTGCAAGAAATATAAATTGAATGTTTAAAAAATATAAAGTAAATGTGAATCCAATATTTGAAAAATATAAATTCAATATTTAATTAACATTAAATAAAATTTTCAAATTTCAGAAAAAAGTTATAACGAAAATTAAAAACTATGAATATGTATTACTTTCTGTGCACTGCTTGAGAGAATATTCCATTTTATCTTCCAAAGGACCTTATTACAATTAAGAAATTTTTATATTATATTATATAATTTCTGATACTACATAAAGATTTATTTTATAATAAGAAAAAAATATTTTTTTTATAATATGAAATAAATATTATCTGTACATTAGGAAAAAATATTCTATTTCTAATATTAAATAAAGATTCATTTTGTATTAAGAAAAAAATATTTTTCTCGTAATATGAAATAGATATTTCCTGCATATATAAAAAGAAACATTTGTTACTTAATATAAAATAAATATTGTATGTATATTTAAATATTAAGAAGAGATTGAATCTCTTTTTAATATTATATGAATGTGTATATAATATTTTGTGCTACTAGGGAGCGTTCTAAGAAAATTCAGAATCTGAAAGTTTCAGGCAATTCGATACGAAATAGTATCACCGCAGCGCATTTCCGTGTCCCATACGAGGGCACACCTAGTTCAAGTTTTCAGTACGACAATGGCTCAATTACCACACAACTCAATTATCAAAATAACCGTGGTTGCATAACATGCTTTCATCCGATGAGCCTATGAATCAATAGAACGTGAGAACTCGTTGTCGTGATATGACTAACTGCAACCACGGTCTCCGGAATGCGTATAAAATGAAGAAAATAGACAATTGTGCTATTACGTGTGTTGCAAAATCACGGTGTGTATCGGTTGCGACAGACGAGCGACGCATATTCTTCATCGGCACATTTATCTCTCATCTGCATATACCGATATATGATCTCTCTTTTTCTACCGTAACAATTACGAGTCGCGTTACGAACCGATTCTGCGTTCGGTTTCTGTGATACGCTGGCATTCCAACTGCGTTTAATGGATGCCTGTGTTAACGAATAATAGGAGCAAGGTGAACGCTACATCATCGAATCGGTAACCAGTTTACCATAAACGTTGGATCTTCTAGTCACGAGATGTTGATGTAACGATCAAACATAACGCAAACGATCCTGATTGGAGCATTATGTGTTTCGCTGCGCGTCGATTAAGTGAAACACTAAAATTACGGACTGACCTACTGGCAACAACATTTCATAGTATACAAGCCCTTTGATTTCAAACCTTGCTATAGTAAAATTTCGCCCATTTTATGGCGAAACTATCCTTTTTCGATGACTATCGAACCATTCGAAAACTGACCAAGAAATATCCCTCCGAGTTCAATTTCAGCCCTCTAGCCTTTTCCGCGAGAGTAGTTACAAGGTAAATTAGATTTTGCGCTTTTCCATGCATTCTCCAGTCCCTAATGAATACTAAAATTCTGAAAAAAATGTGACATATTTTGGATCCTAAGATACATTTTACAGAATTTTTTCAAACTTTTTTGTTGCAAACTGTGCTCGTAAGAAATGAACAACCTCAACAACTGAAACGTCGAACAAAAGAGAAGAAAGAACCACGAAAGAATTTCTCGCGTAATTAATTTATGAGTATTATTATAAAAAAATTAGTTGGAAGTTTTCACTATTGGTTACGCAACGATCAGATAGACCTTAATAACGGCTAAGGTTTTACTTTCGTCTTGACCCAGTGACGAGATTCATCGAAGTAATAAGTTTCTACATATATATAATTCCATTTATTTTCATGAATTATTCCAAGGAAATAGGAGCCGGCCTATAACGATAAAATGGTAAACCAGCATTCAGTTTCCCTAATTTCATATTCCGCTTTAGAGTGCAACAATTAAATTGGATTTTATAAACCCGAGCAGCTTTAAAATCGAATGTTCGGAAATACCGATCGAAACGTGCAGGCGTGAAAGCGTTAACGATCGAAGCATAAAATTTCATGTTCGTGATGCAAATTTCTAGTGACTCATCTTATTTGTTCAGTGTCTTCATATCCTAAATAAAGGTTTTCCAGGAAACCCGGAATAATGATCAAAGTTGAAACTTTCACGCGGATAAATTAAATAAATCGTCTGTTCAATTATGTTAATGGTCTATAATTGAACATCGAATATCAATGAAGAAATGCGAGTATCGTAAATAGAATTTATCTCCACACTTAAAGTCTAATCGAGTTATTTGCTTTCGTGTGCGATTGTTTCGAAATTATCGAATATGACTGATCGTATCCGTTTGTTAACAAAGTACGAAAATAATTTCAAGTGGGAAAGGATATGAGAGCAGAAGCGTATCGCGCGAAATTAACGAGACAATAATTACTCGACACGGTCGGCGTTATCTGCCAAAAATTGTTTCCCTAATTATTATAATGATCCGGATAGCCGGTTGCCAAAATGAAGGGGAATGTGGAGAAGCGTTCTCCGGAACGAAATTCGTTTTTTTCAGCCGACGGTTCGTATCCCGGATAACTTGGCATCGCTCGCAAATCCTGGCGTCGTTCGCAAACTATGGCAGTGTGTCCCCCGAACGGCAACAAGGTCGCCCATCATCCCTTTGAAAGCCCTGAAACTCTGGGACCATGTTTCAGCAAGTGTCCTGGACAGAGGTTAGGTTCGGAGCCGGGTGTACGAAAGTATAGTTAGTCGTTTTCCCGTTACAGTTCCAGACCCGATATTGTCTTTGAATGTCGCAATAAAAATGACGTACGCGTAACCGATGCCAAGAGATACCTAGCTCGAGTTTCACCTTTATTTATTTCCCATCTTTTTCCCCCTTGTGTCTTTCGCAAGGAGTCGACTGTCGCTTTTCCTGAACTAGTTGCGCAACTATTTACGCAAAAATTCATGCAATCAGGACGCGCGATTTCACGAGCTCGTTTCGGGGGCCGATTGTATTTGGTTCGTTCTACTCGATGAATCCCAATAAACTAGTGGGCGTACATTTCGAAACGCGTGGACGCAACCATCGCGTTCAATAAGTGTGAACAGCTAATGAAATGTTCTCCTACATGTTTTACGGTATTTGCCACTGTTTTCGCGCAGCAGTAAATTTGCTTGGTGGGCTAATACTGGAGGATGATCTTGCCATAAATTATTAAACACCACAGTCTAATGAACGTCAAGCGTCTTAATACATACAATTTTTCGCATTTTCCTTCGCGCACGTTCCGAGAGCATAAAGATTCGAGGTTGTGATTTTGAACGTGTGCATTTAGATATAAAATAACAATTTTTTAAATTAAACTATTCCTTTTAACGACTAAAAAAACAATCTTTTGGCGCTTTTGGTTTTTTTTTTAAATGACACGAATACTTGGTACACCGTAGTTGCAATATCCCGCAGGCAGCAGTGTTAAATAGCCAATAAATCAAGATGTGGCCTGGTTGGGGGTCGACCTAGGGAAGGCCTGGTTGTATCGAGGGGTTGCATTACTTGCGAGATGACCCGCTAGATTATTCGTAGAAGAATACCACGCCAGGTGGTATGGATGGAATGACTGGGTGGCGATAGGACTGAATATCGTCGATAAATGATTTCCTATCAATTTCACGTTAGACGGTCTCTGGGCCACCGACGCGACGCGCCTCGCGTCGGCCGAGCCTGTGAAATAGTTTTATAGGATGCTCGGAAACGATCGATCTCGCTGAAATTGTCTGGGCGAAAAGGGATCGCCGTTCACTCGGAATTGTCTTAGCCTCTACCCCGGATCCCTCCCTCTCACGAAACGCTGTGTGTCTCTTTTTAGCAGACACTTTTCCGCGTCCCGGACCCTCTATTGCCACCACCGGAAATACATAGATCTTCCTCGGTATTCTCCTGTCCAAGCGTGGAGACACCTACGACCAAAGTTAACGCTGACCTAGCTCAACCAAAATCCACTAAAACCTTTGCGGACTTACTTCGCCACCCGTATTTGTTCGAGGACACATGTTCCGCGCATTGTTATGGCGATTTGATGCGCGGGGGATGGGCCATGAAATTGAATTCAGCAGACTTTTCCCCCGGACCGGTTCCTTCGGCCAGAATTTTCAACGTCTGCGTTGGGAATAACGATTCTGACCGAGGCTTGCCAACAGGATTTCGACGGCACGTGTCTCCTTCTGAAAAGGGGATTGATGCTTGACTGTGTTTCTTTGCTCCGGGTTCTCGCAAATTGTGTTTGTACTTGGGTACGGGGTGATTGATTCTCTTTAGAGGATGGCTGATTACAGAATAAACTCATTCTCTCCGGAATGATTAGACTGCGGATCTGAAAACTTCCAGATTTTTATTCGCCTCAGATCTACGAAGGCTATTACCACTGAAAACAAGACTTTATTTATTCATCCCACTTTCTTCAAATTTGTCTGTAAAAATTGCAAATTGCATAAACATCCGCAGTCCAATTATTATAAAGCAACAGCACCCAGTCTTTTCGAAGCATTCGTCAGTCCTCATTAGAAAAAGGTTAGATTAGATTAGGTGGGTTAGAACGTACGAAGTCTATTAACACTGAAAACAAGACTTTATTTATTCATCCCACTTTCTTCAAATTTGTCTGTAAAAATTACAAATTGCATAAACATCCGCAGTCCAATTATTATAAAGCAACAGCACCCAGTCTTTTCGAAGCATTCGTCACTCCTCATTAGAAAAAGGTTAACTACTCATGCAGAAAAGTTTATTTCTGTCGGAACGAACTATGAATGTAAAATAAAATCTGGCTGGTTTTAGAATAGACTATCTCGTTCAGATTTAACCCGTGGTAGATTTCACCGTTGGAAGGAAAAATTGATCGTTGGAGCTCGTGGTCGATATGTTATCGTGACACATATACGAATTTGATAGGAGCTCGCGGGTGAATAGCATTGTTTATTTTTATTCGCCGAGACCAGCCAGTGATGTAAGAACGTTGGCGGCTGCCACACATCAACCCACATTTTGCGCCCATCGAAAGTCGTTTCCAGGACTTCCGTGTGGTCGATATACGATACCTTTGCCTGCCACTTGCTCTATGCACATACGTTGCCATTGTGATCCATGTTACAGCACCGCCAGCGCTTCCTAATATGGCGTAATCTGGCTGGTAACGTGTCGAAGATTAAGAACGCGGTTTGTATTACATAGGCCGACGGTAGTTGACATAATGTCCAACACCGATACTTTCTTCAGGAATTGTACACATGCTTGTACACAACTAGGCTATTTCTCTCAGGTCAAACAGAAAAGTCCTTCGCTTCTCCAGGCAACGTTTACAACAGAATTTTTCGAAGTTTTTACTGAATAATAAAATACTATCTACAATTCAAACTGTTTCTCCTGAGTATGAATACCTTTTACTCTTACTAGTCCTTGTATCGGCCAGTCTTTTTGCAAATTGCGGCAAGAACAATCTATGTTTTACTCGTGATTAATCTACTTGACAATTCTAATAATTGCACGTGACCGTGATCGATCGAGTTTTTAAATAGACATTCCGTCGATTAAGCAATAATTCCTCTATGCATAACTGTTACGCGTTTCTTATTCTTGAAACTGTGAATGGAAAGAAAAAAACATTCTCCCAACATGATTCAATCGTGACTGCTGACCCGTGGCTATCCGCACCTGTAAATTATTTGTTCGTTGTGATAACGAGTTCACACCTGTCTGTACTCGATGGAAAATTAAATTTAAACACTTCACTGTAGATACATCGTTCATTATTATGTAGGTGGAGATTGTTTAATAGAAATCAAGACCCCCCTATTTGAATAAATCTTCGAAATCGTGTAAGATTCGAATTAGACAACAATTTTCTCCTCCAACATCGTTCATTACCCAGTACGTCTAGAGGCCCAAAGCCCGCAGAAGGGTTTCATCCCCAACACAAAAGAAGCTTTTCTCGTCAAACAAAGGGTTCAAATTGAAAAATGGGCGAGAGCATGTCGTGGGCCGACACAGCTCAACAATCGTCTCTTCATCCGAAAATTCTGACCAACGAAAGTGGTAAGGTGTTTTCGGGACATCGATCGCCGGCTGAAAGAAAGCCCGGCGTTTTTACTCTCGAGTTACGTCCGGGATCTCGAGCAGCGTCTCTGGTGGTCGTGAAATCGGATTTAATAATCACGTTTCCACCCCGGCGTCGACTCGCCTGGTGTCTGGTTTCTTGGACACGTCTAGCAGCTCGATTTTCATAGGTTTTCCGAGTGAAATCTGTGAGAGTGGCCTACCTTCTGCAAACGAACCGAGGAACGAGTCCAGGAACCATCCTGGACTGATTCTATCCGTGGATTCGGCTTTTATTTGAACACTGCACGAGACAAGCTGCGAAGGGGGTTGAACCTTTATTGTTTTTTGAATTGAGATTGAAACCTTTATGAATTTTTTTTTAAGTATAATTAATAACTGAAGAATTCTTTTCCAGTGCATATTAACGTGACTCTGAACTCTACTCTCCATTTTTTCAGTATGAAATATCAAAAACATGGCATAGTTGTTCGCTGTTTTATAGCGGCCTTCCATTGGTACACCGATGGATGACCGCCATTACTAGATGAAAAATTTGTTACACCGTAGAATTTTTAAGAAATTCAATCACTTCGCAAAAAAACCGAAAAGAAGTTTCCGCTTACTAGTATTTCCGTGAGTACGTTTTAAATCGCACAAAGGTTCGAAATTCGTCGAATCGCTTGACACGCATGAAACTACAAGAAAATCGAAGGAAAAGATACTATTCTGAAACATGCGATAACTTCGTTACTCTTACGAGTTGAAACAAATCCTTTTGTGGACGTACTTCTCGTGACACAAGCTTTAAGAAAACGTGAAGAAAGAAAAATCGATTTTTTCAAGGTTTCAACCAGAAGACTCCCTTAAGAATCTCTTAGGAAAGATTCCTGGTCGCATCCGGCCTCTGAAAAGGCTCCGTCGAGCCTGCTGTGTTGTTCGTCGTTGAACGAAGAGCAAGGCCACAACGGAAGGAAGACCTTGGTTGCGTTTTTACGAAATGAGTTTGCATTTAGAGCGTGTGTGCCCGGTCGCCCGTTTATTTTTCACAGTTCCCCGTTTTTCGCCTCTCTGTGTGCGAGTCTGTCACCCACACGTGGACAAGCGCCGGTCTCTATACCGGAGCGATTGAACTATTTCCACATAAACTGTCTTAACCCAATTCCCCGGAACCGATCATGAGGGGTTGAAAGCGGCGATTGGCTGCGCCGATGCTGTTTCGTCCCGTTGAACGGCTACTATTGGCCAACAAGCACCCCACTATGCTCACCGATCGGCTGACTCAACAGGCCGACGCATAACGTCAGACTGTCAAACGGCGGGCCACGTGATCAAATTTATAGCGATTTTTTAAAATCGACTTTTGTATAAAAGGCCGCCGGCTGGTACATCCAGCACAAGCTTTCTTACTTTCAACAAGTACACAAGCAACTCACTCAACCCAATCAACATGTTCAAGTTGGTAAGAAGAACTTGCTTACTTACTTAATTATTCGCTTTGTTTCGACTTACTTTAATACTGTAATCACTTCGCCGACTTGCCTGCGGTTTTGCATTTGTTATTGCGCTAGAACGGCCGGCTGTGGATCGAGCAAGTCCGGCCGAATTGACTTGCTAATATTCTATCGACACTTCCAACTTGAATACGAAACGGACGCCAGTCTAGTTACCATTCAACGTAACCGTATTTCCATTAAGAGAAGCCTATATACTGGATCAACGGCTATCGATATATTCCATAGAACCGAGCGAATTCTCTCCGATAAGCCCGTGGCTTTTGTGCGATCGCTCATACTTTCCCGGAAAAATCGTTCTCGATTCGTTACTTCAGAATTACTCAAACTGTTCGCCCTTACCGTCAAATCAAAATCACACGGATTTCTCTATTGTCTGCAACACGTTTGTAATTATTAAAGTAATTCATTCGTTCTTGTACCGCATCTCTTAAGTCGAAGGACTTCCAAGAAAATGTGACTCGTTCGTTTGACATGTTACAATCAGAACTGCTTATCAAATCTTAAACAATACACTGTAATCAATTCGATATAGATTAAAAAAACAAGTCTCAGTTACTTATTCATAAACACGTTGCAACGAAAAATGGCTAAAGCTTGATCCTCTTCCATCGTTTTCGATTTACCAAAATAACGAAAAGTAGAGACGCATTTTCCCACGACTTCTATCTCTCGGCATCGCCTGAGAAACTTTTGATTTCGCGGAAAAATTCTGCATCTACCTCGTCGGCATCGTACATCGTAGCCTTGTCCCTCCCAGTACGAACCAGCTAAGGACAATCTCCCGGCTCGGCAATTGTCGGGAATCGCCTGGGAAAATTCCTTTTCCTGCAGAGTTCGATTCTGTGGATCGATAAGCCGTCGTTTCTCGGCGTGGCGCGGGAAAGACACACATAACGCGGTTCTCTTCTCGCAACAGTGACCTTTCCTTCGCGTCTAGCATATGCACACCGGTGTGCTCGGACCCTTACGTTCACTCGAATGGACACCGAGTTTCCATACGGTCACAAAAATCCTCGAGAGCCGAGCGCGACCACTGAAGCATGCACATTGTTAGCCAACATCGGGCCGGCTAGTCGAGTCAAACGGCGAGAACGCTCGCGCACTCTCGGCTCTAAAAGCGGAATGCAGACCGAACACTTTTCTCTTGGTCTCTCTGTTCGCTCCCCGTCTAGAGACCCGCAGTTTCCCGCGGCCCGATTATTCCCGCCTCAACGCCACTTGCTTTGCATCTTCGACACGCGATTCTCGACGAACGCCACGGCGGGAGAACCGGTGCCAGGGTTTCTTCGCCTGACATTCACGTGTTCGATGTCTATTAACGGGAATGATAGGTTCACTGAAGTGACTCCGTTGCATATGCTACCGACATCGTTCCGAGGCTTTTTCCACTTGCTCTCTGAAGGAGGTCTCTCATTTTCCTGTCACAAACGACGCTCGGTGCGACGTTAACACGCTTGCTTCACAAGATACAGTTCTCCTTCGATCATTCCACGAGTTCTCTTAAAGACCCATGCTCTTTCCAGTACCGCCCCTAGAAACGCTAGAGACAATTTCTTCTTTCTCGAATATCAACGCGAATACCTAGATTCTATATAGTGTGCTAAGATTTGGAGCTGTCGTTAACGCAAGAATCATCTCGTAGAGAATAGCCAGTCCCGACGGTTAGTGTGCCTTAAGACTTTAATCGCCGGAAGATTAATAGCATTCGTGGGAAAATCTGCAGCTAAAGACGATACGCGACGACTAACAGCGAAGGAGACGAGTACTCGGGAGCGAGTGAGAACGTTTCGCTAAGTTAGCAAATGGTGTTATTCCCACAGGCTGTTCTCGCTGCCCTTTTGGCTGTCGCTGTCGCCGCTCCTGGTGGTCTGACCGGAATCGTCGCCGACCATGGAATTGGCCCGATCACCGCTCCCCTGGTTGTAGGCCATGCTGCTCCCTTGGCTGCCGCCCATGTCATTGCCCAACCTGTCTCCCCCATTGTCCGCACCGCCCCGATTGTCACCAAGTCTGTTCTTACCGCCGCTCCCCTGCCCCTCCTCTCCGTTCATGGCGGTTTGCATTAAATGACAGACGATTTTTCTATATTACAACACCACCAACTCACGACGAGATAAACCCCCCCAGAAAAAATACCCCCCCCCTATTCCCCTTAAAACCCCCCCCCCCCCCCTTGAAAACACACAAAGAAAGAAGAATGGAGAGACGGCCGTCGTCGAACCGGAGGCATAAGCTAAAAGGACCAAGAAGACCACAACGAACCACAATCACTCACACCATGCCGATCTATTCATCAAGATGACACCCGGAGACACTCGATCCCGTGCGATCCGGAAACGTCCAAGACGCGAGCCGATCGCACGGATCGAAACCAAGCGGCTGGCCTCACCACTTCTCTGTGCATTCGCGACTTTGTCCAGATCATCAATGCAATTCGGACGTTCATTCATTTGCACCATCATCCAGGACCCCTCCCCCTTTGGTCATATGGAATTTTAATAAAATTTTATTTAAAAAAACACGCTGCTGTCACGTTGTTCCTTCACCACCTGCAACTATCTATACCCTAAATCATTATAAGTCGCATCGACTGATGTAGAGTAACGCTGCTGTATTATTATTAGCTACTTTTAGATATTTAAAATTACTGCCACAATCAAACGGCAGGCAATATCATCATGAAATTTCATCCGACAAGTGATAGGATCAACCAACTCCATATTCCAATCGGAAAAATAGCCGCAGCGACATCATTGACTTAACAGAAGAACAAATCATTCAACGAACAGTTCGGCTAGACCAATATTTTACGTTAAAACTCCCTACAGCCAAGGAAGCGATCCTTCTTCCTGCGAACTTTGCCGATCAGCTCAGGAAAGAGTTGTAAGCACTTGGACTCGAGTCCAAGTCTCTTTCATCTTCATCTCGGTGCGTTCACCCTGAGAGCATCCAGGATCTCGGAGGCCGCGGGAGACTAAGACACGTGTAACGATATTTCCGCAACCGCGAACCAGCCACGGACAGACAAATGTCTGCTGGCGACGTATGCGGGCGGTCGCATAAACGGCGAGCATCGTCAGAGACGTATCTCCCATGCATGAATACACACCAGCCTTCGAACCCCTTCGGTTTTTACGGGCAACCTATCTCCGAAAGAATTCCACCCTTTCCGTAGTGCGCTTTCGCATGGGAACGCTGTCTCTGTCGGTACGGAAAGAGTAGTATCAACCTCGCACACTGCTGATCCAAGATCCAAGAGCTTTCGAAACGTTGCCAACCGCCTCGCGGATTTTACAACCGGCATAAAAGACGCCGACCACTAACTCCGTCGATCAAATTAGCCGACGAAGGGACGAGTCTGATTCGACTGCATCGTAAGCTCTATTTAGGATACATTTGATATTGGTTGAAAATTATTTAATGACTAGACTGAGGATCTTTATGCACAATAAAAATTGTCTGCGTCGATTGCAAATAATAGAATCGATATTGAATGTTATTCCATCCTTTAATAATTTTAATAGACTTTTTCAATTTTTCCAATTTTCAATTTTATCTGTTCCATTTTGCAATAAATGCACATAGAGTCGCAGTCTATTCATGATATTTGCAGGCTCTCCCTAGTGGCTCTGTATTGTAGGCTCGATGTTAGTAGTGTAGCTTGGATGAAGCAATTTGTATTTCCGTTGCGTGCTTTCGCATGGAAACGCCGTCTGTCAGCACAGAAAGAGCATCAGCCTCGCACACTGCTGATCCAAGAGCTTTATAGACGTTGGCAACCACTTCGCGGATTTTACAACTGGCATAAAAGACGACGACTACTGAATCTGACGATTGAATTAGCCGGAAAAGAAATGACTCCGATTCGACTGCAGTCGCAAGCTTTATTTAGGGTACATATGATATCGGTAGAAAATTATTTGATGATATTCGCAAGCTCTCCCTGGTGACAAACGCGCTCTGTCTCTCTGTTGTAGGCTCGATATGCGTGAGATTCGGTGGTGGCGTGCGCGGCGTTAGTAGTAGTAGCTTGGATGAAGCAATTTGTATCCGTATCCGTATCCGTGGCTGTAGGAGAGCGGGTAGGTCGCGGAGTGAAGAGGAAGCACCTTCACATACGGCTGCGAATAGACCAACGGGTGGCTGATCACTGGTGGCACCGGAGCTGGCTCAGCAGAAACCGCCATCATGGCTACGACCAGCAACACAATCTGTCGAAAATTCAGAATTACGTTTCCCACTGGTTTGTTAACCGACTGACGGACGCTTTTCATTATTTCATCGCATTCGTTCATATCTATTCGCACTCTTCTGTCACACCAACGTTCGTCCTCTTATTAGACTTTAGCTGGTGTTTCGGTGTAATAGGTTCAGAGGGAAAAAATGGAAAAACGTAATAATTCAAACAAACTGCAGAATTATTTTAAACGAAACGTACGCCAATTTAAAAAAATATTTAACAAAAATAGAAAAAAAGTTCCCGAAACTCTGCTCTCGAAATTTAAGTTCAAGAATCAAGTTATAATTGAATTATCTGTTTACAGCACTTTTCACTATCACTGCAGATTATTGGTTCTTTTTTTTAAATCACACCCGTTAAAAGGTTTCGATATTATTTCCAGAAAGACAAACGACGGCCATCATTGGCGCTGAATAAGACCAATTACAAAGCACTTCAGTTTTTCACTGTTGCATGCACATTGACATAATCCGTGACCGATCAAACGAATTGGACATTATTATGTGTCTATTGATTATTCCATTAACTACGAGCTGATGGAAGATTTACGAGACTGGTTCTGCTACGCGAGCCGTTATTTGCGTGTTTGACGATCTTCGCTCGATTGGTATGTAAAATGGTCAAGAGATTGAACGCGGTCGTCTGAGACACGGTAATTATAGAATCTCAACTGTGTTCTATATTCCAGAAATGTTACATAAAGTCTAATATACGCGATGAAGTATGGCTGGTTATTACAATGGCATCCTGCTGTGAATATATATCTTTTTAATAGCACATTTCTGTATCTGCTATTTCTATTTCTTTACTGCCAATCACCGACGTCCAATTGACACGTATTCTTTTTTTTATTAGAAAATCTCATATGAGATTTATTTCAACATAATTACAAAAAAAAAACGAAATATGCCACATACAAAACAGAATATAATAATTACAAAATTGAATGTGGTTATTAGAGATACACAGATATTTTAATACAGTATTCTTATTCTATACTAAGGCCAAAAGATTTCATACTAAACGACGATTTAAATAAAAAAAATATATATATATATATTATTAAAGGAGGGAAATTGACAGCTCTGGAATACGCACATAAACAAAATCGAAAAAACGAATAGTATCTACGAAAGCAGCCACTTATAACTGTACAGGTGCACGGTAGACGATGCAAATAAATGACAGGTTAAAAATTCTAAAGACCGATCGATGTTGTTCAGGGAACTGGTTCTTAATGACCGTACATTTAGAAACTGTGGGTAGCACGTTAATTTTTCAATCTGCAAGTCAATTACGTTTGGTGCTCCTAAGTGTTTAATATGTGTGTTATACGTTCTTTCATGCAAATTGAAGCGTTACTGGCAAAAATCGAGCAAAACAGTTTACGGAAAGCGCGCAATGTACAAGTTCCCAATTACAATATAATAATATTTAATTTAATGATGCTTTCGGCGCAACCGTATCGATCACTTAATAAATCTAGCAATTCTGCTATAAACTTTTCTTCTTTCCTAACGTTTCAGTTCAATTTTGAACCTTTCTTAAAGGAAAAGTTTCGTTGGGTATAATAACTTCAGTTATGGAAATTGAGCATTGAAAAACTGATTTGTACACTCTGCTGGCTTAGACCGTACTGAAGTACTGAAGCATTATACCAAAAACGCAATTTTTCTTTTGAAAAAGGTTCAAAACTGAACGGAAGCGTTAAGAAAGAAGAAAAGTTTATTGCAAAAAATTACCATCGTTAAATTAAATATTTTATATTTACGACCGATAATCTTGATTATTTTGTACAATATAAAAATATATGCTCGAGAAAGAGAAATCAGTGCAATCTTCATCGAATTTTGCGCGATAAAACTCGAAGTTTCTCTAATCAAGTTAAACTAGAAAACTGCAGATTTATGAAATTTTCTCGTTTGAAAAGTAAACTTTCACAACGTCGCAGGACGAACCGACGAACACACAGACAGACAGACAGACGCACGCACAGATGCACGTAAGTAATCGCATATGATAGCTATACTTGCCAGTTTGAACATGTTAAACGTTTTATCGGCTTTTCCGTTGGCAAACACGAAGGGACGGACGCAAATGGATACTGCAGTTGCCGCTACAGGAATCGAACTCTTTATATATACAGTCCGTGTCATCTTCATTGTTTGCTGTCTATAGGGGAGCCATGGTCAGCCTCGATCGTCCCGATAATCCGTGTCCGCGAATCGAACGATTTTTTCGTCCTTCTAATGATCGTCTCCGACGTAACAGCTAGGACAGGTGGTGTGTGCCTGTCATAAATATGCAACGACGGTGCGGCGTCGTGTGCACTAGGAAATTGTTACCGTCTAACATTATCGTAGATCAGTATCGTTCTCATTGATTTATAGAAGGACTTCGCCGACAACGGTTCGTTGTCGATCGAAGGACGCGTCCGTCGTGGATGAGCTTAGATTTCGCGGAGAAGAAGAAACTCGGCAAAAAGGAAACTCTCTCACGGAAAACACGAAACCTTCACACGGTTCCGGCTACGAGGAGAGGGAGAGAAAAAAGGATAAATCTGCTTGCTAATGAGACACCAATGGAGACACGTTTCACGCGCTGGAGGACGCGCCAGTGGCGAACCGTTTAATTAACGAGCGATCCGGAGAAAAATGTCTTTTCGCTTTTCGTTTCTTTGATATTCATCCATCGCCGCGCCGTAGCTTCTTTTGCATCGTAAAGAGATATCTGCATGCTGTGTAACACGCCCGAGTTCCCGACGCCTTTATCGACCCCGCAGATAACCGTGGCCGAAGGTCTTTGGCTCGGCTCTAACAGGGGGCGAGTATTTATTCGTCGAGACGTTGTCAAACTCGTACGTTTAGGGGTGAGATAAGGTTTCCTCGGGCTGGGTTCATATTTTATCATGTTTTATTGCGTTCTGTACGCAGCGTTCAATTTATCGGAGACCGCGCGACGTTATCTGGATGATATTAAGGATACTTGGCTAGAACTCTGATAGTTTCTCGTTTTAATCAATCCACCGCGTGCCTACGATTAATGAAGGAATTATTTGGTTTTTTTTTTATTATAGAAAATTTCATACGAGATTTATTTCTTATATTTATATTTATTATTATTTTTTTATATTGTTATTATATAATTATATATATAATTATATTATATTATATATATATTATATATAATTATATAATTATATATATATAATACGAGATGAAAAATACAAATCGAAAATTACAATAATAGAATATTGAAAGTACAAGAACGTTATAATGAAAATATGATAACCAAACACAGTACATATTTTACGCATTCACACCTATCCAGTCTGTACAACGCAAAATCAAATTCTCAGTTTACACACATTTTTTCAAAAACTTATAGATTAGAAGACAGGCCCCAATATTTGGTCGGGCAACCAACATTTTCAAACTTAAGGGCAGCTGAAGTTCAATTTTATGCAACTGCTGAATTAATTCATTCCGCTGTAAATCGAAGAGGTTACATTGCCAAACAATATGATTGATATCCTGACTATGGTGGCAGCAGTCGCATTTCGGGTCGCTGACGATTTTTACGCGAAATTATTTAGTTTCGTGAGGTTTACAGTCAACGAGGTATTGTCTTCTGTTTGTTAACATACCTCCTCTTGAATGTTTTGGCTACAGTCATAGATTATAAACTAATTACAGTTGAAAATATTAGGTTGAAGGGAAAGTTCTGTCGCGAAGAAAACGTTTTTATGAATTTCTAAAAGTATGTTGTACGTTTAATAGAATTTTCATTATTTGAAACAGCTTATTGCCATCTTTCGGGTAACCTGCCAATTCCTGTTACTCAATCACTCGCCAGCAACGCGTGTCTTTTACAAACAAATTTACTTCCAATCTGATAAATAGCAGGATTGCATGCGTGGAAAAGAAATGGTTGAATTTCCTTTGAACCGCAGGAAGTGACCCCGTAGAGCGCTCGATAAATTGTTTTCCGTTATCGCGTGGCCGTCTAATTGGTTTTACAGGGCAATTCCTAAAATAGTTGTGGAGTTAACGAACGTTGCTCAAGAAATTCACAGCCGATCAATGCCTTATCGGAGCGAGTACACACACGGCAAACTCGCCTTCGAGATACGGGAATGTCGATCCGCCATTGCGTCGCTGCTAAAGAGACCTCGGTGTGTTTGCTCGTACGCGGCTCCTGTGTCCGTCGATGCGGAACCGAGTCTCTTTCGAAATCGCGGAGATAGAATACACGTTTACATAATGAACGCGCGGACTGAAACGGCCACGTTTTGTGCTGTACGATTCCGTCGGCGCGTAGGTGTTTACCCGTAACCCGTATCTTTATTCCTACTTCGAAAAATCGCTCGCGATATTCATGGTCGATAAACAATATCGCCCGGCTCCTCTGTTATGCGCCACGCTATAATCCGTCGTCTGGCGTCGATTTTCTTTCGAGTCGTTTCACACTTTCGCCCGCCTCGCCGTGCCGGTGCTGTCTAATTTAAACGCGTTTTTTTCACTGTCTAATCTATATTTGCAACGCTTTGACGCGTCGATTGCCGCACTACATGTCGCTCATTTGCTCGAAGATTTTCTTCGACTGGCAAAATCTATTAGTTTACAAATACCTCGGCTGTTTAGCCTGCACTCTAACCCTTAGTGTTAGTACTAATCCTTGCAATTTTTAAGCCTGGTGGATCATTAAACAACAGAAAACCAGTTGTTCAAAATATTTTATTAATAGAAAATGATATTTTTACATAACTTTCTTATTTCACGTAATTTGATATATATTTAATTTTTTCATGTAAACAACAATATTAACCTCGTGGATCGGATTCAAAACAGGCGGCCCACAGTGGGCTGGATCGAAAAATTTAGGGACATTGATGCATAACTTTTGAACCGTTTGAGATATTGAAATGAGCTTTGAACTAAAAAATATTATAAAATAATCTGTTTCGAATAATACGTGTTAGAATATATTTTTTGTTTAATTTGTTAGTTAGTTATTTTTATAAATTTTTATGTAGTTGTTGAATCAGTTGCTTTCCTTAAGAAGAAAAACCATTTTTTAGAATCTTAAGAGTTCTTAGGTTGCCTCGCCGCTTCACAACGCCAACGCGCGGCGACCGTACTCGCCGCGACATTGTCCGCTTTAAACGACTATATTGTTGTTAGTTGGACGATGTCGGAAATGATTCTTGTACGATTATTTAAAGGAAGTTTTACCGAAAATATTTCTCTTTGTTAGAGTCTGGGAAGTTTTGGGAAAAATGATATCCTTTGACAAATATGCAACATTTTTTTAATCTGTCATGTATCGTACAGCATTATTTTTTAAATATATTATTATTAGTTATTACTAAACAAATATATGATTTCTTCTTGAGAAGAGATGCTCTATATCATACAAAAAAACTGAGAGAAAATATGGTACGAAACGATGAGGACATCGCAAAGAACTTGATCAATTCTGCCTGGTGAAATATGCTACTTTCAAAACGATCAACTTTAAATGATCATTGTAACTAAAATATTTATTCAATTTCATTAATTTCTTCATTTTCGAGGTCCATAGATCCTTACAAAGCAATACGAATTCATTAGTTTGCAATTTCGAAAAGTCGACTTTTTAGTCGAATGTCCCTAAATTTTTCGATCCGGCCCACTGTGTGACGTGAACTTAACAATAATAATTTCAAGGAAATCAAACTTAGGGGTTTGATTTTTAGGCGAAATTTTATGCAAAATAAAAAATTTATCGCATCAACTGGTAGGTACTGGAACAAATCTAAATATTAACGTTCTTCCTCTAATAATCACAATACGTCCTCGACTTACGCGGATCCATAGAAGCGAATCAGAAAACCAGTTCGGAACTATGAAATTTGTTTTTTTCCATTGCAGAAAACGTGAGCTTCGTCGTTGCATATGTGATCGAAAATACGTGACAAGAATACTGATTGATCGAGAATACGTTCAATTCTGTGTCAAACACAACACATGTGAAATTTTTGTTTTGTCGCCAAGTTAGGTCAAACACAAATTGAAATGAAATTTGTCGTAATTCGATGCACAATAACGCTCCCTGAATTTTTAATCCTCGAGGAAATAATGAAACGAACCCGACGAAAAATGAGAACCATTGATCAATCTAGTCGGGTTAATTAACAACCGCGAGGGAGTTCGTTCGAATTTTATCGCTGCCTGTCGGTCGCTGTCAGTAATCGATTCGGCAAAACATTGTTACTTGCCGATGTATGCATTCCCATTATCGACGTTTGTCATTATATGTCAGTTATCCGGCTTTCTGATAGATATTCATCAGCACTTTAATATCGATAATGTACGAAATGATTTATTGGCTGTTCATTGACTGTTAATTAATTTTTTTCACTGGTTGCCCATTCGTGTATCCTGAGAGGATGTGCACACTTGTGGCTGTCACTGATAATTCGATTGCTTATGAATGGTAAATTGTAAATTGACAACAACTGAGACGATTCGAATTCAAACTATATTCTTCAAATGAAAATTTACACTTCTACATTCCTTGTAAGATCTTCATATTTTACATTTATTATATTCTGAGTAAATCGTAGATTTTGCGATCTTTTCTTGCAAATCTACAAGTTTTTACTAGCGTAGAATCGACGTCTCTAGGACAACCAGTAATAGTCGGATGACAAGAAGAGAGGTACTTAATTTTTTCAACTAGTACAAAGTATTAATTTTTTTATACCAGTTTATCTATCACGGCTCACCCTGTATAAAATTACTTCCATAGGTTTTCTGGTCCTCCTATGATCCCCACCATAACCGCTAGTGTCTCTCACCAGGAGTTTGAGGGGCCCCTACCGTGCCGTCCCTGTTTTATAGCATAATAAAGAGCGACGTCGTAAAATAAATCACTGTATATCCATATAGATAAACTATATAAAGTGAAATTGCTGTAATCATAGGAACGACAACCAGTCGTTTCCTCATAATCTAATAGTTAGATTAAAAATCTTAAATCTTAAAAAAAATTTGTTCGTTTTTCACCTTGTTTTTCACATTCAGTCAATTTTGCGGAGGTTCCTTATGACATTTTCGACTAAATCAGGAATGTAGAATCGCGCTATTGTGTCCGTGACATATAATTTTGTGACAGCTTGTATAATCAATAAGATCTCAAATTGCCTTCGAACATCCTGTGTATAAGGCAGGGCCCGCTAGATAGTCTTACTCGTGAGTCCTCTAGCGGGTCTAGGACGAAACACCTTCTTTCTTTAAAAAAAAAACTGATTAAAAACATTTTTAATAGCTAACGTGGTTCTCCAACCTGAAGATTCAAATCCGAATCCAGCGTTTAGTATCTCACAAAATGGCTATTTGTTGCTGTAAAACATCGAACCTTTGCGCCGCGAATAAAACTTTGTATTATCCTGAAGATAAATTACGACCGATAACCAATTAATTAATTAATCAACAAGATAACTGAATATACGCATACAGGCTTAAAATTAGCTAAGAAACTAAGATCATGTGTAAATTTGAAATGATGCAGTTTAATTAACACCATTCTTCGGTTTCCAGGTTCCTAGCTATCTGGTGGCCGCTGAAGTGTCAGATCACGAAGAGGCGAGCTAGGATGATGATAGTGGTGATCTGGTTCATCGCGTTAACGACGACGTCGCCGTGGCTGTTGTTCTTCGACCTGGTGGCGATCTACGACGACGATCCAGATCTGAGATTGTGCCTGGAGGTGTGGCCTCGCCCAGAAGACGGTACCCTGTTCTTCCTCATCGGCAACTTGACCTTATGCTACGTCCTACCAACGATCCTTATATCCGTCTGCTACATCTTGATCTGGATCAAGGTGTGGCGGCGGAACATCCCGACGGACACGAAGGACGCGCAGATGGAGAGGATACAGCAGAAGTCGAAGGTGAAGGTGGTGAAAATGCTGGTAGTGGTGGTGATCCTCTTTGTCCTATCCTGGCTGCCTCTGTACGTGATCTTCGCGGTGATCAAGCTCGGCGGTGATTCCGTGGAGCGGGAGGATGAAATCTTACCGATCGCCACGCCGATCGCACAGTGGCTAGGTGCCAGCAACTCTTGCATCAATCCGATCCTCTATGCGTTCTTCAACAAGAAATATCGTCGCGGTTTCGTGGCGATTATGAAGAGCGGCCGTTGCTGTGGAAAGATCAGGTACTACGAGACGGTAGCGATCATGTCCTCATCGACCAGCATGAGAAAGTCTTCTTACTACGTGAACAACAACAACTCATCGACGAGACGGGCCTGCCACGGGCCGCCCATTCACCAGGACAGCAACGTCTCCTACATCTTCAACCACACTGGCGTCTAAATCCCTGGTCCCCGTTCGAGAGATTTTGATGTTCGGCTTACTATCCGAGGCTGGCTGCCCAGAGTGGGTTTCAAAGCGAGCCGGTCCGAGGTTCGAGGTCACTGCTGAAATATCGCAACCGATTGTCACTCGGACCGGACTAACCGTCGATTCAACGGAGCACCAACGTGTCAGCTAAACAGAGCCAACGCGTTCGAAACCAGCAATTTGTTCGCTTGGGTCCATCGGTGACCCTTGTTGTCGACATGATGAATAACACCAAAGACACAGAGAAAAACACGTACACACCTGACACACACACACACACAAACACACAGAGAGGGCAGATACACACGTTTCACGTTTGGATCCGTCATTTTGTATTTTCACCGCGTGATAATGTATTTTGTTAAGCAGAACTGGAAAAACCGAGTAAAAAAAAGAGAGAATTTCTGGTTCTCGGCTCGCCGTTGTCATGCAACGCCTTGCTCCGACATATCCGGACGTCTCTGAAAACGATAACCGCTGACCGGAATTTTTCATTTGTTTTTTTCCACGATGATCGTCTTTCTAGATTTCTAAGGAATCCGCGAACACAGGGACCGAGTTTGCCAGCTTGTAATTAGCGAGATGTACGACAGCGGCGAGTTCGACTGGGTCGAGCAAGGGGCGAGGGGGGAAAAAGGGACGATAATCAGAGCAGACAGAGCAAGAACGATCAGAAACGAAGATATTTTACGAGGGGTGGTGTCGCGATCAAGGGAGGTTCGAGCATCTTGTTGTCTCTCGACGGTACACACACGCACACTGCCACGAGACACAATTAGTGCGCGATACGCGGCTAATTAATCCTGAGCAGCTGGCCGCGCGACACCCGAGTTCCACGGTGATTCTGTGTCACAAAGAGTGAGAGAGTGAGTGAGTGAGAGAGAGAGAGAGAGAGGTATCTCTGCTAGATCCACTATCGCGGTTAGGAACACCGTGAACAGCGAATCGATCTCGAACCGATTTTGGGTCCTTAGGTTACGTAACACGGCGACTAATCCGTGCGCTGCATGCTGCGATTTCAGTGACAGTAATTGCATAACACCTAACCGTTACCTTCACACACTATCGGCGTAGCATGTAACCGGCGTATCGGAGCGAGAAATAGAGATAGAGATAGAGATGGAGAAAGAGAGAGAGAAAAACAGAAGCGCAGCGCGCAGAACAGACCGGCGAGATCGAACTTCGATTAAACATTACCTCCGCACACGAAACAAACAGATTAAATAGGTATTCTACTTGTACTTATCTTAGCACGGTCGGCTCTAACAGGTATATACACATATATATTTTCTTATCGGAACGTTAGACGATCTAGTCTTTTTTGGGATTTCTTAAGGTGCCATACATATTACATACGCCTATAATAACGATTCTTATCGAGATTATTATATACTAAGATACCAGGAGAACAATGGACGGTCCTATCGAAACCGATCCGCACGACAGATTAACGATTCTCGCGCTTTCGTCTGCCGCCGCGTTATCAACGTTGCCGCCACCCCTACCCCTCCCCCTATTTCCTGTTAACCCTCTTGTTCCTGTTTCTCGTGCCCTAGTCCATGATCCCGTCGCTATCCTCTGCCCAAATGTTTTCCCAGGAGAAAGGCGGAAGTGACCGACTTACCGTTTTGTCTCGAATTATACTCGATCGATTGCACGTGCGACGAATTAACGCGGTCACTGGCGACAATAACGACCTTTTACGCTCCAGGAGGGTGGACTCCTGTCACGAGCTAGTTCAGAGACCATGATTACGTACCGGTGGTCGGCTGGTCGACGAGACGGGAACGCCGCTTTTGCACGGTTTTGCTATAGCGAACACGGCTCGATCCTCGTCCACCGTAATTTCGCCACGACGCGTGCCTCAGCGCGCGGACTTTTTTAGAGCCGGACACTTCTCCGATCGCATCGCACGGGAAATTATAGTTGCTCGCTATAGTTCCCTTTACGGTCGACCCCTCGGCATGGAACAACCTCGCCTTGCATGACAATTCGCGCGTTCTCGTTCGCTTCGATCGGTCCTCGGTCCTTGTCCTGTCGCGACAGGACGGACTCGTTTGCTTCGAAAGAGCAATCTGGTTTAGTCCACCAAGACTAGGACTACGGGAATAGAATCTGTATGATAACCAAAGTAAGAACAGACAAGGAGCGTTTCGTCCTGGGCCTGCTGGTGGACTTTGCATAAGAGACTACCGAGCAGACTCTGCCTTAGACGCAGGGGAATGCGATGATTCAGGATAGTGTACATAGAAATTGGCAACGGAACCAGGCAAAGCGAACGCGCTTGCGCGAGACCGTCACGTGACTTCTCAACTATCCCGCTCGCACGTGGCGTTCCGTTATTGGTCGATTCGACCGATCGGGGCGTTCTTTCTTGCTGTGCTCCCTCTATAATCCAATTATCGAGGTGTCAAGTACAGGGTAGTTACGATATCTGACTCCACAGTCATTCCAGCTAGTATCTTGTGCATTTATACGTGATCGAACACGTCTAGCGTACTGTAGACCAAGACTTGGTCGGACAAACTATCGTTTGAATCGACGATCAATTCCGAAGCGAACGGGGACTCGTGCTTGTTCCGTTCCATGCTGACGGGATCGGCGAGTGTTCCGGTGACCTTCTACGAAACTTTTATCGGGAATTTTACGTAGCACTTTTCCTCGATATTGCCAGAGGAATAATTCCGTCGAGATCGGCAATGGATCGTTGTCTGCGAGAATCGTCCGTTGTTGGATTTCCGAATCGAAATCATCGAAGAGAGACGGTGGTGTGGCGGCGTCGAAAAAATAAACAAAAATAAAAAAGAAACACTTAAAACGGGAATTCGCGAGACGAGAACATAGTATAAAACTGTGACTCTCTTTGTAAAGAAACGAAAAAAAGAAAAAGTGGTGAAACGATAAAAACGCGGAAACCGACACGAAAAAATAACCGTAACCAGATGGTGTGATACGTGTTTGTAAAGGAGCTGCGGGATTTTATGATAGAGCAACTATTTTCGTAAGGTTTTTATACGTGGCGAAACAAGGATCTAGATGTAAATCGAAACATGCGAAGTATAATGTATAGAAAAAAAAAACAAATACGGTCGTGAAATACCTTTATTCATATCTTATTGTGGCTCAACGATGCCGGCGAGAGTGTTGCGTGGAAGTTTCTTTTCTTTTTGTAGGGATATAAGGATTACCGTTTAGGGTTTATAAAATGAACAAAAATATACGTACACGAGAGAGAAAGAGAGAGAGAGCGAGAGAGAGAGAGAGAGAGATAAATAAAATGGTGGCACACACGACGAACACAAATTGTAAAACAGAGGGCCCACGTTGAGGAATATTATAAAATCTCGAGAAGCGACTGTATACGCACTAAACGTGACTAAGCATTTAAGTTTAAAGGATAAACGATCGCATAAGATTGCACTGTTTATATAGCATGTGTATATATATATATGTATGTATGTATGTATATATATATATTACACTGAACGTGTATCCGCTGTCTCTATGTAATGAAAAAACAAACAAACGTATAACTTATTGTATGTAAGTATGTATATCGTTGCGATGTTGTAATTATATACACCGCCGTTACCTCCATTCTTATTCGTTGTCTCAGCGAGAACCACACGTCTCATTCATTTTCATCGGGGCGAACGAAAATAATTGTTCTTCGCTTTCGTTCACCGATACTTTTCCTACGCACAGAGATGAGAAGAGAAAGAGAGGAGTTATAGAAACGAAAGGTAATCGGTTGGAAAGGCCCTCGCATTGTCCGGCAATATACCATACGGATTAGTCGGTTTGTACAGAGTGGCGCTGAATCGAGGAGGATTGGGGATCTATGATACTCGGAAAGATCGGCAAAAATCATTCGGTTAATTCGCACGATCACTGTGTCACGAAGTGAACGAAGTCTTTTGTAACAGTATATCAAGCGGGTGGAACGCTATAACAAGTAGTTTTACGCATTTACGGAATATTCGAGTGAAAGGAAAGAACTCGATCGAGATTAGTACAGGTTTTGTCTTGTTCTTTTCTTTCTTCTTTTGAAATTTTTCTTCGTCACCGGTGTAGCTTCTAGAACAGCATTCGAGACAGAGACGCGTGCAATTGTTTACTGCAATTTTCCGGCCATTTTCCTCGGTATTCTTCGCAACATACCAATCTGTTTATATATTATTTTTTTTTTGAAATTTTGTAATTCTCAGTTTGCTAATCGATATCGCAAAGATGATTAAAATTAGAATTTGTTTCGTTGATTTTTAGCAATCTCGAGATCCTGTATCAAATGTCGAGCATAGTCTAAGGTGAAACTATAACAGTAGAATTACGGAGTCGTTGAATACATCTGTTCGATGATCAAAGTTTCTAGAGTTTAATAAATTTTGTTACTATTATACTGATTCTTATTAACTGACTGTTGTTAATTAACTAATACTGTAAAACTTGTAAAATCTTCGCTGTTACCACGTAGCGGGGGTGGGGGGGGGGGGCGAGGGGCTGTAAATCCTGGATGTCCTTGAACGGATGGCAAAGCTCTGTTGTAATTTATTAGTTACAATTTGTAATTGTTTTTACATAAAGTCTCTTTACCGGATAAAGATTATATTAAATATTATATTGTAAATACTATCTATATATAAATATATATATATATACATACATATATATAATCTTAAGCATAATTTGTATGTTTATAAAACGGGAACTTACGTATTGAGATACATTTATATTATAAGTATAATCTTTATTCTTGTATATTCAGAATGGGGAGAATCATAAACGACAATTGTCTATCGCGGTGCACGGTCGATTTATTGACTTGCATTAACTGAAAAGACTTTTTGTACGTGTTTCTAATTATCATATAGCTCGAAATTCTTTGGCTTGATGTTCAGGTCGCTCTGTATAAACGTTTGACGCTCGAATCTCCTCCCCAGTGTTTTAAAACGTAATCGTTAAGATTGTGAATACATAGGTAAGATTGTCGATCATCTTGAATACTTCGAACTTTGGCAAAACAATATTATCAGTAGTAGATCTCGAGCTATTTTGATATTTCAAATATTGTGAATATCACTGGCAACGATACTATCCACGTTCCGCGACGCACTGGGTGAATAATATCGTTGGCGCTCTGAAATATTTTTGTATTTCGCGTGTTACCATTAATACTCTTTACAATGATACTGACACTGTTAGGACCTTTCTGACATTCTCGTGTAGAAAAACGAACATGTTACCGGAGTCGCCAGATCAGGGGAATTTGCTCTCTGCCGGTACCGGAAATGTGGGAGAAGGTAGAGCGGGGACACGAGTCTTGATCTGAGTGTAACTCATAGGTTGACTGTTGTCTGCGTGATGCTTAGTTCGCCAAGCCACTTTTTTTTTACAGTAATACGCGTACTATAATTGTACAATGGATACTTTTTAAAAATTATTTTCATACAGGTGTACAGAGTGATTCTAAAGTAGACTATGGAACTTTCGGGACTGCATTGCGATAATCTTCGGTAGGAGAGAACGTTTAAGAAATACTTGGAATATTTTCAAAGCTGTTCCGATAATTTGTATTACTATAGAAAGTAATTTATTTGTACGGTGCTTTACCAGCTCGGTCACACAGTTACGCAATTTGTCTCCTCGAATCCGTAATGGCTTATTAGGCTCTCCGAAACGCTATTATTAGCTCGCATGTGCAACAAACCTTTGGCGTTAGGTTAAATCTCGTTACTCGTATGCACTCTGCTTTAACGTCCGATCGTTTTAGTATTATTGGATCATTTGTACTTATCGGAACATACATTAATGCACTACTAAACCATCCTGATCAGGACAAACGATCGATAAAGTTCATTCGAAGCCGGCGAACGTTAAGTCCAAAGCTTATGGAACGCCGAGCTCGATTCAATAGTTATTCTTTGCCACAGGAACATTTTAATTCATAAAAGAAGTGATTTCTTGACTGCCGAGGCAAACGGAGCACACTCCCGAAAGTTCATTCCAATGGTGTCCACGTGTCGAGCTAGATTTAGACAAGAGTTGTGTGAACCATCAAGTGTAAAACAGCGTTTGGATCGTACTATTTATTACCAGCTCCGTGACAATGATTTTATCTCGATTCGTTCACATGATCTCTTGGTTTCCTCTCAAGTCGAGCTGGGCCGATGCTTTACCTAAGTTCTACCTAATGTAAATTTTATGTCAATGTTGGTCAACTCTGATTCTTTTCAAAGTTTAAATAAAATGCATTGTCCATTCACCACGTCAGTGAAAATAGACACTGTTTACTTCATTGAGATATTGTTCAGTAATCTGAAATATAAAGTAACAGGTCGTTAAGACAGTCTGATTTTGTTAAAAACATCCGCGGTGCAATGACAAGTGTAATATTGAAATACGAAGTTATATATATTTCTGTTACATGTGTAATCTGTTATTTTTTCGGTGAAATTCATGTGGTTTCCGTGATGATCAGAGAGTAATTTAATTCTTGAAACAATTTATAATTGTTGAGTTATGCTTGAAACGAGTGTATTGTTTATCATCTGCGAGTTGAGAATTTGATACAGAGGATTATCGATGTGTTTTATTGGGTTGACATGCAAATTGTTTCAAACTACAACACAACGACTCGGCACACTGTTACTCCGTTATGCGCACATTTGAGATTGTTACTCTGTTATGCACAAATGTATACGCAGCATCCGTTAAACAATCCATTGTGAAAACAGCGCTAAGTTACTGCGTGAGAATCTAATGTTAATTTGAAAGATTCATTTTCGCGTTTGTGATAATAACTGAGACCAACAACCAGATGGTCATTGTACAGTAAAAAAAGTTATTCACGTGCTTTCGTTTTAATTCACATTGTAAATACCATATTCATTTGCATTATTTATCTACACAATTGTCGAGAGTAAATAAAATGCCAGAACAGCAAACCAACGAGCTGATGGAGAAATTACAGTTAAGAGATTATTATTATTGTTCGATATATAATATATCTGTTACAAAGCATTGTGAACGTTCATTTCGAGTGAGAACAATTGTTAGAACTTTAACCTTTTGGACTATAACATCGTGTCTGTATTAATTTCCAATCTGAAATACAATTTCTTATTTATCGATATTTAACCATTAGAGAAAGCGTAGGAATACGAACGATATGTATATTTCCGACGCTCATTAGTGTCGAAGAGAATGTTCTAATCGGTGTAGCTACGAGATAAGCCATAGTGCAAAGGGTTAAAGAATGCAAAAATTTGCTTGCTACGAATATTATTTGCACGTTCCAGCGAAAACTGAAGGTTCGGGAACATTGAAAGCGTCAAAGAGTGCGGGATAACTAATTGAAAGATTGACATGGAATGGTCAGAAAAAAAGATTGAAATGACTGTCACAGCTTAAGTGGGTAGACTCGCATTCCCAAGATTGTAAGGGTGCACCTTCTCATATCTCGATAATTCATGCGATGGGATTTTCCAGTAGCCAAAGTAGTTTTCATTATCGAGAAATGAGAAGACGCATCCCGCACCCTTGCAATCTTGGAAATGCGAGTCTAGCGAAACTTTAAGGTGGAATCTCCTAAACTTGTCCAAACGCGTTTAGAAGATCCTACCTTCAGGTGGGTCTACGTGCGCGACAGAAAATTACCTGTCCAACTATGCGAACGCGACTACCTTTTCATTCCGTAATGTTCGCGCACAGTGTATAGCAATATAATATCTCGAGTTCCACTCGTCGACGACATTGTTACACCTTCAGTCTTCAAGGTAATCGGCCTTCCACCGTAGAACACGGCACATCGACGCACTCGTTCGTCTGAAAGACACGAAAGCGTTGCACGAAAATCGATTACGATCGTTCTAGTTGATATTTTCTAATTCGCAAAAAGAAAAAGAACGAGACGTACCGCGTACGTGTCGTATTTAGTAGTCCGTTAAGGATCTAAGGAGGCCGTATCATCGATCTTTGAATCTCTTCGCACATTGTGTACGCGGTATTTGAAACGGCACAAAATTTTCCGACGTTCGAAATGGGAAAAGCGTAGCCTTTCCGGATTATTCTACACAGCAATATACGTATACTCGATTACGATTTAAGGCGAACACTTCAAGCGTAATTTATTATCGTTGGGAAAACAAATTGCGAATTTTCTTCGAACAACGTAACGTTTAAGTAGAGGATTTACGAATTGATTGATCATTAATCGAGAGCACATACACACACACACACATACGCACACGACACGTATATATGGTGTAACACGTGACACTACACGATTGTATTCCTGGTCTCTGTGAGGACGATTACGACATGTAATTGCGATCGCGATCGGCCGGTGATTTATCGAGTACATTGTTTTCCGAGCCTGTTAACGGAACACCTCGCACACTGTCGGAAGGTCGTTCAAATGCATTGTGTTACTCGTAATAGTAGCTTTTTCAAATTTTTATACTAAATAATGTATTACTTTTAAACGATTTCTCAACTTTCCATTGTGCACATCTGCGAAGCACTTCTCGCCTGTACAATCTCGACTTTGCTAGAATTTTCTTCTACCATTGTTGTATAATAATGTTTTCTATTCGAGGGCAAATCGATCGGTTATGTTCGCGTCCTTGATGAATTATAATTTAGAGTACGGTTCACATTCGATAGAAAATTGTACCTGTCGAGGGAAAAGAAAATGAAGATTTCTATATTTTCTTAAAACAATACTACTTCGGTATGTTGTCACTTTTGTACAACGTATTATTTACTATTTTTCTAATAACGGTTCTGCTGGTTTTCCAAAAGAGAATCTTCTTAAAGTTTCCATAGATATCGTTTTTTCTCCGTACATACAGGGTAAACCACGAATTCTGATCAAATTTATGAAAAAATGTTTCCATCAGACCTGGCATGGTTTCCAGAGAGCTTTCGCGTGATAATAGAAAATTTTTTCCATAGTTTTTCAAGATGATCTTCAATTTTTTGTAAATACACCTCTAATCTTGTTACGCCTATCTGTTAGAGAATTTTAAGACGAATTCGATAAGTATCATAGCTAGGCTGCGGATGTTAATGTATTTTCCAATTTTTGTCGACAAATTTGAAGAAAGTAGAAACGAAATGAAATGATATTTCTAATGGAAACAGCCTCTGTAGATTCAAATCAAATGGAAATTGTACAAAATTCTAACGAATTTCATGTTCTAGCGTTTTCTTTAACATTTCCGTAAGCCATAAATGCACGAAGATCCACAGTATAATTATAACATGTAAAAAGTTTGCTTTCTTAATTTTTATTACAAAAAATTTATCAAACCATGCTATATCTGATCACGATTAGTGGTTCATCTGGTATATAGACAAACAGGATGGCACGAAACACGTCTGAAAACAGAGAACGACAGCGAAGGTTACAAAAAGCTTCGACATAATAAAACAAACAACAAACTGAACGCACCAGTACACGAAAACTCTAAAGCTCTCCTCTTGTTCCTTTTTCCGAGTGTAATATTTTCGCGCGTGCGAGAAACAAGGTAGAACTATAAATTTTAGGGGATAGTCGCAACGAGTCGCTTTCCGATAACTTAGAATAAATAATTGCCGATCCGTCGCGCAACGACGACGAACAAAGAAAATTGTATTTAATTGCACTAGTGTTGGCTTTCGGCGAAATCAGTTGTCGGGAAAACTGGAAAACGTAAATTGCAACGTAAATTCAACTTAAATTGGTGAAATACGCTTTGCGAACTATCGAATCGATCGGTTCAAGGATCGAAAGAACGAGTCTGCCGGAGGAAACGCTTCAGCTTCGTAATTAGCGAATGGAGATTGTATCCATCGATCGATACTTGTGTAATGATAAACGATAAGTCTCTCGGTAAACGAAACCTTAACTAGAAATCGAGATTAAATGGCGCCGTGTGAGCTAAAGACGAATACACACGGTCACATTTCAGTTACGTTTTCTGTTGCTTTGATCGGTACACGTGTTATATGGATAAACGGCATTTTATCCGAATAACAATGAAATAATAGAAACATACTAGGTAAGGACATGTATGCAAATGAAATTGATAAGTGTTTTACTATTGTATCAATGGTGTACGTACCAAAATGGAGGGAAAGAAACCAGAGCATGTGAATGCGTTACCAATGTCGATGCCTCTTGTCCCATGAATACCACCCTTCCCTCTTCGCCCTGGACCCCTCCACTCCACTTATTCACTATAAGAACGATAATGGTATATTTTTTTGCGGTTAAGGCTCCAATACGTAAGCACTGCGAGAGGTAGTCTTCGTTTGTTGTACGTTTCGCGCATAGCGTCAGAACAATTGTTGTGTGTCGGCAATTCAGTGTCGGTCGGCCTCTAACGTTTTCGTCCAACCGAAAAATAAAAAGGTAAAAACCAAAAAAAACACGATGAAGTGAAAAAAGAAAATGGAAAGAAAAATGGAAAATGAACATGATACGTTCGCCTGTCTGTGGAAGTAGCAATAAAATTTTCATTTCCGATCATTCTCTGCCCCCCCCCCCCCCCCCCCCCCCCCCCCTCCACCACTCCCCAGTACTCTACCACTGTTTGTTCGAGACTTTTATGATCAAGGCGACCGAAGCCCTGAATCGTGTCTCACGAGAATTAATGAGTTGCGAATAAGTATATGTATTTTCTCAAAGAAAATGATTCGATTGATATGCATATATATAGGAATATAAATCAGATATATATTTATATATATGTATATGAGTATACAATATATATTAAAATACTTCCACTGTAAATGGTCTTTTTTCTACTCCTTCACCTGCCGTTTCCTAAATACAGCTTGAATTGTAGTTCCACTTTAATTAGGAAAATGCCACAAGTAAATTGGTGAAAGTCCTATGAAAAAGTAATGAAAAATTTCACACACACACAAACACTTGGAATCTATTTTCACAGTATTTAAAGCAAGACATTGTGGAACATCTTGAACAGGATGCTTCTGTTTCAACAGTGTCCACTGCTACAGTAAAAAAGCGTCGCTGACATGCTTGTCGGTAACAAGCTATCCATTACTGACTAATATTAATGGTAGCTAACGACTCGCTAAGTACACCGAACCTTCCCTACGGTCAAAGGAAGCGGCAAGCTTTTCTACGTACTCTCTCAAACGATGGGTAATTATCGTAAATGATGCAGAGTACATCGATCGCACATTATAGCAATTTTACACCCAAAGAGCATCGACTACCAAGCATTTTCCACAGCAGCATTTCCGCTGGGGAAAATGCGTGGACGTTAACAACTAACCTGGAGGTGATCGGAGGGCACGCGAACCCTGAATACAGGGTACAACTAGATCAAAGTCCCAGGGTCGCATCCTTGATGATCCTCCAGGAGGTTCTCGCGAGAAGTTCAAAGTCGATCATTCGGAATTCATCATGCGCACGAAGGAAAGCGACGATTTCTCCCGGCTAGTGACTGCCTTTTACATGAAAGTAACTGGAATATGGCCTGCCTTCAACCCCGCAGAGGAACGACAACGGAGGAACGCGTTCATGTTTACCATGACGTTCATGTCCTTCGGCACCTGCGTCGTAACCAGACAGCTTTACTTTTCGTACGGCGTCTCGTTCGAAGTAAGTGAAATATTCTGTAAGTGTAATAGTAATGCTTAACTTGTCAGCTGTGTCTACTAGCACTGCCCGCAACAAAAATGTTTCCATATAACTGTTGGGTGGATTTTATAATGGTTTTTCGCGCTGATTACGAACCTGATCTTAATTTTTCTCCCACACGCACAGTTTTTGAGAAATTTGAATTTGAAAAAAGATGTATTTTTCGACTTTGAACAAACATTGTTTGAAAAATATTCCCGTGTTGAGCATGGATATTTTGCTCCCTGGATCGATAAAAACGTCGACGTTGGAAAGTTGTAAGGATGATTTCTCAAGATAAAAGTCTGCTCTATCGCATGGTGTAATTCGATTTTCCACTGGACCCTTATTTTTTTATTTCAATTTAAAAATGTCGTCAAAAATATATGCAAAAGTATTACTATTGTGCATCACTAGAGAATCTTTTGCTGTAAAGAACAATACAATATCTTATATAATAACATCACAATATTTGTTCAAAGTCGAAAAATACATCTTTTTTTTCAAATTCGAATTTTTCAAAAACTGTGCGTGTAGGAGAAAAATGAAGACCAGGAATCATCGTGAAAAACTCTATGAGATCCTGTTTCTTGGAATTTCGTGATTTTAGGAGTTCGTTTTCTCGCTATGCAACATCGTGACAATAGCCCTGATCTTAAGCAAGCTAGTTACAGTGTTCTTGCATAAATCACAATTGTCAAAGTTGATTGTATATATGGAGACTAGATTCTGGCACACGAATTATGATTCTTATGAACAAGCGTTATTGGATAATTGCAAACAATTATCCGTAGTGTTCATTTGTACGTTCAATTTCTTCGCTCAAGGAACGGCTTTCAGCTACTCGCTAGAGCCGTCTGTTGGTAAAATTATTGACACATAATTGATTTATACACGAGCATTGCCACATTAAATTCAGCAAATAATAATCAGACGTTTCTTGCATATTTAGACTATTTTTCTGCTGCCAATATCACAGAACGAAGCCTCGTATTCAACTTGCATACCGATGTGGTTATGAAGCCATACATTTTTGAGATAACATTAGTGGCGCAGGTAATTCAAGTCGATTGTTTGAACAATTTTTAGACGTATCGTAAATACATTTTTTTATCTTGTACGTATTATATCGTCGATGTGAAATGAGACTCTTGCTTGATACTGAAATTATTTATCACATAAGAGAAGTTGAGATTTCTACATATATATGTATATATTTTTATATTTTTTCTTTGTATATTTTCTCGTGTTGACAGTTTTTCGTTTTGATCGCCTGTGGCGTCGGCTACATTTGCGTGGACAATTTCATGTGCATTTCAAATTTTCACGTAGCTACCCAGTTCCGTATATTGCAATATAGAATGTTGAACGTACATAAACGGACTGAAAAAGAAAAAGATATCGGAACGCCGAGTGACATACCAGCCGATTATGCTGACAACTCTTATACTGTATTTAAAGACTGCATTAGACAACACCAGGCACTTATCCGATACTGCGAGGAAATGGAAGAAGTGTTCACGATTGTTGTACTCGAACAAGTACTACTTTTTAGCGTATTGATATGCCTCGATGGCTACTTAATGCTTCTGGTGAGTATACGTAAAGAAATTCATTTCACAACGAAATGAAATTTAAGTCTCTGCATTTTTCTCTTCAATTCTTTATGGATTTCTAATTCTCTGTGCCTCGCAGGGTGAAGCTTCGCCTTACCGACGCCTGTCTTTTACATTTCACCTAATCGGTACCATGTGTCAACTGTTGATGTTCACCTACAGCTGCGATTGCGTGCTGCGAGAGAGCATAGGAATCGCTGACTCTGTCTATGAATCTATATGGAAGAATTTACCGATGAATACGAGTGGAAAAATGTTTCGAACCGATTTGCAAGTTGTCATGATTAGATCGAGGGTACCTTGCTGTCTAACAGCCAGTGGATTTTTTGTCGTATCACTGGAAACGTATACTAAGGTGCTGAATATTTATTAATTCATTTGAGAAGTAAATAGAATATTTGTATAATAACAATTGTTAAATGATCTCGGCGCTACGGTTCGATCGTAAAAAACAATTATTTAAAATAATTAGCAAAACTGCTTAGTTAAGTTTGTTTTTTACGATCGAACCGTAGCGCCGAGATCATTTAACAATTGTTATTAGCAATGATACGATCGATATAAGAAGTTTATTTAGACTATTTGTATATTCGTTTGAAAAACTTCATGCTTGCAAGATTTCGAGAGAAACTGTCACCGCAGTGGCAATCAAATAGAATTTCTATTAAGTATGTCCGTTGCAGGTCCTAAGTACAGCAGCATCTTACTTCACGCTTCTAAGACAGTATTAAAACTCCAACGAAGAGACAATTTATTTTTTGATGGTCGTTTGAGTATGTGTACAGTGTTTATATAGAGTGAGATATATAGTTTTGAATAAAAACATTTTCAATGTTGATGATACTGTTGATTACAACTTACGGAATCGTCTTTACCTAAAGAACAACAATAACAACGTATTACCTGAAAAAGAAATAGCGGTGACCTTGATGTGACCTTCGTGATGTCGTCAGGGGTGAAGTTCTTTAAACCATAACGATTGATCTCTACTGTAACTTCTTGATGTGTTTTTCTCAATTTCAAACGTTACGTTGGCCATTTACTTGTGAACAAAATTCTTTATTAATATATATATTAATATCTGATTTTTTCGATATTCACGATCCACTCATAGGTACCGTACGATTGCAGCGTATAAGTTGCATTATCATATAATAAGAAAATAAGATTTTATTTAATATTCGAGTTTCTTAAAATTCGTCTAGAAAATTGGCAAATTGCATAAACTTCCACAGTGGAGAAGCCATTGCATTTATTTTCCTGCTCAAGCATTTTGTCAGTAACGACGAGACTGCGGATGTATATGGAAAATAAAAATATTCTGCATCGATCGTGGAAAGCAGGAATGAAAATTGATTTTCTCCCACAACGACTTTGTTACATTAAAAACAACATTGCGATGTTCTCGAATTTTGCTAATCCTTTACTGTTTTATATTTCACGTAACCAGTTTCTTCATAAATGCATTCATAAATCCACAGTCTAGTAATGAATATCTACTTCACAATAATTAATATCCACCAGAGAAGAAGTAACTTCGGTATTGCAAAAACTAAACTTGGTTTAACTTTGATGGATTGTTCGCGATGGTGCTTCCTTGTGGCGCATCGGCAGCGGATTTCGCACGTACTCTTTGAAACAGTGAACGAGGGCGATTCAATTGCAGCTCTCGAATCATGAATAATGTACTTTCTACTCGTACTTCGTAACGCCCTTGTTTCACGCGTGACAGAAGGTGTAAAAAGAGTAAAATTCGTGTTTGCCGTTAAAGAGAATCGATAAGTGGATAGGGTGACAGGTAGATACGACGACGAGAGGTAGCAAGAGGCAGGCGACAACTGGCAAATCAATCGAAGAGTTCCTGCAAGTGGCGGGGACGTATATTTTACAGGTATTCAAAGTTTGTCATGCGGCTAGCACAGAGTAGAGACATTTCGATCGAGTGGACACGCTTGTTGATGAAATCTGTAGGATTATGGCTCGCGGCCGATCAAGCCGAACAACGACGAAGAAATGCTGCGTTGATCTATACGATCAACGCGATCTCGATCGCCACATGCATCGCGATCCGTGATATACATTTTTCCTGGGGAAACATTAGCGTGAGTGTGCAATTTTGAAAATTCAACTTACACCGTGTGTGCAATTTTTGAAAATTCACTTGGACCGAGAATGTTTGTACATTTATAGCAATTCATAGAATGCATACATTCAATTCAATTTTTACAAGATAGACGTTCTGCATCTTTGCTGTACATCGTGAAAACTAAAGTTAATGCAAATCATTTGATGATCGCGTGCACGTGATTAATTGTTGTTCTTTTACGTTTCTAGGATTGTGTTTTTATTATGTGTAATATATTGTACCTCATGATCGTTCTCTTCAAAATTGCTGTTTTATATATGCACAGAGCAGAATTCTACGAGTTAGTTCGATACACGCAAAAGAATTTTTGGCATTCGGATTACACCTACGAGGAGAAACTAATTTTGAATGATTGTAAGAGGATATCTGGAATTTTCATCATTGTTCTCAGTTTTTGTACTCAAGGTACTTGCGCTGGATACATGGTGACACCTATAATAGGTAAATTAAAGATGAACGTTTGACATTAAAAAATTTCACACAGCTTTGAATTCATTTCTAAACACGTCCAGTCTGATAAAGTTTCAAATAGTATTTCTGTGTACGAATAACGCAAACGTGTTTACGTTTCAGCAAACATTGGCAGGAACGAAACAGACAGATTATTGCCATTCAACATGTGGGTCAGTTTTCCCACAGGGAAGTCGCCATACTTCGAGATACTGTTCACAATTCAGGTATTGATATTTCTCTTCATTCCAAGTGACGATAATCGAAGTAGTTATTATTTTTGTACAGATTCTGTGTGTGTATCATGTCGGTATCTGTTATATTTGTTTTGATAATTTCTTGTGCCTGGTAAATCTACAAGTAGCTAGTCAATTTCGCATATTGCAACGCAGGCTGAATAATTTGAACAGTATCGTCGAGGCACAGATACAAAACAAGGAAAGTCTGTCAGTGTATGCGAAAGTGTATCAGACGAAGTTGGCAAATTGCGTTCAATATCATCAAACGCTTGGCGAATACTGTAAATCTGTTGAGAATATATTCACGGCGATCATTCTCGGACAGGTGCTGTTTCTCAGCTTGATAATATGCCTCGTGGGCTACCAGCTGTTTTTGGTAAGCATATGTCTGGAAACATTTTTTTGAAGGAGCCTAAAAACATAGAATAATTTTAAAACACTGTGAAAATAATCAAATAATACACAATGATAATGATGTAATAACTTACACTTGTCGTTTATTTACTCGCATAATATTTACTCAGGCAGATACACCTCCTTCTCGTAACGTCAGTCTAATCATGAATTTGATAGGCACGCTGTGTCAATTGTTCATGTTCACGTACAGTTGTGACGGCATTATACGACAAAGCTCTGATGTTAGCAAAGCAATACTGTTTGGCCCGTGGCCCATTATGCCAATGGACAAAGCTGGTAGAAATTTGCGGAAGATTATATTCTTGATGATTTTACGATCCACCCGATCTTGTTGTCTCACGGCTAGCGGATTTTTTCCAGTATCGTTAGAAACTTATACTGGGGTAAGCTATTCAAGGGTTCCATGGAAATCGCCGACACAAATATCCCCAACACGGTTTTCACCGACAACATTTTACCAACTTCAGATTTGACCGACAACGCCTTAAATAGCGCGCTGAACCGCGCGTCAAATCGCGCATTTGTGAAGCTGCAGTGGTGTATATTACACAATGAAATTCAGAACATTTATTTTTAATTTTATTTGTAACGTGCCTATTTAATAATTCTATATATTATGTATACTTAGGATATGCTTTATCTGCCCTGCAAACAGATTTTCAAATGCTACCCATTCGCGTTCCTGTGCGCTCAAACGTTCGTCGAAACGTTTAGGCACTTTTTAAAGGCACTGTCGGTCAAATCTGGAGTTGGTGAAAACCGTGTCGGGAAATGTGTGGCGGTGATTTCCATGGGACCCACTATTCAATTATCTGACTATAAGAACATTTATTTATTTGACTATAAGAAATGAATTGATATTAAAGATATTTACGGACATGCATTTTTCTTTCAAAATACAACGGTATTTCTAAATTCTTTTTTCTTCCTTGTTTCTCGTTTCAGGTTCTCAGCACCGCAATGTCATACTTCACCTTGCTAAGACAACAGACTATCGACAGAGTATGAAATTAAAATTCGATCTTCGTATGAACATTGCACTGAATGTTTCATACGTAAGCCAAGTGGAGGCTGAAGACCTCCGGAGTCCCTGAGCACTTAAAAGATTTTCAGATCTCTATACAGGATCACTTCAACGCAACATATATGGTGTACCTGTACGATTTCCTAGGCATTTTTGATAATTTTACTAAGACATAAGATCAACGTGTACCATAAAGTTTAATATTTTCAGAACAGCTTCGATCTCACGAAACTCCTTTCAATTCCCTTTACATAAAATTCAAACACGTAGTACTCATTTTCACACGATTAAAAAAGGATCGAAATTGAACATTCTGATTTCACGAAGTGTTGGAAGTTTATTCAATAAAATCAAATTTAACCACTCTGCTAGCTTGATACTTCTAGCGTTGAAGATAATCGAATTAATTTTATACACCGTGTTGTCCACAGTCATAGTAGTTACTTGAATATTTCATACAGAAGATACATCTTATTTAACAAACGTTTCAACAATGGGGTTGACCAACGGAAAAATACCGAGTTTTCGTGAAAACTGCGAGACTGTCACTGTCACATTGGCAAACATTCTGCGGTACACTGACCCTTCTTGCAGTCAGCGCAAGCCTCGAGTTGTTCGCCGAGCTGTCAGGTACGTCCCGGGTGTAAAACAAGCCATCCCCTTTGAATCATGCACATTGCACCGATCGAACAATCAATTTCACTCTTCAGAGGCGTCAATTACCTGACACTCGACAGCCATATTCCTGTACGGGAAAATGAAACGATATGACACGTAAACTCGAGGTCGTAGAACGACAGGCTCGGCCTGAATACAGGGCAGAAGTAGATCAAAGTCGCAGTGCTCGCGAAAGCCCCCTCGCCTTTCGCATCCTTGATCATTCGAGCAAAGTTCTCGCTCAAGTTCAAAACCGATCGATCCGGCCATTCGAAATTCAATATGCGCGCCGAGGAGACCAAAGACTTTTCTCTCTTCGTAACTTCCTTTTATATGAAGTTGACCGGCATCTGGACCGCGACGAACCCAGCCGAGGAACGACAAAGAAGGAACAAGTTCGTTTATGCGATAACATTGCTGGTAGTAGCGGTGTTTGTCGAATTGATGGATCTCTACCATATCTATACGACTTCGTTCCAAGTGAGTGCGTGTAAGTGAGTCGCCAGACGCACTTCGATGTCAGTGTGCTGTCATGAAATGAAAGAACTTGTTAGGCTGTACACGAACTAAGAGACGACACCGACTAGGAGAGCTAGGATAGTTTTCATAATTGGATAGGTAATTCTATTTTTGTGAAAGTGCAAACTTCTTTAGGGGTATCGTGTTCATAATTGCTGGCCACTGAATAGGCCCGATCCGTCACGATCCGAAGTGAAACGCGGGTGCGTGACACAGACAGATGTTTGGGGTAATTCTTTGGTGGAGTACATTTTTTGTTATTTTGTTATTGTGATATCTCTTATTAAACTTAATAGAATTAGGTACTTGAATCTTTTTTTATGCGTACTTATAGAGCTTATTTGGTGGTCGCGAAGGTCCCACCACGGTTTGATAATATACGCAAAAGTCAAAGTGAACACTCGTACTATTGATAAGTGTAATTAATAAACACTGCGGGTCTTTACGCAAAATAAGTTAAAAATAGTTAAATAACAATTAATTTCACCTCGAAATAAACTGGATGCATTGAGAATAGCATAACAATATCGTCAGATCTTTCTAATCTTCATGTTTATATAAAAGTTTTTATTTATTTATATAAAGAAATCATGAATATATCTTATTAATATCCTATACATGTAGATAATGCACCAATTTTTATCAGTATATTTTTTTCTTGTACTTCGTGTGCTTTTGTGATTGCAGGAAATCATTTATATAACATGCAACATCGTGACAGTGGTGCTAGTCTTAGTCAAGATATCCATACTGTATCTAAATAAAAAGCAATTCCTCGAGATTATATCGTACGCGGAGACCAATTTCTGGCACACTAATTACGATTCCTGTGAAAAGGCGTTTTTGGATAAGTGCAAACATATGTGCATAGTGTTCATATGTTCGTTCAATTTCTTCGCTCAAGGAACAGCATTCAGTTACGTTATAGAACCGTTTGTTGGTAAGACTATCGACACAATTGATTCAGATACAAGCAAGATTGTGTAATACTAAATTCGACAAATAATCATCAGACGATTCTCGCATTATTTAGAATATATTTCTCCCAATACTACAATTCGAAGACTCCCGTTCAACTTCTATAACGATTTTTTTCTGAAGCCATACATTTATGAGTGTACGTTTATATTCCAGGTACTGCAACCGATTCAATTTTTGGACAATTTTTAATAGTTGAGAAGTTACTTTCTCTGTTTATAGTTTTCTATGTTGACAGACATCAAGTTTGATCCTGTACGGCATTGGCTACCTCTGCGTAGACAATTTTTTGTGCATCACAAATCTGCAGGCAGCTACTCAATTTCGCATACTACAGTACAGAATCGAGAATATCCGCGATGATAATGATATGAAAAAACATAGCGGAATATCAACACCATTGTCAATCTATTACGCAGACAAGTGTTATGCAGTGTTTAAGAACTGCATTAAACAACACCAGGCACTGATTTCGTATTGTCGAAAAGTGGAGCAGCTGTTCACGATAATTGTACTGGGACAAGTGTTAATTTTTAGCATATTGATATGTCTCGATGGCTACTTGATGCTTCTGGTTAGTATACGCAAATAAATAAATGCATGTTTAGTAGAAGAGCGTACGTCCATGAAATTTTTCTGATAGATATGAAACAGATTTGTGACGTATACCTTTCTACTAGAACAAACCTGTCCAAGTTCTTGTTCGTCGCGAGCCACACGGTCCCCCGCAAAATCAAACGGTCCGTTCCCCCACTACTTAAGCCTTCAGCAAATGCCACGCACTTCTGAACAGGCTTTTGCGAGAACCCGAAATCTCGGGTAACCCGACGCTTGGATCGGGTCGGGAATAGTCGGGTTCCCGAAAGTATCCGGCTGCCTATGTCTCTTCGGGACCTAGAAGCCTTGGGACCGTGGCTCGGGACACGAAGTTCGTATTACGAATAGAGCTGTGACTTATGAGATACCCGGGTACCCGGGTTACCCGTGAGATACCTGGGCAAACAAAAATTACTCGGGTAAACACCATTACCCGAATATCCGGGTATTCGTGTAAACAAAAATTACCCGAGTATCCGGGTATCTCATGAATACACTGTGGATCTTCATGCAAAATACAAATCGTTCGCATCAATAGGAAAAAGCAGACGATATATTATGATTACTTATTCTCTTGAACAATTTTAATAAATTTAAATTAATATATCAACGTTCTTTTAATTTCATTATTGTTTTAAATTGCACAAAATCATTTATGACTTATGTCTTATGAGATACCCGAATAATCTCATGGGTACTCGGGTACCCGGGTAAAAGTCCGAGGTCTAATTACGAACGTATAGAGATCTCTAGAGGGAGAGCGGGTGTCAAGAAAAAGAGATGACGCACGGCGCGGAAAGCTTTAGCGTCCCGAAGAGACATAGGCAGTCGGATACTTCCGAGAATCCGAAACGTATCTCACTTTCGGGAACCCGGCTATTCTCAATCGAAAATTCTCGACCCGACCCGAACCCGAGATTTCGGGTTCTCGCACAAACCTGCTTCTGAGATGATGCGACCGTCGACCGTGTGAAATTGTGCGGAAACGTCAACTCCCGTCTTAGCGGAATGAAGAAGTGGAAGAACGGGCCAACTGTGGCTAAGATAAAACGATAAGATCCAAATAGAATATAAAGGATAAAGGAAGATACTTGGTCCCCTTAGGGTTTCAAGTCCATACACCACTCCCTTCTCTTTCCAATTTTCACCTATCGCCTAATTTCAATCAAATCCAACGGGACCTACTTTTTATGGTGGGTTCCGAACCACCTTCCAAATAGAATATAATTAAATTAAAATAAATAATACATTAAAGTATTAGCTGTGTTGGTTTTTAATTACCTACGTCTCGTAGGAGGGAGCGTCGCCCTACCGACGCGTGGTTTTTACATTTCACCTAATTGGTACCATAACTCAATTGCTGATGTTCACCTACAGCTGCGATTGTTTGATGAACGAGAGCTTGAAAATCGCCGAGTCTGTTTACACCTCTGTATGGCCACTTTTACCGATGAATTGCAGTGGGAAGATGCTGAGAAGCGATATGCAACTGGTCATATTGAGGTCAAGAGAACCTTGTTCCATGTCAGCTGGTGGATTTTTTACGGTGTCGCTGCAAACGTATACTAAGGTAATAGATTAATCCCTCTTGTAAATCTATATTCGACTAACGTTCCTTGCGATGGAAGATGTTCAGGACTCGACTCAAAATTATATATCCGTGTCTATTGCAGGTTTTAAGTACGGCTGCGTCGTACTTCACGCTGCTGCAAAACTACTGATACTCCCCTGAAGAAATCTCAAAACGAATTTGAAAAATGTTCGAATTATTCTCTTTTCATTAAATATCTGTTTTCGATGGAATCTTAATTCAATGTTTTCAGAACTGCTTTCAATTCCTAATACATCAAAAACACCTTCATTCATATAAACTTCACACGCGCAAACACTCGGAATCAATTGTTACAATAACTGAAAGCAAGACTTTGATAAACATCTTGAACAGGATAGTTTGGATTCAACGGTGTTTACCGCTGCAGTAAAAAGCATCGCCGAGATGACTGTTGGTATGAAACTGAACCCTCACCACAGCCGAAGAAGCGGCAATTTATTTTCCGATGGTTATTTGAGTATGTGTACAGTGTTTATATAGCGTGAGATATATTTTTTTTAATAAAAATATTTTCTTTCTTGATGATACTGTCGATTACAACTTACGGAATCGTCTTTACCTAAAGAACAACAATAACAACGTATTACCTGAAAAAGAAATAGCGGTGACCTTGATGTGACCTCCGTGATGTCGTCAGTGGTGAAGTTCTTTAAACCATAACGATTGATCTCTACTGTAACTTCTTGATGTGTTTTTCTCAATTTCAAACGTTACGTTGGCCATTTACCTGTGAACAAAATTCTTTATTAATATATATTAATATCTGATTTTTTCGATATTCACGATCCACTCATAGGTACCGTACGGTTGCAGCGTATAAGTTGCATTATCATATAATAAGAAAATAAGATTTTATTTAATATTCGAGTTTCTTAAAATTCGTCTAGAAAATTGGCAAATTGCATAAACTTCCACAGTGGAGAAGCCATTGCATTTATTTTCCTGCTCAAGCATTTTGTCAGTAACGACGAGACTGCGGATGTATATGGAAAATAAAAATATTCTGCATCGATCGTGGAAAGCAGGAATGAAAATTGATTTTCTCCCACAACGACTTTGTTACATTAAAAACAACATTGCGATGTTCTCGAATTTTTCTAATTCTTTATTATTTTATATTTCACTTAACCAGTTTCTTCATAAATGCATTCATAAATCCGCAGTCTTGTAATGAATATCTACTTCACAATAATTAATATCCACCAGAGAAGAAGTAACTTCGGTATTGCAAAAACTAAACTTGGTTTAACTTTGATGGATTGTTCGCGATGGTGCTTCCTTGTGACGCATCAGCAATTTCAAACATTAGGTTGGCCATTTACCTGTGAACAAAATTCTTTGTTAATATACAGGGTGAGTCACCAAACGTTTGTACCTCAAAAATATCTTTGTTGTTTATTATACGTAAAATATGGTAAGGACAAAGTTGAATGGTACAATGGGGCTGACACGAGGCAAAAAAATTTTGTTTTTATGTCATTTTTTTGGAGATATCAAGGTCACCTTGACTTTTTTTAAAATAGAACCACCCTTTTTTAGACACCTACAATGATAGTCCCTTTCATTATGAATTCAGTGATTAATATATATTAATATCTGATTTTGTCGATACTTGCGATACACATACTTGATCTCATGGTCGGTCATCTGTCACTCATAGGTACCATACGATTACAGCGTCATCTGTGCAAATTGCTGAGCTAGCAAATATTTCGTTTTGTCGGGGGTAAGTGCAGACCGATGTGGACGTCCGAAATTACCGAGTACCGTCGGTTATTCAAGCTGTCCAGGCAACAGGTGGTCCGTTATTAGATCGAGAAAATAACAGTGCTCTGCCGTTTACATAGAAAATATTAATCGTACGTATGACATAAATTATTTCCCTCGACCCGACAACGGCGATTACTCAATGCACTCTAATATGACGATATTTATTACTCAACGCAGTCCTCCATTCGTGAGCATTTCTTTCATTAATTGTTAAAGTGTTGAATTGTAAAACTATGAAGTAGTGATTTATACAATATTTTCTTTGGACATATATTCTAATTTAAAAAACCGCTAAAATTTTGAATAAATTTACTCTTCTTATTTCTAGAAAGAATTGCAGAATAGTCACTGTTAATGCTCGACAGTTCTTTTTTAAATAATAATTTACTTTATTTCAACCTTACAGCTAAGAAATATGACTTGGTTTTCATTAACCTATCTGTACAAAATTATTTTATTTCACACATTCGGTCTATACTTTCTCTCATTCATTTCTATGTCTCATTACCCTGCCCTACTCTTTTAGTATCCTAATTATCACTAACCCACTTAGACAGTTCTTCTATTAAGGATTATCAAAGCTTTCGCACTTACCCAACATTTTCTTCACTGTCTCGATTATTATCCAGTAACAGTAATATCACAATTATTTCTTCAATGCTAAACACTGTCGTATTTCTGTTCATACAGTTCTGACGCTGCTGTCGTGTCAACTGTTCTCTCTGTCCGTGGACTACAAATGGCAGGCTGCATATATCAACGCTGGCCTGTTCCCCGTGCTGTTGCGTGTACGACGAGGTTTCTTCGTGCACGTACATTTATCGTATTTATTGGTATTTGTCTTTGTCCAATACGACTGTTAGTTACGATCAAGATTCATAGAGGGCTTGAGAGTATCACACATAATTCACGAATCCCATCGAAATCTTGCCAATGTGTCCCACTAAGAAAATCTGAAACGATAATTCAGTCCCGTCGAAGAAGAAGACATTGTACACTTAAAAAATAAAATTAAATTAAATCACTAACTAAAATTAAATGAAAAATCTAATTCAACATGTTCCGTGCTGAGCAATTTTTAATCTATATTGCATTTTTTATTATGCCACCTTCTTTTGATGGAAATAAATTCTACAGTGTTAAACTTGCTATAAAATATATTTTTATCTCATGCATTTCAAACAAATAAAATTAGAGTACACGTTGCAACAATTCCAACCATTCCGCAAGATCTGCACACTCTGTTTCATTTTCTATTTTGCGTTTGTCTTTCTCCGAGTTGCGGCGGCATCTAGTCACGATTTAGATCCACAGAGGGCTTGATAGTCCTTGCACTAGGTATCATACATAACTCATGAATCATGTCGATGGTTCGACTATTGCGAAACGGCAATTAGGATACATCTGTGGAGGTAATACGCTTTCTTTGCTGTTCCCCGCCGACTGACTACGTGCACGTAGCTATAAGCATGAATAATGGGCACATATTCGAGGAGTACAGAAGATTGGCAAGTCAAAGCGGTAAAGAAAATGACAATCGAAGGAAACGTATCGGAATATTGAAGACCTAGGGGTGGCGGCCAAGATCAATGTCAGAAACTGTTATCCGGTTATTCTAAACTCAAAATGATCGAGACGCGGACCGACGATTTTTCGATTACTTTAACATCATTCTTCATGAAGGTCGTCGGTTTTTGGTTGTCCGCTGACCCCGCCGAACAACGTCGCAGAGATATCACTCTGACTTACACCGTTTTGCTGATATTTTTCGCTGTCTACATACAAGTTGCTGATTTCTATTATACCCAGGGCGACTTTACCGTGAGTGTTTCGAGAATTTATACAAATGTTAAATAGATTCACAAGAATTTTGTGGTAGATTTTTGATGCACGATGTACGTACACGAGGAAATTTTATGATGAATCTAATTTTTTTTCAAATGGAACATTATGTTTTTGATCATGATTATTATCATTGCGACGATATTACGATTCTGCACGAAAGTCGAACGTGTATAATATATATTTTGTTGAATACCGGCAGGCTTATCTGTTTATATTTGTGAACATTTTAACGGTGATGGGAGGCCTCTTCAAAATATTCGTACTGCTTCCGCATAGGAAGGATTTCTTTAGTTTAGTGCACCATCTGCAGCATAATTTTTTGAATTCGGATTATGATCACCACGAGAAGAATATAGTGAACCGGTGTACGAGTGTTTGTACAATCTTCATTGGACTTCTTACTTTGTTTGCACATTTGACAGCGTTTTGTTACGCTGCGAGCCCATTAATAGGTGAGTCGATTCGCTATACTGATCCACAATCAGCCAGCCATGACAAGTCATGCGAATGCATATTACAGTTTTGAAAAAAGAATAAGTGTTTAAAAGAAAATTGAAATCTTTGTTCGGATCAAGAAAAATATTGAAAATATGCGGAATCGCATGGGCCCCTCTGGACCATTTTTTACATTAAATTACATTAACAATTTCAAGAATAATTTCAACATTTTTTGTAGCGAATATTGGAAAAAACGAATCGGATAGAGTGCTTCCGTTCAATTTGTGGCTAGATCTGCCGGTGACTATGACGCCGTATTACGAGATAATATTTATTGTCGAGGTACCATCAGTTTAGTCTCGTCTCTACTAATTTACTTAAAAATTCATCTTAAACGAAACAAATGAATATCTTAACTTGAATAATTGTCGAAACAGGTTTTGTCTCTCTATCAAATCTGCGTGGCCTACTTCTGTTTCGACAATTTTCTATGTATCATGAACCTCCACGTGGCCTCACAGTTTCGCATACTACAGTACAGGCTAACAAACCTGAGGTACAAACAGGACGTACTAAATCGTCTCGAAGAAATGAAAATCTGCATGTTGCCTTCCACGGAGGACGTTTACATTACCTTCAAAAGTTACGTTCACCAGCACCAAGTACTTATCGCCTATTGCAAAAAGCTGGAAGCGATATTTAATCTAATAGTGTTGGGAGACATACTCACGTTCAGTGTGGTGATTTGCCTCAATGGATGTCAAGCACTTATGGTTGGTACAATTATGTGGAACATTCAGACAATTCAACGAACATACTTACATTTGCGATTTGTTGTCCAGACAGATTCTGCAAGGCGATTCATTTTCCTATTTTTCCTGCTCACGTCGTTCGTTCATCTCTTGATGTTCACCTACAGTTGCGACGGTGTGATGCGCGAAAGTCTGAAAGTAGCTACGGGAATTTATAATTCGCCTTGGTGTTGCTTGACGTTCAATAAATATGGAAGAATGCTACGGAAAGGCGTCATACTTATCATCATGAGGTCCAAAGTCCCTTGCTACATTACAGCTCGAGGATTCTTCCCTATAACCTTAGAAACGTACACGAAGGTAAGTAAAGAAGGGGTTCCATGAAAATCACCGACAAAAATTTCCTCGACACGGTTTTCACCGACTCCAGATTTGACCGACAACTACTTTGGCATTTATATGAAGTCCTTGGAGAATCGCCCGTAGTTGAAGAAAAAATAAGCCTACCATACGTCAAGAATTTAACAAAATTCAGAATGCTTGTAGAGCACCCAAAAGAAACCAGCCTAGACAACAACAAAATAATATATAATATATGTCTGTATTAAAATATCTGTGAATCTCTAATATACCACATTCTATTTTGTAATTATTATATTCTGTTTTGTATGTGGCGTACTTCGTTTTTTTGTAATTATCTTGAAATAAATCTCATATGAGATTTTTTAATAAAAAAAACTACTTTGGCCGACAACGCCGTTAACCAACGACGATTTTAACGGACACGAATTTGACCGACAACCTTTTTAGATTCGTTGTAGGTCAAAATTGTTGTCAGTTAAAGGCGTTGTCGGCCAAAGTTGTTGTCGGTCGAATCTGGAGCCGGTGAAAACCGTATCGGGGAAATTTGTGTTGGTGATTTCCATGGGATTGGAAAAAAGATATAAAAACTGTTTTGCGTCCGTACTCTACCTTCCCCTTCTACACGTGACTAAAGGCGCCCATTCGATGTCAATAATTCCTATTACACAAAATTATTAACCATGAATGGTAGTGATTGACTTATTAATCTATATAAAAGCGAAGTCCTGACCCTAGAAAGCTGAACCTTGGCCCTAGAAAGCTGAAATTTGGCACAGATGTTTCCCTTATGATCTATATAAGGGATAAGAAAAGATATTTCAAAATTCAACTCCTAAGGGCCTGAAAAGGGGTTGCTACGTTTGTATGAGGAATATTTTATTTGTGGACAGATTTGCTTGAAACGTGGTCTTAATCCTTAAAAATTCATCCCCTAAGGGGGTGGAAAGAGGTTGCAACGTTTGTATGAGGAATATATTGTTCGTGGGCACATTTACATCATACTTGTACAATATAAATTTGAATAGACATCATGCTGCATCATGCTTAATCGTGAATAGGTCTCTTAATACTGGCAGAGAAGCAGTAACTTTTTCCCCCTGAATTCGCGCACCCCTCCCTCGTCTCGCGACTCTGCGTAAACTATAGTCAAAAATTTGCTGGAAAATATCTCGAGTAAATATTCAAAATAGACTGCGATCGTGTTGCTACACGCGAGAATTCGTGCGGTGTAACGTATTCACTGTGCAACAGATGCTTCATAACTTGGGGTATGTTTCCTCTGGTCCCATATGTTTCGAACACTCTGTATGCACATGCAAATTATTGCATTTTACCTCTTACAGGTATGGAGTACAGCAGCTTCGTACTTCACGTTGTTGAGACAAACATTGGACAACATGGAAGACACTTAACGTTATTATGCAGATATAAAATATACATATACTATATCGTATAATGCAAAAAATGTGAACCAACCCAATCTTGTAATATTCAAATATAGAAGTAATTAATATATTGCAATGTGGTATAGGTAATAAACAATATATTGTTTCTGTCTACATATTGGTAGCATTAAATTTATCACGAAAAGATTCCATAAAAGAGAAACACTTGCAATATTTTTTGTAAATTACACATTACAACATCTCCCGTGTGCAGATATTAATTGTGAATCATAATATAAATATAATCGCTGTTTTACAATACCGTGACACTCCGCAAGTCCTATGTAGGTATAATATTCTATACAGGGTGTCCCAAAATTCGTGTACTTCCCGGAAATGGGAGGTTCCTTGGGTCATTTGAAGCGACATTTTCCTTTACAAAAATGACGCCAGCGGCTTTGTTTAGGATTTATTAACAAAAAACACAGACCAATCAGAGCGCGGCTACAGCGGATTGATTCTGACTCGGCCAATGGCGCCGCCACGCTAAGCGGGACCTGTCGCTGAGTCGGACTCCGTTTGCTCTAGCCGCGCTATGATTGGTCTGTGTTTTTTGTTAATAACTCCTAAATAAAGCCGCTGGCGTCTTTTTTGTAAAGGAAAATGTCGCTTCAAATGACCCAAGGAACCTCCCATTTCCGGGAAGTACACGAATTTTGGGACACCCTGTATAATGCGTGGCACGCGCCTTTCGTGCACCGTGTGCAACAAATTTATATTAACATTATTAACTCTTCACTGCATCGTATTGGATACAGTTAACAAATCTGGTATATAGTAAACAGTGCCGGATTAAGCCAGCGCGTGGCCCGTAGGAAATGTTATCAGGGGGTCCCAGCTTATGCACGATAATATAATAAAACACGATGAATGACCTTTTTTTATCTAAAATATCTGGGTACGGTATCAATCAAATTTTATCCGGCACTGATAGTAAACTAAGAATGTATTTTTTTACTATTCTTAATTATATATTTGTTTTTCTAAAAATGTTGTTTGAATTTTTAATTTTTTAATATTTTTCCCTTAAATGAAATACAAAAACTGATCTTCTTTTAATTTTTTCATCCCAATTGAAAAAGATCATGCAGTTAAGGGTTAACCATTATTACGTACGTACGTGCGAATGCCGTGAAAAACTGCAACTACGTACCACTTTCCGGACCTGTAAGTACACAACTAATCCAGCTTACGAAGTTGAACGATGCCATCAAGAACCCCTTTCTTGTTGCAAAAATAGTACTTGCATGTTGCATGTTGCATCACAAGGTGACTTCTTCAAGCAGATGTTCAAGTTTGTATTTTACAGTTGTCTTCCTCCCAGCCACGTGTCTTGTAGCCGTGATCACGATTCACAGAGGGCTATAATACTAGACCCATTACGGTGCATGACTTATGATCTTACGTACCACGTCGAAGGGACAATTATAAATGCATGCGTAGGTGCATGGTAATGGGTTTTCATTTTCCCTTCCAATCGAACGACTACGTACAACTAGTAATAAGAATAAATACAAAGTATATCTTACAATCAAACCGACTAGAAAATTACTTCATTGAAATGAGTATACCGACGTAATGAAAGCTGATTGCACCACGTGCCGGATCAATGTAAGAACCCGTCGTCCAGTTGTTCAAAACTGAAAATGTTAGGGGTGCATACTGACGATTTGTCGATAGCTGTGGCGTCGTTTTTCATGAAGGCCACCGGCCTTTGGCCATCGAAAAACCGACTTGAGAAATTATCGAGAAACGTCGCAGCTTTTTATACGATTTTCACGATGTCTCTCTTCATTTTGGTGCAGTCAGTCGATTTCATGCGTGGCGGGCTCGATATCAGTGTAAGTGAGTTAAGCTACTTACCTACTTTAATTGTGAAACATGACTCAATTCGGAATTATTAATGAGTGTAGAATAAAATTGAGTTTCTTGTAAAAAACAAAACCTTTACCACTTGTAGATTTTTTTGTAGCAATTGTAATTTCAATTGTAGACTATGGAAATATTTTAGGAAACCCAGCTTGTTGACAGTGGAATTACAGACCTTGTCTGAGATAGATCTATTTTCATAATTTGTCGAAATACACACTTGACTGTGAATGTGTTAATGCAATTTTATGTGTACACGTTTAATATTTTGCAATATTCACAGGCTTTGCTGTATTCACTTGTCAGCATTATGAGCGTGGGCAATGGCCTATTCAAAATGTGCGTGCTGTTCGCGTATAAGAAGGACTTCCTGATTTTAGTGGTCAATCTACGACGGTTTTTAAAAGCGGATTACGACGACTACGAGAGACCAATGGTGGACACAACGAAGAAACTCTGTGCGGTTTTTATTGTCCTTTTTACTTTTTTTACTAACGTCACAGCACTTTGCTTCATGGTTGGCCCACTGATAGGTGAGTCGTGTGACAATTTCTATTAGAACAATGTTATATTGACATATGTACAATGTCAATCTTAATTGTAGTCAGTATTGGAAAAAACGAAACAGACAGACTGCTTCCATTCAACTTGTGGCAAGATCCGTTCAGTTATACACCATACTACGAAGTAACATTTTTTGTACAGGTATTATCGCGTATTCTATGTTTAAAAAATCATGTTATCAATTTATTAATAAGGGTGTAGACTCGTTTTTCCAGGATTGCATAATAAGAAATACATCAAAATTATAGCAAAAGAATCAGACCATTTTTCATAGAACGTGAATTGAAATTAGTAGAAATTGAGAATAATTGAATTATTTTTTCAAATTTCCATCGAAACAGGCTTTACTCATTTACCAGTCCGGTGTATGTCACTTTTGCTTCGACAATGTTCTGTGTATCATGAATCTTCACGTGGCTACACAATTTCGCATACTGCAGTATAGACTATCGAACCTGAAGAGGAGTAATGTTCTCGAAGAGTCGGATACGCCAGTGCGAAGCGCCACTGAGGATACTTACAGTCTGTTCAGGAGATATGTCCAACAGCATCAGACGCTTATTGCATTTTGCAACAAGCTTGAGGAAGTATTCAATATGATTGTGTTTGGCCAAATGCTCATCTTTAGTGTGGTGATATGCCTCAACGGATTGCAAGTGCTTATGGTTAGTACAAGCAAATTGATCTATACAACATTTTTAAAGCTGTCTGAAATGTCTTCTCAATTGCAAAGAAAGTGATTATATGGCTCTCAAACTGTGTAGTACACTTTACTGAAAGAGAAGAGCCAGGGGGCCAAGCCCCCCCCCCCCCCCCCGAAAGGGAGAGAGAAAGAGAGAGCGGGAGAGAGGGAGAGCGGGAGCTCGCTGGTGTTACATATAAAATTTTTGAGCAACATTTTGAACAACTTGTCCCAATATATATAAGTAAATGTGTGGCTACTGTTGACAGATATTTTTGCTAAAAGAAAGGTCATTTTGTTCAACTCTTTTTATTTGTTTAATTATTCACAGATACGTTCTGCGAATAAATATTTCGATCTTTAATTAAATGAATATGGCAAAGAGTTTATGAGCTGACAGAGAACGAAATATAATTATGCTATATTTTGTTTAGGCAACTACAGTTGCTGGCAGACGTTATACTTTTCTATTTTTCCTTATGACCTCCTTCGTGCAGCTGTTGATGTTCACCTATAGCTGTGATGGATTAATTCAGGAAAGTCTGAACGTAGCAACAGCAGTTTACAGTTCACCGTGGACTAACTTGCCTACGACTAAATATGGGAAAATGTTGCGAGACGACGTCGTAATGGTTATCATGAGATCCCGAGTTCCTTGTTGCTTAACAGCCAAAGGATTCTTCCCGATATCTTTGGAAACGTACACGAAGGTACGAAAAATTACGAAAATCGCCATCTACGTTTCTGTAGTAAATAATAAGGCGTAAACCGTGCAGTTGAACGCAAATATATAGTCTGCATAGGAAACATTGTATACATGTGAAATGACGTGCTTTTTGCAGGTATGGAGTACAGCTGCTTCATACTTTACGTTATTGAGACAGACGATGGAAGACTTGTAAAGGTTTTAGTTCTACTACATCGATGGACGGTGTCTAGTTCTAGTATACTAAGAAGATTGTTAACATTTTGGTATAAATTGTATGTGAAACAGCTGACTGTATTCGTATTAAAATGTTTTACATCGACTGTGAGTGAATCAGTTTTACAACACCGTGACACTTCACAACTCCCATGTAGATTTAACCGTCGTATAAAGGACAATTTTTGTAGCTACATAATTGGCAGTGCATCGCACCGTTCGGAGCTTTGTTAATTAATTTTAAAAATTTACTTTTCATGTTATCTCGTGTAGACACACTAGTCTATCCGATATCCTCCATGAAACAGCTATTCAGTCAATTTAATTGCTACAAATTCAGTACTTACGTGACAATTTAGATGTTCGCGGTCAAAATAGACTCAAGAGTAGAATAGCAAAGAACAGGAGTGGTCACGGGCTGTTGCCGCCCCCTTAGGATGCGGAAAGCGGGTCGGGGGGCGCGCATAGCACTTCGGTGGTGAAAAAGAGGATCCAGAGAACTCTGGAGTCCTCGGGTGTGGAGGATGTTACGGCCTTGTGCTGGTTTACCTCCACATCCAAAAAAAAAAGACTCAAGAGTAGCCGTCGGAGGTTTTACAGTGCAATGCGTGAGGAACAGCATGTTGTGCAACAAATTTATAAGATCTAGACTGAGGATCTTTAAACAAAATGAAAATATTCTGCATTGATTGTGGGAAGCAAGAATAAAATAAAAATTGATTTGATCCCTTAATGACGTTTTCTATTACTGTTTTGTATTTCACCCAACTAATTTCTTCGTAAATGCATAAAAATCCGTAGTGTAACAATACGCGTTATTAACCAAGTACTTACGTGCAAATGCCGTGAAAAATTGTAAGTCCACTAGCAACCCAGCTCACGATGAAATTGAACGATGTTACCGTGGAAGCCCTTTTTTGTTGCAAAAGAAAAAGTAGTTGCATCATAACGTGGTTTCTCCGAACAGATATTCAATTTTGTATTTTACAGTTGTCTTCCTCCCAGCTGCGTGTCTTGTAGCCGCGATCAAGATTCACAGAGGGCTGTAATACTAGAACAATTACGGTGCATGACTTATGATCGTGCGTACTGCGGCGATGGGACGACAATTATAAATGCATGTGCAGATGCATGGTAATGGGTTTCCATTTTCCCTTCCAATCGAACGATTGCGTAGAAGTAGTAATAAGACTAAATGCAAGGTATACAGCAGGTGAATATGGAATGCGAAACAATCAAAGCGACTAGAAAACGACTGAATTGATGTGAGTGTACCGACATAATGAAGGTTGACTGTAGCCTATGGAAGATCAATGTCAGAGAACTTGTCAGTGAGTTGTTCAAAACTGAAAATGTTCGGGATAGATACCGACGATTTTGCACTCTCTCTAGCATCGATTTTCATGAAGATCACCGGTATTTGGACATCCAAGAACCGAGTCGAGCAATGTTCCAGAACATTCGCTGCGTATTATACTTTCTTCATGGTGGCTCTCTGTATTTTTGTGCAATCTCTAGAGCTAATTCGTGGCGGACTGGATGCTGCAGTTAGTGTTTTTGCAACTTATGTACTTCGTTTGTAAAAGGTGTCTAAGTGCGTGGTTATAGTGGAGCGGCGAGCATCAATGATAGCGGCGCGGTGAGCAACACAATGAAAAGAAACAATGTATTGGACCGCTCCACTATGTATACATATATATACACCCTAGTAGCACAAAATATTATATACACATTCATATAATATTAAAAAGAGATTCAATCTCTTCTTAATATTTATTTTATATTAAGTAACAAATATTTCTATTTAAATATGCAGGAAATATCTATTTCATATTACGAGGAAAATATTTTTTTCTAAATACAAAAAGAATCTCTATTTAATATTAGAAATAGAATATTTTACTTATTATAAAATAAATCTTTATGTAATATCAGAAATTAAATAATATAATATAAAAATTTCTTAATTGTGATAAGGTCTTTGGAAATTAAAATGTAATATTCCCTCAAGCAGTGCACAGAAAGTAATAGATATTCATAGTTGCTAATTTTTGTGATAACTTTTTCCTACACTTGAAAATTTTATTGAATATTATTTAAATATTGAATTTATATTTTTCAAATATTGGATTCACATTTACTTTATATTTTTTAAATATCTAGTTTATATTCTCTAAATATATAGCTTGTATTTTTCAAATATTCAATTTATATTTCTTGTACATGCATACAATATTCAGATCCAATATTTTTCTCATATGAAAAAATGTGGCTTGAAAAATATTTTTCCAATATTTTTGTGCTACTAGGGCAGTTGCGTTTCATTACATTATTTTGTTTTCGCCGCGCTGACGAAAATGGCTCCACTATAATCGCACCTTAATACTAGTGATTTTCTACAAGAATTAATTGCAGAGTGTAGAATAAAACTAGTTAAAAAAATCATTAATGAGTGGCCGTCTTGTAAACTGAGTTTCTTTAAAAATTATAACACCAGAGGGTAATTTTTCTAACACATGCGTGAATTATTGGAACCGATGCAGGCCCTCTATCTTAATAGTTATTTAATGTGTCACTATTAATAATATCATTGTTTGTGGATTAGATAACATTTTATTAAGTATGCATTCTATGATTTATTTTTCGCAGGGTATTCTATACGCAGCCATCAATGTTTTGTGCGCGATGAACGACCTATTCAAGCTGGTCGTACTGTTCGTGTACAAGGAGGACTTTTTGAGTTTGGTGGTCCATCTCCAACGACAGTTTTTAGAGTCGCAGTATGACGCAAACGAGAAAACTATATTAGACGCATGTAAAAGCACCTGTGCGATTTTCATCGGTTCCTTCACCTTCTTTACCCATGTGACTGTAATTGGCTATATACTAGTTCCATTAATTGGTAAATCGACCAAATGTAGAGTAAAACCTCCGACAGTTTGTATTAGAACGATCAACTTAATGCGCGACAATTTTTATTGCAGTAAGTATTGGGAAAACTGAATCGGACAGGCTCTTTCCTTTTGAGTTGCCGCGAGTGCCGTTCTATGTTACACCATACTACGAGATAACCTTTTTTGTGCAGGTATTATCATGTCTTCTGTATTATAAATTATTGAAAATGTAATGGAATGTTTACCTACCAATCGAAACAGGCTTTACTCGTATATCAGGCTGGTATTTGTCATTTTTGCGTCGACAATATTTTGTGCATCATGAATCTTCATGTGGCCACGCAATTTCGAATACTGCAGTACAGATTATCAAATCTGAAAAGTGAGAATGTCCGTGACGATACAGTCACGCGTGTGCCAAGTGCCGCAGAGAATTCGTACATGACGTTCAAGAAGTGTGTGGAGCATCATAAGATGCTTATTGCGTATTGTAACAAGCTCGAAGAAGTATTCAATCTGATAGTGTTTTCGCAAATACTCATCTTTAGCATGCTGATATGTCTGAATGGGTTGCAAATACTTGTGGTTAGTATGAGTTACTATAATTTCTTTCTTTCTAGCTTGAACATAAAATCACCCTAAACCCTAGTAGCGCGCGCGCGCGCGCGCACAAAAATATTAGATAAATATTTTTTTCGAATATTTGAAAAATATTTTTTAAGCCACATGTTTTCATATGAAAAAAATATTGGATCTAAATATTGTATACATGTACAAGAAATATAAATTGAATGTTTAAAAAATATAAGCTAAATATTCAGAGAATATAAACTAGATATTGAAAAAATATAAAGTAAATGTGAATCCAATATTTGAAAAATATAAATTCACTATTTAAATAACATTCAATAAAATTTTAAAATTTAAGAAAAAGCTATAACAAAAATTAGAAACTGTGAATATCTATTACTTTCTGTGCACTGCTTGAAGGGATATTCTATTTTATCTTCGAAAGGACCTTATTACAATTAAGAAATTATTATATTATATTATATAATTTTATATAATTTCTGATATTACATAAAGAATTATTTTATAATAAGAAAAAAATATTTTTTTCATAATATAAAATAAATATTGTATGTATATTTAAATATTAAGAAAAGATTTAATCTCTTTTTAATATTATATGAATGTGTATACAATATTTTGTGCTACTAGGGAATGTTTAAACAAATATTTTATGTGGCAATTGTGCTTGAAATTATTTACACACCTACAAAATACATGCTTATATTTTGTTTAGGACACTAACATTGGCAGACGTTATACCTCTGTAATGTTCCTTGCAACTTTCTTCGTTCAGCTGTTAATGTTCACTTATAGCTGCGACGGTTTAATTCAGCAAAGTCTGAACGTAGCACCTGCAATTTATAGTTCTCCGTGGGCTTACTTGCCTATGACTATATCTGGAAAAATGTTGAGAAAAGACGTCATACTAGTTATCATGAGATCCAGAGTTCCTTGTTGCTTAACAGCCAAAGGATTCTTCCCAATATCTTTGGAAACATACACAAAGGTACGATAATAATTTCGCTTAAGTTATTAATTATTCGTGAGGCACATAAAAATTGAAACAACAGTATAAATGCCATATAAATTCATGCAATAATGTTGGCGAACAATGCCATTTGCAAATTGTCATGTGGAAGGATGATATTTAAATTTTAGATTGCTTTAGATATTTAGAATGATTGCAATAATTTTCGCGAACACGATTTCATATTTAAAATTTGTATTGATCTTACTCCGTCGGCGATGGAAATGTTGATATTCTCAAATATTAAAATCTACACGTAAAATTATGTGTTTTCTTCTCGCAGGTATGGAGCACAGCTATGTCATACTTCACGCTATTGAGACAGACGATGGATGATTTCGAAAAGTCCTAATCGTCCTATTTCGGTCAAAGATATTTAGTTTTAGTATCTCATGGGAATGTTGAACATTTTCCTGTAAATGTTATGTGATTCGGTTCACTGTGTGCATATTAAAATGTTTCGCATTGACTGTGTATGAATCTGTTTGAATAATCATTCTTACCTTCGTATGTGCGAACGTCTCGAAAAATTTCAATTACGTTCCATTTTCCGCACCTGTAAGTCCACAACTAATCGAGCTCACGACAAATTTGAACGATGTTTCCGAGAAATCCTCTTTCTAGTTGCAAAAAAGGTAGTTGCGTCACATGGCGGTTTCTTCAAACAGATGTTCAATTTTGTATTTTTCTTTCCCTCGGTCGCGTGTCTTGTAGCCAGGATCAAGATTCACAGAGGGCTATAATGCTAGAACAATTACGTTGCATGACTTATGATCTTGCGTACTACGATCAAGGGACGGCAATTATAAATGCATGTATAGATGCATGGTAATAGAGTTCGATTTTCCCTTCGAATCGAACGATTGCGTATAAGTAGTAATAAGACTAAATACAAAGTATACAGCAGGTGAATATGGAATGCGAGACAATCAAAGCGACTGGAAAACTACTGAACTCATGTAAGTGTGCCAAGAGAATGAAGCTTCATCGTAGCGTGTAAGATCAATGTCAGAGAACTTGTCAGTGAATTGTTGATAACTGAAAATGTTCGGGATAGATACCGACGATTTTGCACTCTCTCTAGCATCGATATTCCTGAAGTTTGCCGGTATTTGGACGTCCAAGAACCGAGTCGAGCAATGTTCTCGCACCGTCGCTGCATGTTATACTGTCTTCATGGTAGCCCTCTGTATTGCGCTGGAGTCTGCGGACGTGATTCATGGGGGTCTGGACGTTGGTGTAAGATCTTATGCAACTCATGTACTTTGATTGTGAAAGGTGTCTAATTGTCGCAGTCGTAACTCAATTCGGAACTCGGCAGAATAAAGTATGCGTGCTGTTAGTGGATTTAGATGATACTTCGCTATGTCTATTTCATCGAATAATTGCATTCGTAATTTACATATTGAAGGTACATTTAAGAGTTCAGTGAGTACGTATTATTTTTTATAATATCCGCAGGATCTTCTATATGCACTTATCACTATTCTATGCACGACCAATGACCTATTCAAAATGTGTGTGCTGCTCGCGTATAAGAAGGACTTTTTGGATTTACTGGCCCATCTACGACAACATTTTTTGGAATCGCAGTATGATACCAACGAGAAAACTATATTAGACGCATGTAAACGTACCTGCGCGATATTCGTCGGGTCTTTCACCTTTTTCTCACATATGACAATACTTGGTTACATCGTAGTTCCACTGATTGGTAAAACGACAGAATGTTGAAAACTGTGACAGTCTGCGTTAGTCTTCGTACAGACCTAAACAGCGTACCAAACTGCGCATTTCAACGAACGTTTCGCCGCGGCGAAACACGGTGCGCCGCACAGTGGGCGAGGAAGCGATCTTTGTGGACAAAAATCTGCCTACAACTCAGTTTTCCACCGATTCAATTGAAATTTTTTTTAAATGTTCGTGAAGGTCTATATTTTGATGAAGTGCTGCGCAAAAATCGTTATCAAGAATCCTTATCTATAAAATTCACAGTGGGCGAGAAAGCGGTCTTTGTGGCCAAAAATTTGCCTACAACTCAGTTTTCCACCGATTCAATTGAAATTTTTTTTTAAATGTTTGCGAAGGTTTATATTTTAGATTTACAGTTAAAAATTTTGCGATTTAGGGTTAAGAAGCGTCGGCAACTCAGCTGGGACATGCAAATTTATGGTATGGGTGAGCGAAGTATCGGAGTTATTGAGTTTTGTAGATAAGGATTCTCGATAACGATTTTTGCGCAGCACGTCATCAAAATATAGACCTTCACGAACATTTTAATAAAAATTTCAATTGAATCGGTGAAAAACTGAGTTGTAGGCAGATTTTTGGCCACAAAGATCGCTTTCTCGCCCACTGTGCGCCGTGTCGAACGGCGCCGCGAGCGGAATGGATTTCTGCTATTACCAGAATTTCTTGCGAATAACTATGGAAGCTGCAGTGTTGTATATTACACAACGAAATTCAGAACATGTATTTATAATTTTATTTGTAACATGCCTATTTAATAATTTTATATATCATGGATGTTTAGGATATGCTTTATTGCCCTGCAAACACATTTGCAAATGCTACCCAAACGTTCGTCGAAACGTTCGTTGCAATGTTATTGGCTTTGACATGTTTGCTGGAACATTGGCTCAAACCGCCACGTATACCACGTTTGGCGAACATCACCATACCGACATCAATTAATAATTCTAACCTAATTTTTGTATGCTTTAGCATAGCATTCCACGTGAAACCTGGTACAGTGTAATAATTTGCTGGATCTAAATCGTAGCTCTTAATCCAAGTTTTACGATACTTTTCAAAAACATCAGTCAATAACAAGACATCAGTATCAATCGTATTTGGAATCTTACAAAATGCGTAAAAGCGTACAAGCAGTATTTTAGCTTTCTTTGAAAATTTGTAATTATGAAATAAATTGAAGTGATAACAAATATTAGTGTTTCAATGTGTTAATAAAGAAATAATAATAAATTACTTTTTTTGTGTGTTAAATGAGAGTTTACTCCACTATTTACTAGCTTTATTGATATGAAGAATTCTCTATGGATCAATTAAAGTTCTACGATAACTGGAATCAACATTAAATTATTATCAAAACTAACGTTGTAGTGCAAACGCCTCTTCATATATTTTAAAAGTATTAAGAAAAAGGTATAGTGTATGATAAAGTAATACTTGTAAGAATTTTAATTGTTTATCCTTTGAGTAACATTTTTCCAATCAGCAGTGTTTATCAAAAGTAAAAGAAAAATATGTCTGTAAGTAAATGAACAATCTTGTTACAAAGGTGAAACGTAATATGACTATAAAACTGTGTCTCCTTACTGATTCGCCAAATTGACGAACAAAGTAATTGTTAGTTAGTACATAACAGAGCTCGAAGTATAGCCAAACTCCCCCTTCCAAGGCATGCGAGCGAGTTTACCTCATTCTGCTTTTTTAGCCCCAAAAAAGTGATTTAGAACCCGCCTTTATACCCTACTTGAGTAATATACAACACTGCAGCTTCTATATTTATTCACAAGAAATTCTGTAAATAGCAAAAATCCATTCCGTTCGCGGTCGGCGCGGCGAAATGTTCGTCGAAATGCGCGGTTTGGCGCGCTGTTTGGGTCTGTACGAAGCCTTAGAACGATCTACTTGTCGTGTGACATTTTTTAATTGCAGTAAGTGTTGGGAAAAACGAAACGGAAAGGCTCCTTCCATTTGAGTTGCCGCGAGTGCCGTTCTATGTTACACCATACTACGAGATAACCTTTTTTGTGCAGGTATTATCACGTCTTCTGTATTATAAATTATTTAAAATCATGAGTAATGGAATGTTTACCTACCCATCGAAACAGGCTTTCATCGTATATGAGATTGGTCTTTGTCATTTTTGCGTCGACAATATTCTGTGCATCATGAATCTTCATGTAGCCACGCAATTTCGAATACTTCAGTACAGACTATCAAACTTGAATGGTGAAAATGTTTGTGATGGTACTTTCAAGCCTGTGTCAAGTGCCACAGAGAATTTTTACGTGACGTTCAAGAAATGTGTGGAGCATCATAAAATGCTTATCGCATATTGCAACAAGCTTGAACAAGTGTTCAGTCCGATAGTGTTTTCGCAAATAATAATCTTTAGCGTGCTGATATGTCTGAATGGGTTGCAAATACTTGTGGTGAGTACGAGTTATTATAATTTCTTTCTTTATATTATCTAATTAATATTATCTATTAATATAATATTTTAAACTGGAAATCACAATAAGTGATTAGGAAAAATATTTCACGTGCCAATTGTACAAGACATTATTACATACCTGCAAAGTACATGCTGATATTTTGTTTAGGATACTAATGTTGGCAGACGTTATACCGCTCTATTTTTGCTTGCAACCTATTTCGTTCAGTTGTTGATGTTCACTTATAGCTGCGACGGATTAATTCAGGAAAGTCTGAAAGTTGCACCTGCAGTTTATAGTTCTCCGTGGGCTTACTTGTCCATGACAATATCTGGAAAAATGTTGAGAAAGGACGTTGTACTAGTTATCATGAGATCCAGAGTTCCTTGTTGTTTAACAGCCAAAGGATTCTTCCCAGTATCTTTGGAAACATATACGAAGGTACCATGATAATTTTGCTTAAATTATTAATTATTCGTGAGCATGTAAAATTTCAAACATTAGTGCAAATACGATATGAATTATTGCAATAGTGTTTGTGAACACTGCCATTTGCAAATTTTCACGTGGAAGATTGATATTTAAAATTTATATTGCTTCTCCATCAGCTATGGAAATTTCGATTTTCTCAAATATTAAAAAGAAATATTATTTAACAAAAGTAAAATCATGACTTCAACCATAAGAGATATTGGAATGAAATTTCCATTAAAATTCATTAGAAAATTATTATTATCGTAATAAATATACATTTTTTGTATAATAATTTTTTATTTAATATTTTAAACTTTATTGTCCTCAAATAAAATTAAGAATTGTTCATTTGTTAAATATTTAGTAGTTTTTCAGGTAATTTAAATGAATGTTTGACTGATTGCAATAATTTTCACGAACACGATTTGACATTTAAAATTGAGATTGATCTTACTCCATCAGCTACGGAAATGCTGATATTCTCAAATATTAAAATATACACGTAAAATGATGTGCTTCCCTTCTCGTAGGTATGGACTACAGCTGTATCATACTTCACGCTGTTGAAACAGACGATGGATGATTTACAATAGTCTTGATTCTCCTATATCGATCGAAGATGTTGAGTTTTAGTATAATCAAGAAATGTTGAATATTTTATTGTAAATTTTATGTGACCCGGTTCACTGTATGCATATTAAAATGTTTCGCATTGACTGTGTAGGAAACTGTTTTACAACAA
>CM052335.1:19805127-19843935 GCA_028455595.1 Lasioglossum vierecki | reverse complement strand
TATTGACTATCATCATTTTCATAATTATTGACACATATAATGATTAAAAGTTGAATTTGAATTTAAATAGTCGTGTTTATTGCAGGCACGAACGTATATCGCATGCAACATTATGTGCCTGAACATCGCCTTATTCAAGATATTCATTATATTTTTGCATAAAAAGAAATTTCTAGATTTAGTCGAGTACATGGACAGAAACTTTTGGCACTCGAACTATGCACCATATGAGCAAATGATCTTTGTTAGTTGGAAACGCATCTGCACTTACTTCATCTGCATCTTTACTTTCTTCACGGAAGCCTCCATTATGGGTTACGCGATCAGGCCAATTGTAGGTAAATCAACAAACCATATAACTGTGATCGAAGTTTTAACTAATTCTAATCTGAATTTGCGAGCGGAACTTTTAATTAATTCTCCGTATACTTTCTGTTTTAGCAAATGTTGGCAAAAATGACACGGACAGGATCCTTCCGTTCACAATGTGGATCAATTTGCCGTGGACTGTGACGCCATATTTCGAAATAACTTTTGTGTTGCAGGTGATTATTAATATCCTGAAAGATGATTATTGTTATATGTTTATTTTTTGTTAATAATTAGTTAATAATTATGAAATCGGGGGTGACCAACTTCTCCAGCGGGAGACAGAGAACCCCCACTGCGACGGCTCTCCCACTTCCGACCAACTCCTGTGCCATAATGATGGGCATGATTCCCCACTCTTCCACCTTCCAGCAGCCAAGTAGAGGGGGCAAGCTGAAGAGAAGAGTCGGGATGGAAGCCCCAGTTCGTCACCCCTGAAAAATCATTTTTTTCTTGAGAAGGATTAATATTTTTAATAAATAACAATACTGAAGTCCATCGGACATTATTTAATTTTTTCCAGGAAATGCTTGTGTCTCAAAAATATATAAAATATTTCCTAGTACAGTAAAATTTGTTTTAAACTTACGTTTCTTTTTGCAACAACAAACATTGATTTTAAAATGGAAACTCTTGGTGCACAATTTTCTTTGAATTTAAGAGGATTAATCATAATACTGAAGTCCATCAGACATTATTTAATTTTTTCCTGGAAATGCTTGTGTCTCAAAAATACATAAAATATTTACTAGCACAGTAAAATTTGTTTTAAACTTACGTTTTTTTTTGCAACAACAAACTTTGATTTTAAAATAGAAACTCTTGTTACACAATTTTCTTTGAATTTAATCGTTTATTGTTTTCCCTGCACTTTGTTATTTTATTCAGGTTCTATCCTTGTATCACGTGGGCGTATGTTACATTTGCTGCGACAATTTCCTGTGCATCATGAACCTGCACGTAGCCGGTCAGTTTCGCATATTGCAAAACAGATTGAAGAACATGCATAGATCACAAACGGCCGATGGCAAACACGAAAAATGGAGCGATTATTCGCTGCATTCACAGGAGAAACAGTACTACACATTCAAAAGTTACGTGCAGCAACATCAAGCGCTCATTGCGTACTGCGCCGAGCTTGAACACATATTCAGCCCGATCGTACTTGCGCAAGTGCTGACATTCAGCTTGCTGATTTGTTTCGTAGGATATCAAGCGATTTTGGTCAGTACAACTATCAAATTTCTGCTTAGAATGTCTAGCTATGCATTACCAGCTAAAAGTTTGGAATCACCGTGTAAATTCAGAGAGACAGGATGTATCTAAGAAAAATTGAATGCGTTCGGAGGAACCAAGATTTATTTGTCAAAAAATTTGTATTACAGCTTGTTTTACAGTAGCATGCTTCTTGTAGATGATGCCAATGATGTCCCTTTAGAAAAGTGCATTTCGAATATTGTTTTACACCCGGTGTATAAACTATACAATAGCGTAATGGATATAAGAAGTTGTTAATAACGATGGATTATTTCAAAGTTTATCGATATATTTGATTTTTACAATAATCAGCAAATGATCCCAATCTTTTGGCCGGTAGTGTATTGTTGAAACTAATAAGATTCTGGTACATACATGTAGGCAGATGTACCGATAACGAGGCGTATTATATTTGTGAACCTGTTGACGTCGAGTATGTGTCAGCTGTTAATGTTCACGTACAGTTGTGATTGCTTGATACGCGAAAGTGCAGCAATAGCATCAGCTGCATACGCAGTCCCATGTATGAAGTTCCCCATGGATAAATTTGGAAAACAGCTCCGAAGGGATTTGCTGTTTGTCTTAATGAGAACGAAGCGACCTTGTTGTCTGACTGGGAACAAATTCTTTACAGTTTCACTGGAAACTTACACGAGCGTAATTATGAACAATTTTGTTTCCTATTAGGAAATTCCATTCCACAAATTGTGCATAGAATTTTGTTGAATTTTATGTTAGAAATTTTCAGGGACATCTGAATTTTTTTTCATCAAGTAGTGGATTCTGGAAAAGTTTGTTTCCTTAAAAAATAGTCTGAGTAAATTAGAATTTCATAAAATGTTGTATTCAATTATATTTTAGATTTTTATTAGAAAATGAATTAGAAAATATTTAATTTATTAGTAACTTTATAGATTTGTGAATCACAAATGCGCAGAGCGTGATCGTGTTTCTGTGTTGCAGGTACTGAGCACTGCAATGTCATACTTCACACTGTTAAAACAGAACTCTTCTCACCAAACGGGCTCGTAATATTTTCCACATCACTTTATACTCCAGTTGTGCTGTTATATTGTATGTAAATATACAAATTAAGTATGAATTTATAAGAATTGAAAGATAGATATTATATTATACAATAGATACGATATGGAATTTGGCAGCCATTATTTTGGTAATTTTTAATGTACATATAAATAGACACATTTTTTTAGTCACCTCCGTGATTTCTACATGCATGTTCTTTCACTGACAGTTTGTCACGCACTACCACGATGTCATAGGAAACTTTATTCCAGGAAGTTAACAATTCCCTTTCGTCATCGAATCTATCAAATACAGCGTCTCTATACGCCATTTTGAGAAGTATCAATTAGGGTTCGACATGCATCGTGTTATTTACTCAAACACCATATCGAAGATCAAAGCTCAAATAAAACCGAAACTTTCGGTTACACTCGATGAAGGCGTACTGTATAATATTCTAACTTCGAATGCATTTCAGCAGGTCATCAATATGTCCGACAATAAGTCTACGTCTCCTGCATTCCCTTTTTTATATTCCGAACTATCATATCGTACAGTTTTTTCATCGTGACATAAAGTCCACAGTTCATTATTCAATAAAATATTCTGATAAACATGCGAGTAAAAACTAGTTTGTGTATGTGTGTGCGTGTACAAAGAAGAAATAACAATAATTATGATAAATGTATGACCAAGAAATACAAGATGAGAGGATAATACATCATTGTGGGTACAATAGAATAATATAACGTGTCCCCAATTTACAACAAAAGCTCTCACACATTGTCTACAACTAACAAATGCCAATTCCGATCGAACATTGCGAACGATGTGTGACAATAGATTTCGCGATTATGAATAAACTACGATTCTCTGTGGAAAGAGCAGTATAATTGTATCAAAGTGCATGGTATTTGTCCGTCATAATCGAACCTTAACAATCATCCCCACCTTCTGATGATCGTAGTTGACAGTTGGCGTGCACGATTTCACTTCTGTCAGCGATGTGGCGAAGAGCGAGGGCAATTGTGAGCGAGAGAGGAACAAAAGCGGGACATTTCTACAGTGGGTGTACAAAAGTATTCATAGACCTTCTGAACGAATAACTTTTTCAAAATAGGACCCAACAGCTGAGTATCTTTGAGACGTTAGAAGGATTAGTTTATATTTTTCATTTTTTTTTTTAAATTATTAATGGTCGCGATTGGGAAGGAAATTAATTTTAATTTTTAAAAATTTTAATTTTTCCATTTGTGCCTGTAAAATAAAAATTTTCTGGTTCGAAATTTTGAAAAAAGTTATTCATTTTTAAAAGGTGTAAGAATACTTTGTACACCCACTGTATATAGATTAACACAGATTAACACTAAACCTACCGACCATCCAAAGTGACTGATGTGTATAGTATTATAAACATACCAAGATATAATGAAGTCAAAAAATATATACAATAAATTCCCGTGAACAAATCTAAAATGAGTTGTGATAGACTCCTCGTGATAGATTCAGTGTTAACCGTAATTTCTTCGCTCTACTGACCCTGTTTTTGAAGCAACTGTCAACTACCTTCGGAATAATTGAACACGATGCAGAAGTCTAGTGACTTTACGATAAACCTAATGATCCCGTTTATGAAGTATTTTGGTTTCTGGATGGTAACTGGACGCGAGAAAACATTCAGTAACATTGTAATATGTATTACGTACGTGCAGATGCTTTATCTGATAATTATTGCGATGTACGATGCTATGTTCTTGAGTCCAGATTTTAGCGTGAGTATGCGAATTTCTTTTAGAGATACAATGACATACACCTATTTAGTTTATTGTTATCTAAGTGATTAGTCCATATTGTAAATTTTTCTTCGTTTATAGACACAACTGTACTACATTGTCAATGTCGTGTCAATATTGGACAGCCTGTGCAAAATGATCGCTATACATCCATATAAACAGAAATTTTTTAACTTGATTCTCTATTTACAACATGAATTCATAGACGCGGAATACACTGAACACGAGAGGAGAATGTTGACGGCTTGTCAAAGGACTGCTAAGATTTTCATCTGTTGCTTTACCACCCTTGTACACTCAACGGTAATAGGCTACTCCTCGATCCCATTTTTTGGTAAATCATTCTTCAAATATCTGCGTTAAAGTTTAAATTTCTCCTCAATCTTAAATGCTAATTGTTTTGTCATTACAGAAAATATAGGCCGGAATGAGTCGGATAGAGTGCTCGTTGGGGACATGTGGATGAGCGTAATGGCTTTTTCACCGTATTACGAGATCGTGTATATTATTCAGGTACGACTATTCAATTTTTATTCAACAGTTCGCGCTATTATTTTCATTCTAGAAGGAAATTTTTCTTCCGACCTAGAATATTTCCATTATATCAGATTTCTGTTATTCTATGTCTATGAATCTGATTTACACATAAAATACCTTGAAATGTTTAGTAACTTATTAAGTACGAAAATTTGATAATATACAAAGTAGTTGAAATAATGGTATAACAATTTTTAGTGGCGCCTCAGTGTGTCACTTGAGTGCAAAGGGTTAATGTGCTCGGTGGTCGGAAAAACTTTCCTGTGTAAAAATTTAAAAAAACATAAATATTGGAAATAAATGCCTAGCTAGAATATTATTTTTTAGTTTTAATGAAATGCTCACGTTTACAAATTGAGAATAGATAAAATAATGATTGATAATCCTTGATGGATCGAGAGTGAAGGTTTAATTACACTTCAATTTCGGGCTCTGTTTCAGTGCAGATCTTATGCATGATCAAGATCGGCGTGGTCTACCACAGTTACGATAATTTTCAGTGTATGATGAATCTACACGTAGCCACGCAATTTCGTATTCTGCATCATAGACTCGAGAATCTGAAGAGTACTTATTGTTCAGGAGGACTCGTTCAAATTTCTTCAAATTCAAGCTGGGACGATTCGAATTATGGCGCTGACTGCTATGCCACGTTCAGGACGTATATTCAACAACATAAGGCTCTTCTGGCATATTGTAAAAAGCTTAACGAAGTGTTTAATATTTATGCTTTAGTACAAGTTATATTATTCACCCTGATGCTATGTCTTGACGCGTATCAGCTGCTAATGGTTAGTACACCCATTGTTTCTTCTGATTCTGATTTGTATTATATATGTATTTATATATATGTATGTATATATATATTGATTATTTATATAATATATATTTATTTACATTTTATTTATATAATATTATGTTTGATTATATATATTTATTTATATTTTATTTATATAATATTATGTTTGATTATATATGTACGTTTTACAGGCAGATGCACCGCCATCGAAAAAAGTGACTTTTGCATGCCACATTATCGGCTGCCTCGCGCAATTGTTAATGTTCACGTACAGTTGCGATATTTTGATCGAAGAGAGCTTGAAAGTGGCTGAGTCGGCGTATGGAATTCCATGGACATATTTTCCAATGAACAAACATGGAAAAATGATGCGGAACGATCTGATATTCCTTCTCGTTAGGTCCAGCGAACCTTGTTATATCGCCGCATACAAATTTTTTCCTGTTTCCCTCGAGACCTATACTACGGTAATCATTTATCCATTGGTTTAGATTCTTGAACATATTATATTGGTCTGGCAATAAAATAATTTCGGTATTTTATGGTGAAATAAAACCCAATTTTGTGAAAAATTTGAAGTTTTATGAGCGTGGAATTATAAAGCTACCGGAAAGATGGCAAAAGATCATCGAACGAGATGGAAAATATTTTACTGGTCAGAGTTCATTGCTTGAACAGAAAAATTGGCATGTTTATTTCATCTTAAAATACCGAAATTAGTTCATAAAAAACGTTGATTTTCTAAAATTGGTATTTCTGCTTGTTGCAGGTAATAAGTACTGGAGTGTCATACTTTACACTGTTAAAGAATTCCAGTGACGGTGAAACGTGAACGTTTTTCATCCCTGTAAAGTACTGTTGTATAAGCTGACGAGATTTTAAGCAGACGAGTGGATAGTTTAATAAAATGCAAGAACATATTATAATTGCAGTTATGTAGAGTTCTATTATTATAGAAACTTAGTATGATCAATCGTGCGTTCACATATTGAGATTTTTCAATGGAGAGTGGTAGAAGCTCCCCACCGATGAGTATGAGATGTAGGTATTTCAGATCACTAGTTCTACATTATCCCCACGTTACCATCCACTTTTAATTTGTTCACTGATACGAAATAGAATGTAATACAAAATTTTGGTTCTGACTGAAAAATGCAATCAATAGATTCTGAGGTAACTGTTGAACATAAATAAAATATCGAGTCGGTAAAGCTGTGTGATCCCGTATCGGAAAGCACATAAGGTGGTATGTCTCTTCTTATCAGTTCTTATACCTCGTCGGCGTCTATACTTTGTTTATGCTATTCTTTATCACATACCATCCGAGGGTACTTTCGTCACAGACGAGATATAACTTGTCTGTGCTTTCATGAAACGGTAACTTTCATGGCAGATACCAGTTTGAGCACTTCGTCACGGATGGCGTGACCAGACAGAAATACAGAATTTACATATTTAAATTATTGTTTAATCGTAAATCACCTCTATTCAAAATATTTAAACTAATAGGAACATACGATATGAAAAATCGAAATTTCTACACCCCCACTTCCTTCTTGTACGTTTATCGTGGGGGTGGCAGTACCGTCGTTCGGAAACTATATTGCAAAGAACAATAATTTATCGTTGGATGATAAATGAAATGTAGCTGAAGAATGTAGTCAAAAAACAAAATTGTTTAATTCACTGGATTTCTATACATTTTTCATATTTTCGAGAAAATACAATCGAATTATTCATCTGATTCCGCGTTCTTCGAGTCTTCGAGGAATTTCTTCAATAGTAACAACCCTTCACCATTAGCTTTACGATACCCAGGCGCAGACATCTTCATTTTTTCCATCCATCTAGTCACATTTGGGAACTCCTCCATATCAAAGCCAAAAGCCTACGGTAAATACACATACGAAACAATTAATAATATTAGTCTTCTCTCTATCGGAAAAATTTGCTTGCAGTGCTGATTTTACCTCCGCGGTAGATACCGACGCTGCCAATGCTAGATCAGCAATAGTTAAATAACGTCCTGCAACATACTCCTGTCCTTCGAGGAAAATATTCAAAATTTCGAATGCAGATCGCAGCTTTGTATACATCTCTGGATCGTATTCATCTGTTCTGCCGAATGCAACTGGGAACTAAACAAATTTTCTCAGTAGTTTTAACACTGAACCTACCAACTCTCAAAAGCAACTGATGTGTATTATCAAGCTAACAAGATGAAATTTATTTATATTTTATACGACTTTTACGATAACATACAGTGAAATCAAAAAATATATTCAATAAATTCCCATGAAAACACCTTTACAATTTCAATAATTGTCAAATAAATGGGTCATTTGACCCCTCGTGGTAGGTTTAGTGTTAAATAAATTTATTGTCAGCTACGCATATACAATTTTCCTTTAAAAATAGATATATAGAATTGCTTTGGTGCGATTTGGTAGAATCAATGCATGTTAAAGTTACAAAAATTTTTGAGAGCATCAGAATACTTGCATAGTAATTAAGTAGGGCATAGTAGAGAGTGCCAAGATCGAAATGCAACCGATGATTGACCAAAGCCCGAGCGTTCGGCGTTTGCGGATTCAATCTAGGGTTTTTGCCATACTCATCCACCAAGTATGACATGATAGCCCGGCTGCAACAAGAACCCACGAAGAAATGAGCTCGCGAAAGTATACAATTTCTCATTCGATTTGACATTGTTGTTTTCGCCAAATGATTAAATAGCGTGCAACATGAAATCATTAATTACAAACCTCTCAGAGAGCTTAAAGTCGCCGTCCACAAGAAATGGAACTGTTTTCTGTGGATTTATCTGTAACAGATTATTTCGAATTTTAGTTAATTACTTTACTGGAGCTGATCTCGTTTCAAGCCGTGTAACCAACAGCGCAGAAACAAAATGAAAACTGAAGTTTATGAATCCTAGCTTAAAGCAATATTGTTACTTTTGTCATTTTATAAATTAATATGTGCTAGGAAAACGTGCAGCTATTATAAACCAGACAATTTTTAATTTGGTTTTATATATTCCTGTAGATTTTCACGATAAAGCGCTGAACTTTAAACACGTATAAAATTTAAACCAGTGGACTTCTCAGATCGAAACTTGGATTTGCGGTATTTTCTCGTTAAAATCTGCAGGATTCTATAAAGAAAAATTAAAAATATTTGGTTTCTTCTGGCGAAGTTTAACCACGTTTAAGTAACAATTTATATGAAACGAAGTGTCAAAGGTTGGTACGAATGTTTTACTATCTCTACAGAAACAGATCAGCTGCCAATGGTTGTTTTATGACGAAATCTCGACAGAAATGAAACTTAGAAAAATCACTGTTTATACCAACCTGTTCATATTCTGGCTTCAAATGGTCGCCTGCCATCAAATCGATTTCCTTCAGGTTTAAAGGGAAACCAATCGCTTCCGCAGTTAGAAGAACTGCTCTGCAAGGCGAACTCATTGCCGTGTAATATAAATCCACCGTCATTGTAAAGATGAGAAAATTCACAAATCACTCCTGCAAAATGGTTGTCGGAGATACTCTATAATTGAAAACATAATTTCTATCGATCGGTTTTTGTTTCTGATATTTCCGATGATTATATCGTTTTATGGATGTCGACATAAAACCACAGTCAATGTAACATGGCCAACGCAATGATCTTTACTAACTGAATAAACCATTTATCAATATTGGAAGAGAAGTTGATAATGATAAAAGGGACATATAGTATAGTTATTATTAGAATTGTTCATTTCTTGTTCGAAACGTGTATGAAAAAATTCTACAAACTCTGTCCTAAGACAGCGGATACACGCAGAATCCATAAAGATCGATTTTATTGAAAATTGTTTCTGACGAGAACGACGTAGTTCAAAGGGAGGATCGTAAAATATTCCATTTACTTCTGGCATACTTTTTGTTCTCGTTACTTTTGATTGAAACTCGTAAATCTATCATCTCTGTATAAGTAAATTTACGTGAAACTAAATGTATGTATCAATAATGTACACGTTTGAAATGAATGGCGGAATTAAAGGTATTGACAGATTTTCGTCATATAGCAATGTAATGCAATTCCAGTCGCAAGCGTCGAAGCACGTATATTTTATCGTACCGAATGCTATTCTTGCTTTTGCTGCAGAACTTATTTAAAACAATCATAACATTCACTTACGCAAATAATGGTTTGAACGTCGACGCTGTGTATTGTAGTCTCGTGTGTATCGTGAAAATTCACATAGCAAACACGCGCATTGTAATATGAAGCTACAATTTGTACCCATCACTATACCATCGAACGTTTAACGAGCAATCAATACACGAGAATAAACCATTCAACTAGAAGTCTCGACGGAAACGTGACAGATTCAAGATTTCCTATAATTTAGTAGCCATGATTGCGGATTTATAAAATTGATCACGTTTCATTTGAACTTTTATCAAAAATACAGATGCATCTAATGAAATACAAAAAAAACATTACCTCGTAATCACCAAGCTGAAATGACACGGAATACAGTGATTATGATTGTACGATTGTAATTATTATTTTTTTTACAGACGAATGGATGTAATACATTTGCACTGTTCCGTTTCTAGAGTCGAACTAAAGACAGAGCCCTAACACGAGCTAAACGGGGAACCTTCAACGTTTCTGCTGATATATACAAGAACTATGATCTATATTGTCGACACTGTTCAATGTAGTAGTAGAGATAACATAGAGGGTGGGTCACCCCAGTTACTATACCGTACGTCATTTTTCTTTCCCCTATACCGTGGGAGAATATTGTATTGCAGCATACCTATGATATTTTCAAAGCGATTTCATACTCTGTCGGCATTAAAGAATTCCCCTATTTTCAAAAACCTACGAAAACATTTTCTGACGTACAGGGTGAACCACGAATCGTGATCAGTAGATTAGTCCGTTATCAGAAGTCCGATGAAAAATGTTTTTATCAGATATCTCGGTTTCAAGAGAGCTTCCATCACTAAACTCCAGACTTTATACATTTATAACAAAAATTTAAAACAGTGAACAAATTAAAAATAAAACTTCAAGAATATTCATATATTATTTTCATTACATTAACCCATCGCTGCGTAGTGTATCATATCTGATACGCTTAACAAATTTGGGATATAGGAAACTAAGAATGTATTCTCTTACTATTCGACATTATATTTATTAGATTAGTCCGTTATCAGCAGTCTGATCAAAAATGTTTTTATCGGATATCACGGTTTATTTTGTAACAAATTGTTTAGAAAAAGATTTTAAAAGTAATATTTTTACTTGAAATTCTTGAGAAAAATTAATAGGTGCATGATTGCCCCATTGAAGATTGCAATTCAGTTGTTACAATTACAGAGAAAGATAATCACGGAATTTGTCTCGGAATTAAACAGAAATCCACGAAAGCTTAAAGAACGACAACAAGTCCGCATTGTAATGCCGCGTTTAAAACAACGGAAGAAACCTCGTTTCCAGGAAGAATCTTTTTTTGTGGTTTCATGAAAAGAGGAAATGCCGATTAAAAGCTTGTGCTTACCGAGTATTACATAGCAATTAAAAGGCCTGTAAAACCGAGATTCGAAGTAATTAGCGAATGAACGCCGAGTCAGAAAGACGACTACCGCCGAAGTAAATTGGCCGCGTCGCGAAGAACACAAGGCTTCTGTAATTAAAGAGTTAATTAATTCGTAATCAATAGTAGTTTCACACTATTCGCTGTGTCGTGTGATAATACTACTTCTAGTCAAATTCAAAGAGCTTTCCATTCTCTATAAATTTTCCCATGCACTAGTGAAGTGGCAGTTTTTGTAATTGTTGTACAAAACGTTCATTTCGCAGAAAGATCCGCACAAATTATCCGCTAAATCAAATGAAATGAATTTTTCTCAATAATTTCTATAAACATCTTAAAAATTTTCTTTAATATCTGCATACATTTTTTTGTATAAAAAGGTGAAATTAAATATGAATGTTAAATGAGATATTCCATATCTAATATGGTATAAAAATAGCGAAAGGAAGGTATAAGGAAAAATGTCTGTTTGAATTCACCGCCAAATATTGATCAAGTCTTGACCGTTCGATATTTAGATTTCTAATTACAAGTATATTCACATAACCTCATTACCATGCATACAGTCTTAGCATCAACACATGGCTAATTAAGAGTATTACGGAAAAATTATTTTCCCTTACACAAAGCAAGTATGTTACAGGTTTCTTTTTGTTTTTAAATTCATACGTTACAAAACTTAATCTTGAATTATTAATTTACAGACGCAATCTTTAAAATTTTCTTGAAAATGATTTAAAAAAGAGATCGAAAAGTCGAAAAGTAAAAATTGTGAAATTTCGCAAATAATGAAGGAGTTATAACAGATCGAACCTGGGCGCCGAGATCATTAGGAAATATTGGTTAACAACAATTTACGATTGAGAAGAACAAACAAACATTTATTCAAATGAAATGAATTGTGAAAGACAGAAGGGGCGCGTGGAAAAACAGCTTTCTTCCCGTAAAGGGATCAGAGATGACAGTTTCGGTCGGCAGCGCGGTGCATGACCATAAATAATGATTTTCGCCAGACCTCGAATTCCGAGGACAGAAGACAATTTCGTCGGAAATAGAGAGCGAACGTTATTCTGGAATATTTTTAACGAAGCGCATAATTCACGCATGATTCGGGGCAGGCAAAATTGGCGTGATTCGCGAGCGAAAACGGCGGCGTTTAGCTTCTGGTTTCGAAGTTGGTCTCGGCTCCTTTTTCCACACGTTGTCCGTCTTTCTCGTGTCGCACGCGTAGGGGGAGAAAAAAAACGGCGAATAAATGCGGGCAGGATTAATGGCTCGGTCCCATCACGGTTCGTATAATATTCGCGTGCACGATGAGTTATAGAGGGCACGCCGAAGAAGTGCACACCGAAATGCACGCGGAATGGATAAGCGCGGGCGACACGAACACTCTATTTGGAGGTGTATTTAAACTTCTGGGTGAGTCGGACCGCTTCCATTCTGCGCTGGCCCGATTGTGTATCGCATTAATAATTGTCGACTACGCGCACGTGAGGCCGTTGCACCCGGATCTCCGCCGAGCGGTTCTCATTTGTCATAGGACGCTGAAGAACCTTCTGTTACATAAAAGATTCACTAACTCTCGGCCGGTTACCTAATGCACTGCAATGGAGACTCTAATTATCATTCCGTACCGCTGCCTCTCCCCTTTTTTACCCTCCTAATGTCGTGAATAATCCTTTGCTTACGGGAGATCGCAGTTTGTTAGCGGACAAAGAATCGCCCTCCTCGTTGCTCTGGTTTACCGACTCTTAACCCTTATCGTTCGGACAGATTTCAATTTGCAAAATTATACATTTCAATTTCATTAAACTTTCAATTTCTCTTTAAACCACCTCTAAAAGTTTTATCGACGAATATTACAATTATTGTAGATTGCGTGTTCTTCAATCTACAGTAATTTCTTGGAGAAAAATTATCATTGAGACTAGAAAGTGAAACGTCATTTGGTTATCGACGTAAGAATTACTATCGCGGAAAATAAATGAATCCTACTTGTTACATGAACTGTGATTTTAATAAACGTGCTCCTGTCATTTGCATGAGAAAATACAAACAATCGCGGTTCATTATAACTAGTGTTAATAACTAAAACGATGTTGAGTGGAACAGTTGTAATTGTGTTCACTCGGTAAAGCATTTCCATATTTAGTTGCAGCAAATGTGCGCGTAAAAGACCTGAGTTCGATCTACCCCAATGAAACCCAAATTAATACTAACTAATCAGAATTTATGGAACAAACTCTCCGCCATGGCTCGAGAAATTAAATTTCCACGCCGAAATATAATAAATCGACAGACAAAATTATAATTGATCATGTTAAGTTTATCATGTTAATTTGTGTCTACGTGATCACTGGTAAATAAATGCGAATTTGGATAAACGCGCGATTTGAATGTACATGGTAAAAGAAGTTAATGAATGTTCTCTAAACATCTGTAACCAATTTTAGAAGTGTCAGAAAATTTCCATTTACAAGCATAATTTAAAATGAGCATATTGATATCTAAAGCTTATTCGTACATAATTTAAATGTACACAGCCGAGTATACATGTAATATGAAGTATATCGAACGTGAAAGGTAATATTGATTTATGTTTTATTCGATATGATACAAAAAAAAATTTTTCAATGTACAACTAAATTTTACGTGAAATTATATTCTACATGGGACGGTGTTAATTTCAAATAAGCATTATCTCGACAAGAAAATCTGCGATCGCAGATGAACGAGGTGTATCTTATCGCTGTTTTCTTATTTCGTCTTTAACAATCCTGTGACGAAGCTTTTGAATGCTTGTACACCAGCTCCGTTGGCTTCGTCGTACTTTGGCGCCACTGTTTTCATATTTGCCAGCCACCTCAGTGTGTTCTTGTATGGGCGAAGATCGAAGCCACAAGCCTGTCGCAAAAATCAAGGTATTAGGCAATTAATCACAATTCAATATTCACAATTTACCTAACATTTCAAAAGAGCTTACGTCGAGAGAAGTAACGGTAGCCACAATGGATAAGTCAGCAACTGTCATGGTCTTTCCCGCAACATATGTTTCGTTCTCAAGGAATGTTTCAAGGAAACCTAAAGCTTTTTCAATCATAGCATGTTTCTCCGGATCGAAAGGCTGTTTTGCAAAGAACACGGGGTACTGCAACAAAAATATTGTTATTGATAATAAAATTAATAATCTAACTTTTGTGGATGTATTTGTGAGATTTTTCATTTTTACTTAATTGACAACTCACGTAATAATCAGCCAGGGATTTGTACAAGGTGCAGGCATCGAAGTACAGTCTCTGGTCAACGAGCGCGCGTTTCTTCGGATCCTTCGGGTACAATGAGTCATCCTTGGCATATTGGTTTACCAGGTATGTGATAATAGCTCGGCTAGAGCAGAAAGTATTAACTGTACAGTATTTATACTCTTCTGTCGCACTGTCATACTTTGCTGACGCAATAAAGTGTCCATTAAAGTAGGATCGTTAAATGAGGAATGCTTGCAAGGAACTTGCAAGGTTGATTCGCAAAGAGAAAATATAAAACTCTTCATGTATCGTAAAATGTAGGTGAGCATTCCGTGTTATACGAGTGTCAATAATTACACTAATGGGGACGACTGTGCGCACATTTAGAAATGTATATTTACGAAAGGAATCATTTAAAACATTTTGAAATAAATATTTACACTTGAAACGAATTTAAGAAAAATTCTCGTTTAGACTTGTACAAATCACTGCTACATGCAAAAAGAAAAAAAGAATAAATGTTAGTATGAAATTGGCCTTACCTTTCCCACAAGCAGAGGCCATTATCGTTGATCGTGGGAATCGTGTGTTGTGGATTGATCTGTGCAAAGAAGAATGTTAATTGTATCGTCTCGTAGATATGCAAGACAATGATTTTATATTATTTAGTACTCGTACCTTCAAAAACTCGGGCTTCATATGTTCACCGGTCATCAAGTTCAGATTTTTCGGGTTCAATTCCACTCCAATTGCAGCGGCCGTCAATGCGACTGCGCGGCATGGTGAACTTGTTGGCATCTGATAAAAATCGATCGTCATTTCGGATTCTGAAAAATGTAAAACATTAGTGAAACAATAATTAATTAGTATTCGACAGTACTTAAAAATCACGGAACCGAGATAGAGAGTTTGTTGCAATGTACAAAGACGCAGTAGCGCACAAAAGCTTCAGTAGAATCAAGGATCATCACTAGTCTCCAGATTTTATGCATTTATAACAAAAATTTAACAGTGAACAATTTAAAAATAAAACTTCAAGAGTATTCATATATTATTTTCACTACGTTAACCCATCGCTGCGTAGTGTATCATATCTGATTAACATGTCTGGTAAATAGAAAATTCAGCATGTATTTTCTTACTATTCGAAATTATATTTATTTTTCTAAAAATGTATTTTAACTTTTACAAATATTTTTCCCTTAAATAAAACACAAAAACTGACTTCCTCTTAATATTTTCATCCCTAATAAAAAAATTATACAGTGAAGGGTTAAAATTATTAATGAAAAATTTAAATTGATATGTAGCTCCTGTGCCTTGCAATTGATGCACAATTTTTTTATCGTGTATCAACATCCGGAATCTAATCATTACACACGTGTTACGCACAAACGTGTTAACACAAACACTGTCTGTTACCGCACTCAACGCTGCTTTGATAAATTGCTATTGCTGTACATGAACGATAATTTGTCGCTAGCCGGTCGCGCTATCAGTGTTACACACTTTCGATTCACTATTTACAAATTCATATCTTTAATTCCTTAACAACTAGTAATGATATCTCGGGGCACCCTCTTTGCGATACTGTCAATCGTTGGTTTTTAGAAATAATACAGTATTTTATGCGTAAATGTCCCAAAAGTCTGAGCCATAAAAGTCCCTGATCTATCCCCACTACTGCGGGGTATACCCCCTTGAAGGGCCACGAAGCTCGAGAGGCCTCGGTCGCCGAGAAGCATGATATCATGCGGCTCGGATGTCTCGGTGAAACCGCCTAATTAGAATTACCAACTTCCTTATTTTTCATTATTTTTTTATGGAACTTTAAGTTCCATATTTGTGTATATGATACTTGAAGTATCAGAATATGGAACTTGAAGTTTCATAAAAAAAATAATGAAAAATAAGGAAGTTGGAAATTCTGATCACATTGTGTTTACACTTGGGTGTTTACCTCGGCGACCTAGACTTCTCGAGCTCGGCTGTCCTTCTCTACGTTCGGCAATACTCAAAGAATACTGTCCCTGATGCGTAAATGTCCCTCGGCAGACCAGTGCTAGGGACTTATATCCATAAAATACTGTATTAGGACATTGCCTTCAAGTAAAGTGTTAAGAATAAAGAAACGATCACTTTGCAAACTCCGTTATTGCGTTATTACCAAATTCAACGAAAGTCGCGCTATGAAGCAATTCGATAACCGTGCTGCCAAATAGCATATTCGAAACAATTGAAACGCGATTTATGGGGCGGAGCACATTTGACTAAGGATCACTGGCATGCCGGCGATCGATAGATCCTTCGGCGGGCAACTGAAAGCACAAACCGGCTGAGACGGAATCGCACAGAATCGTGGCACACGCGAATTCGGAACACGAAAACAGGATAATTTACAGCGGACAAGGGATCAGCTGTGAAGGAATTACGACAACGTACTGTTTGTTTCCGGCGTTGTAAAATAATCGCTGACTGTCTAAACGAGTTAGTCCTCGAATCTCTTTACAAATGCTACGATATGCGGCGTGCAACCTCCTTTTTAAGCGGCCGGCAAAACGACACTGCGCAGACTCATCGAAGCGCGACCTATTACCAGCACGAAGAGGCGTTTCGATTCTGCTGACTCACTATACTCGAGAAAAAGTAATTTTTATGCGAGTCATCCACCATCATCCACCAAGGAAACCCATGGGATTCCACGTTCCGGAGATATCGAAAATAGAATCCTATAAACCTGATTGCTAGAAGCTCAGCTACCGCTGAATGATTGGACGCTTCCGAATGACTCATGGCTAATTTTACTTCGTAAATAGGACTATTATTAAATCTCCATGCGTCGGATTACGTCCGAATGAGTCGCAATTTTTAGTGCAATGTCATGGTGGCTCGAAGATATACAATGTCTTATATTAGTACACTGCATGATCTTTGAAGATACATTGCTATATAGACAGCGGATCTTTATGCAAAATAAAAACTTTCTACCTACATTGCAAGAAACTGGAAGTAAATAGAAATTGATTTTCTTTCTTAATATGTTCAATAACTTTGTGGTAATAATATAACATCATTTTTAAATTCTTCATTTTTGTTATAGATGCATAAAAGCCGCTGCCTATATTATTACACTTTCTAATCCTGGAAGGATTACTTTAGCAGATGACATATTTATATAACATATTAAATATTTGTAGTATGCTAATTTGAATTTTTGGATGTTCGCATTACAAGAATTCTATTCATCCTGATTGTATTTTCAAAATTCAGCAGAATCTCTCGGTTACGTGACTTCATGGTATTTACATTGGATACAACCGAGCGAAGAAGTACTTGTTTGTACAGTGCGATCACCTTTTTCATACAAGCCAAGTCGAGCGGCCACAGCGAAAGTAACAAGGTCTTTCATTCAGCATTCAGTAGAAACTCCAAGGACTCGGGAAGAAGGATTGCTATTTACCGTGACGTTGAATGGGAATAAGAAACATTCAACACATCACATCTTATTGCAGAATTTATTTTGCACTGTAATCTTGCCCTGACCCAGATGAAATTGTTCGATTTCAACGAATACTTTGATACGCCCTGTATATGCACTGTATATGATTGAACAATTTATTTCATTCAGTTTAAAGCGACTATCACTGTATATGATTGGACAATTTATTTCATTCAATTTAAAGCGTCTATCACGTGCCTGACTCGGTGCTATAACAGAAAGGGTTTAACGTTAGTAGAGCAGACTGACGATACTTTCGTCGAACAATTTCGAATCTACATGCACGACAACTCGATTCCTGGATAGCGGGAATTGATGTATTCTGTGAAAGGAATCCAGGTCAGTTTTGATCAGTAGATCGCTAAATAAGTTCCCCCATTTTCGTGGAAAAGAGTTCAATACGCGATTCCGCCGCTTCATAAAACGCGAATCTATTGCGGCCTTCTAAACATAAGTGCTGCGACCCATTTCTCTTCTTTTTGTTTTGAAACGGTATCACCCGGCCGGAATCACTTCCGTGGGACTTGTTTCGATAGAAGCCCGGAAATCCCGGAAGACCGCAAATCCTTTGATTTAACGTCAGCTTGCGCGAGTATGCCACCGGAAATGTAGTTCTAATCACTTGCGGTTACAGCCATGGAAAGACACTTGCTTCGAATATAGATTAATTACGATCGGGGCTCGAATTCTCTTGCCGTTATCAATTTGCCTAAGTTACTCGGGAAATCTGCACATTGCCAGAAATTAAACTTAAACATTCGTCAAGACAATCTTCGAAACTTTCAACGGAGTCTCTCTGCAGCGACTCTGTAATAACTGGACTTTTGGATTTTTATGCAATTTAACAACTAGGCTCGTGACTTTGTAAGAACAAAAATTACTGAGAAATTTTACTTTACCTGATTACAACTCGAGGCCCACAGAATTCTTATCTAGCTTATTGTTACATTGCCAGAATATTGTTACGATATTCTTAAATGATCAAATTCTTTATAATCGATTTAAAACTGAAAAGATGTTTAAAAGGGGAAACAACAAGTAGACAATGAATTTTTCTGTCAAATCGAAATGTTTCGTTCTCTTTTCCATCCCGAATGAACAACTTGTCCAATTGAATACTAATAGTTGCGCGACTAGTATACAAATTACCAGATTACTGGGAAGTGTGTTAAGGCTACGCTGAATTTACCGAGTTTCACCGGCCCATTTGTGCAATAACAATTGTCTTATCCTGTAAGGACCCTTCTTTGTTCCGGTCAGGTACATGTTACCTTCCTAAATTGATTTTGTACATTTTTCAGAGGAAGACGTTTTCGTTTTCCATTTGTCCAGTAATTCATCGTCCTTGTTTCCCGCTTGAAATCAATAACGCTGCTATTTTCTTCAGGGTTTACGGCCTCCACTTTGAAGGATATTTTTCTGTTCGCTATCGATTGTCGAATCGTTTTCGAATTGCGTTGTGCAATCATATTTTCCCTTCTGTTTGCTGCACGGTTTTGTGTACCAAGTATATAACGTCGAGCAAAGCAAATTGCTGGTACTCTACGTCAACATTTCTAATATTTCATAATCAATTATATCATTCTAGAAAAATAATGTACGTGTTTTTGGAAAAACAATCATTATATAACGGAGATAACAAAGAGGAGAAAGGCAAAGAGAGTAATGGAACATTTGGAGACATTATTATCGCTCAGTCATTTCTAATATTTCATAATCAATTATATCATTCTAGAAAAATAATGTACGTGTTTTTGGAAAAACAATCATTATATAACGGAGATAACAGAGAGGAGAAAGGTAAAGAGAGTAGTTGAATATTTGGAGACAACATTATTATCGCTCAGTCATTCTTTAAATAGTATCAGGCGCGATAACTTATCAACAGCTAATGCATGTCTATCTTTTACATAATATCGAGAACATGAAAAAACAGCACCACTTAATTACATTACGTAATTACACACCAATAATTTATCCATAAAGCTAATAAATTTCAAGTTTCCGCGGTTCTTGAGTTATTGTTTAGTATTAGTATTAATTTGATTCTCGAGCAACCCGTTGGAATGATCAAATAAAGACAAATATCGTATCGTGTTCCTTTTCTCAGTGAACGGGCCGCAATTACATCGCAGTAATTACGGTTACAATTCAGTTTCTTCGCAAACGGAGCTAAATAACGAACGGAACCCGGGGAAATGAAATTAAATTCTCGAATTTCGCGTAAAAACTCTGTGGCAGGGGATGGAATCAAATAAAATAAAATCCGAGAGAAAAGAGACGAAGAATAACGGTCGAGGGGGTTCTCAAAACCGGGATACAGAAAGTAATCCGAATTCACGACACAGATGGAAGGGAAAATTCGTGCGGTTCACTCTCTGCGTCGCAAAAGTTCTCGAGCGAACGTTCTCAATTTCCCCTGTAAAAACATTATCTTCCCCTCAATGATTCCTCGAGGGCGATCCACGGAGCCGGGTCTTCTAAATGGACTGTGGGTTAATTAAATTCAGGAACGGAGAATGCCGTAGACCGGCGGACAGGAATTCCGGGAACGGAAGTAACGGGTTTTTCAGACCGCGGTCGAGTTGGTTGCTTGCTCCGAACCGGCGCCAGATTCTGCTGCATCATCATCGAACAACGACAGAGGAATTGCTGTTCGTTGCACGGCCCCCGTGGTCAGGTCGCTGTGCCGCACCTACGTGCGCCATTACCGAACGACGAATAAACAAAAATAATCCTGTGCTCGAACCCATTCGCCATTTTCTTTGTTCAAACTTTCCTGTGTGTTTGCAAAACAACGCAAATTTCAATTCAGAAGTGAAATAATTCTGACCTCGTGTGACCTCATTGTACTCGCTCGAAACACACTACCAGAATGTAAATATAACAAACCATACCATTTCGTTTAAATAAAAAATAAAACAGAGTTTATCTGCACGCCTCCTTAAGTTCCTTCTGTTACTCCTTATCAGATTATGAGCCCACCCAGTATATTAACAGTGAAGGTTTTATTTGGTGGTCCTTGCACGTTAAAAGGAAACTTCAAATGCTCATGAAATTACATAATATACCTGGCAGTATTCCAGAACGTGTTTTCGAAATGTTTATATTTTAAGATCGAAATATACCCAACATGACATTTGATAGAATGAAAAATCAGTGTGCCTCCGCAGAACCGACTCTTTGAGCGTCGTTTATCATTTCCTCCGAGTTTGTGAAAACAACGATGCAATATACAATCATTTATGTGTTCGCAGTTTCACAAGAAAAATCTGGCAAAACGGTATTCCTCGAGAACAGGTGACTTTCAATAAATTTATTTCAGCAAAGATCAATGGGATACATTTAATTTATGTCACGTATGAAATTTTCGTACAAGATCATATTGAATTTTGATTTAAATGAATATTAACAACAATCCAGCAACATCCTCCTCCCTAAATTAGATTTCAAACGAGATACTCCCGTAACAGGAGGTTCAGGTTTCGCGTTTAATCTCGATCACCGGTGAACTATTATCGATCCTACGGGTTTACAGCCGGTATAAAATTCTCCTGATACAACTCGGTAAACATTTTTGTTCCTACAGCGTGCACTTCTTCGAACCCAAATTTATCGAGATGCTCCTTGCAACGATTGTACCATGCTGCTACGTTGTCGTATCTGCCGATATCGAAGCTGAAACACTGTGAAACAAACATGTACATTAGTTTGTTATTCTCTCCTCCTGATAATTAAATGGAAAGTTAGCACCACGAAGCTAGCAATCGCAAGTGAACATTTCATACTGGACCATCGATAGCAAAGATAATTTTTAATGATACTTCTGCATATCTTCGTATTGTGATGATGTTGATCATTCTCCAACGTTATGTAAATTGAATGAGTAATACTAGAAATTGTTAATACGTAATTACTAGACTGCAGATGTTCATGGAATTTTCAATTTTTTCAGGTAAAGAAAAGTGGAATTAAATGAAATCTTATTTTCAGTAATAGTAGCCGGTGTAGATCTGGAATAAATAAAAATCGTACGATATTCTATCGAATTTTACGTTCCAGGAATTCTGGAAAATTTTCGAATAATATAAATGCATAAATATTTACAGTCATGTAATTACTATTCCCCTAAATTTAGTAAAACTATCTATGATCGCTCAGTAAAATAATGTTTCTCTTCTATTGAGTTGAAGTGACCGTCGCAAATGAAGAATATTTCACTTTACGTGCCTCGTAATTATCTACAATCAAGCATGACGTCAAGAGAAGCTAATAGCTCGAAACCCGCGGCCACATTTTAACTGTACAGTATATAATTAAGATATTAATATCCGTGAGTCTTGCCTGCACCGTTTCGCTAATAAATTTTCATGATCTAAACCAGTGTAAATATTTCTGCGATCGTAATACAGATCGGCTGTTAATTACACGTGAAAATAATAGTATACGAGAGATAACGAGGAGAGAGTGTAGTAGGGAATTATACATTTGAGAAACGCGAGTTTTAAATAGATTTCAATGGAAAAATCTTTGTAAATGTTTACTTTTATCGCACTGAATTAATCAGAAACACTTGATAACGTATCAGCTGTTGATGAGTATGTATGTGTACATGTTATCTGTCTTTCTGAGTGGCATATATTCATCTCACTTCTGAAAGTTTTATGATCATTCACGAATATACGTCAGCACTATTGATCTCTGCTATGAGAAATTCATAATTATCCACGAATATCTCAGCATTATGAATCACTAATCTCAAAATTTTACAGACATCCCCAAATATCTAAGTATTATTAATTTCAATATTCAAAGTTTTATATACCTCATTTACCTTAATTCTCAAATTCCATTCTAATATTCGTGGATATTCCAACATTATTAATCTCTGCTCTGAAATTTTATAAACGTCCCCATGAATACTCATTGTCAGAAACTGTGTTTTATTTTCGAGTACTAATGCGACTGTGTAGATTATGAAGAAGGTGGAGAGAACCTTTTCTTAACAAGGACAGATGCCATGTCAATTAGGCTAAAAAATTGGAGGAAGCCGCGTGTGGTCTCATTCTCACTGAGAACTTATACTTTACTGTGTACGTATTCGAAAAGTAAATGAGAGGAAATGTGGACTGATGCCCACACACTGTGTTACCGTTCTCCGCGTTCCTTATCTTGCGAAATAATTATGAAATCGAAGAAGAAAATGAAAAAAAAGTATCGACTCGGATCGACTATTGTCGGAGAGCATTCTACATTCTGCAGAAGTATTTTTCTGTGCTCCTCGGAGTTTGCATATGTTTCTTATGCGACAATATCTTATCGATCGTCCAAAGTCACGCATTCCTTTGTTCTGTCGCCTTTGAATGCATGCTCACCTGCAACACGCAAATGGTTGTGCTGATGGCAAAATCAGCAATCGTTAATGTATCTCCCGCAACGAACTCGTTGTCATCCAGGAAAGTATTTAATAATTCGCAGCTTCTCTCCATTGCTAGCACACCGTCTTCGTTCGGAGTGTTTGTTTTACCAAACACCACAGGAATCTGCAATACCATTCATAAAAAAACAATGTATTAGGGTACGTTTTTTAAAGATTTTCAAAAATTGAAAATAATATTTTTCCTCTTTCAAATTGTACCGAGTTTTGTCACAGAAATTTTGCGAGAACAGTAAGCAGCTTTTTAAAAGAATAACGGAGTATATTATTTATTAACAGCTGTAATACGTAGACTGCGGATGTTTCTGTATTATGGCTTGCGGAAATTTTCAGAAAATGCTACAATATAAAATTCGACAGAATTCATTAGGATTTTTATTTGTTTTAGATCTACAAAGGGACTGGTCTCAAGAAATATTTCTATTCTATCCCACTTTCTTAAAATTTGTCTATAAAAATTGGAAATCGCATAAACAAACGAGAATACTCGTCACTGCGATAAATGGAAGGCCTTTATTATTTATAGACATAAATAAGGTTTCAATAATTGATGTTTTATGTTTTGAGAATAACTGACAGTTTTGTGCTGTGATTCTGTAATTTACTGTACGTACGGCAGTGACCATGGTACAGATACAGAGATACAGAGATGAATTCTTTACTTGGCTTCTGTATTTTTATTCGATCATTTTTCCGGCGATGTTGCACAGAGTCAAGCTTGTTTTTTTCGCTAAAGGTAGTCGGATTATGAAACTGTTTATTTTTCTCGGGAGAACGTGAAGAAAAACATAGCTCTGTTTTTAGTTTGTAATTCTGCTTTGTCAGTTCATCGTGTTCCCATTTTTCTGGCTTTACCATGGATGCTATTCATCTGTATTGCAAATTAATTCTTTTTCCAGTTCGATTCGCTTAAACAAGCTCCGCTCAAAATTCTATACAACTGTTACTACATTGCTGGAATTTGTAAGATGGTTTGTTCAAATTATATTCGAATTCTTTCCTCGATAATGTATGACAATACTTGTATAATGTATGCGCGTTGTCTTGCTTGTCTATAATATTCGAAAATAAATTAACTGAGGACAAGAATAAAAAATGGCATAGCGTGCTCAGAATTTCGTGAAGATAATAATTATCCAATGAATAAATGCATCGGCATTATCGGTATCATTCGTTCATAAATATTTTGAAAATGAGGTGATAAAACCGGCGCGTATACTAAAGTCCGCACTAAATATTTCAATAGCCTTTATAAATATTTATTGACGCATGTCCCCGAAGCAATTGTCGTGACAAGAAATATTGATGTAAATTTATTAATAATTCAAATGATCAAACAACTATTTCACATTATTTTACAAACGTAACAAGTATGCATCTATCCAATTTTTTGGCCATTTTTGCAATAATAAAGAAATAAATTTGGTAAATAGTTCCTTAGGGAAGCATCTTTACAATCTTAATAATCGCAATTCCTAATGTTAATGTTAAAATGATACCTAATATTAAAATCGAAACGAAATATAATAGATTCGTAAGAAAACACGTACGTAAGTCTTGATCACATTCGTGAAAAGAGTACCATTATCGAAATACAGCATTTGGTCCACTTTGGCTCTCCTCTTCGAGTCCTTCGGATACAGGGAGTCATTTTTCGCGTACTTGCTGACCAAGTATCCCATGATTGGTCGGCTGTTAACAAGTAACACCAATTACGAAATAGAAAATCAGAGGACCAATTATTACGTACCTTTCACATAAAATGAATCCGTTGTCGTCTATCGTTGGTATAGTGTGCTGCGGATTGATCTGTAACGTAGACATTTCTATGAGAGTCGGGTAAACATTTTAATCAGAGATCAAAATTACTTTCCAGAACATTCCAGAAAAATGGCAGCTTATGCAACTGTTTTCGATCCCTTATTTAATCGTTCGAATTAATCCAAGCATTCTGTTTACAAATGTATTTCGCAATTCTGTTTGAGAGGACGTTGCTACCTCTATAACTGGGAATGGCTTCGGATGGCCTTGTGCACGGTAGAGTGCGCAAAACACATGCTATGGATACTGTGAACATACACCAGCACACACTGCAATAATATGACTCGTTCGCTCTGGAATCCTCTCAATCACTTTCCTTATTCACCTACAGCGTCAACGTGATTGCGGCGAACTAACACTCGGTGAAGCCTGGCGACGTACCTCTCTAATCACGCTGTTTGGACCGAAGAATGCTGTTTCTAGGCTTTGTGTATTTACTGTACTTAAATGCTACCACCGAACGTTTAATAAATTTGTTAACCCTCATACGTTCCTCATTTCACGAACTGATCACTGAAAAGATCAATGAAATAACGGACAGGTTTTTTTATTCAAATTGATGAGTTTAACTTTAATCACTTCAATTTAATAAACATTTCTTTTTACCTGCAAGAATTGCGTTCTATTTAATTTTGCACATTTTATGAAAAAGGAATGAGGGTTAAATGAAAAGTTGTTTGAAGACTTTTAACTTGAAGAGGACAGTGGAGTGCAAAGCAGAGAAGTTCCAACAGAAATGTGAGTGGTAGAATCAGAGTACATAAATAATTTTCAGCGGTGAGTCTGCCAGAAAGACGATCTCGGCCCTGGAATACATATTCCCAAAATCTAAAAGCAAATCCCTCGGATCTACATAGCGGACCTTTAAATAAGACGGCTTCATGGTTTCCCCCTTGAGCACGTTGATCGTCTTTAGGTTCAGGTGAACACCGATCGCCTTCGCGAGCAACATTACCGACCGGCATGGTGGACTGGGCGGGAAGTAGTAAAAATCAATCGGCATCTTGCGGTTCCTCTTCGCCGGTTTCCCTTTTTCCCAACGTCTTCCTCTTCTTCTCCGTTCACCGTAACGTTGCTGTGCAAACGAGATTTTTATACAGCAGCCCCGAAACCAAGGAAAAACTTTCGAATCTCTAGGCTTTGCATCTGCGTGTACCTTGTTCGCATACAAATTTATCTCGCCGCTGTGATCGGGATCCTATGGATTGGAAGATCATCGACTAGGACTACGGACTTTTATAGCAGCCTCTTCTTAGGAATATGGCGGATCGAAGCCTGCCGACAAACTATCTGCATTTGAACCAGGAACATGTCGAAACAATGCCGTTTACTTTTTACAGCATTTGGACGACCGCTTAACTACGCAAAGTAAAACTAAATAAAGATGAATGGAAATGTATCTTCTCGTTTAATCGTCTTCAAAGCCGAAAATACCATATAAACATCTTCCAATTGTTCATAGTAAATCAATGCGTGTCGAAACAATGCCGTTTACGTTTTACAGCGTTTGAACGAACCCTTAAGGATGTTCTGGAGGTACGATAGGAGACAAAAGTACAAGAAATTCGAAATCCATCAATATATTGGCAATGAAAGCCATTGATGAGTATATTTTGCATTAAAAATATAGATTAATTTAAAAAGCTTTTATTTAATTAGCGAATTTCATGTTATATTTATTTTTTAATCAAATTGTCTTCATATTATAAGAAATTCTAAGTGACTTTTGCGAATGTAACTGTTTAGTGAATCCTAATAAATTTTGAACATAATTAATTACATAATTTTTACTATATATATAAAGATGGAGTTTCTAGTTGCGTTTTTCCAAGTTTAAATAGGGTTTCAAGTGGAATTTTATAAATTCTCCATAAGAAGACGTGTTAAAATGTCCAAACTTTAAATTGCTATAAATATTAAACGGTGCAGTGAATCGAACCCAAACTTTGGTAATTGCATTAATTTAGTAAGAATTACATCTTATCAAATTTTCAAAAATTTTGTTGCATTTTTATATATCTCCAGAACATCCTTAACTATGTATGCAAAGTAAAACTAAATAAAGATGAATGGAAATGTATCTTCTTGTTTAATCTTCTTCGAAAGCCGAAAATACCATATAAACATCCTCCAATTGTTCATAGTAAATCAATTGATGGTTGCAAAAGATAGCTTAAAATGGTAAAATACGTTTACACTCAGCGAGCCAGACTCATCGCAGCGCAGCAACATGAAGTTTATGTTACACTATAATTTATAATTACTCCAATAGCAAACGTCGTTGTTATCGAACTTCCATTAATTACGATCCAACCACGGATTTCCGATTGTTCGTTCAGCAACCCGAAAAGTCCAAATTATAAAACTTGCTGCTGGTTGGTCGCGACGTTCGCGCGCTCGCGGTTGTGTACAAAAATTTCGGACTAAAATACCTCGAGAAATGGTGTAAGTGTAATGAGCTCCCGGAAAAAACGAGTTCCCTCCCGCAATAATTCACCGGGGGTCGGAGTGGGGGCGGGAACTGTCAAACACAGAATTCGGACTAACCGTACTCGTAGCCAGTCGATTTCATTATTTTTAATTAATTAGTATCTCGCTGGGCACGGTAGTAATTCTTCCTATTCAAGATCAATTATCGAAGAAAACATGGAATACGTGTTCACGGGAGAAAGAAACTAATTAATGTTTAAAAAAATATCATGATTATCTTGAAATTCTTTTCACTGAGAGTTAAAATGTTTTTACCGAAGAAAAACATAATGGATATTGTACAGGGTGTATAAAAATTATATGTCACGACCACCATGGCGGGATTCTACACCTCTGGATCGGTGGAGATTTGTTAATAGAAATTGCTGCAAAGTTGATTTTGACCTTGATATTCAAGGTCAAACTTTTTATGCTTGTATAGCATTCTACTCACCATGAGGGCCGTGAGGACCACTTTTCAAAGGAACCGTAGGTCGCAACTCAATCGTTCTCTTATAAAACAATGTTAAATACTTTAACGTCGTCTTCCGTTCCTTGAGTTTCTCATTCTTTGTCGTAGAATCGAACCATCAAGGTTTATGGCTGTTAACAATTGTCCTTGAACAGCGGCTTCGATTTGGCCACCATTATTTTTACCAGTATTATTACAAGTAACGGTAATATTCGAAGTGAATATAATTATTATCCCACCCTGTATACAAAATTACACATAGTGTAGAGGATACAAACATTGAGGATATTGTGATACAAACATTTTCTGCGTGGGTGGAGGCATACAGGAGATTTTAAGGTTACCTTGATTATTTTTAAATAAAAAAAAACCTACTTTCTTTATCATGAATTGATAGACTGTCGAATTTTGAGTAAAAATGTATTGACCTCCATATGTCCTAAACCTAATACTCCATAAACTATGTATACTTTTAATATTACTAATATTGAAACATTTAACATTATTCTACAAAACAACGATTGAATTCCGACCTATGGTTCCTTTGACACTTTTTATCCTCTCAATAAGAACACGATGCAATTATAAAAAAATTGACCTTGAAAACCTTAAAAAAGTCAGTCAAGGGCAATTTTGCGGGATGTTTTTTTAACAGATCTTCACCGATCATGAAGTGAGAAGTGACATGAGAAGTGGTCATGACATATAATTTTTATACATCCTATACAGGTTGAAATAAAATTACTGTCAATAGCTTACTGTTTCCGTCACCAACAAAGCAAAGTCACCTGCAAAGTCGCTGCAGACGTTGTTGAAGATAAAATCGGTCCAGCCGTAGGGATCACTCGTAGATTCGCAAGGAAACGTTGAATTGGCTGTAGGGTGGGAAACACAGGAATACGATTTTCCAATGGACGCGTTCACGACGATCGACAAACTTCGGTGAAAATGTCCGGGGCTTACACAGGCTTGTTCGGAAGCGGAGCAAATGCATGGTCGAATAGTACATCAAGTTGCCATAGCGATACGGTAATGCCAAACATAAGCATCAAAGTGTAACGATGACATTGTCCGACGCGTTCGAAGGGTTTCGCGCGCGCGGGAAAGCGCGAGGCGAATCGATCGATATGAAAACAACCCCTTGGGCGGTTTGCGATCGGGACACCGGAAAGTTGCTAGTGCAACCTGCAACCTGCAGCGTGCAACGTGCAACAACGCGCGACTCGTTTCGACACGGACAGACATAGGGGAAACCGTATTAATCGCGGAAACCAAACGCAGACACCGCGAAAGCAATTGCCGACGACGCTCTACGATCCGGAACTAGAAACGCCGCGACAGCTGTGTTTAACAATAACTATATACAATAAACAGGCTGATGGGAACTATAACGAATGTACAAACATTTCTCGAGAATTGTTCGACCGGTCTTTATCACGGTGAAAAAAAAGACCACGGTGAATATTATTGCGCCTGTGCACTCGCTTTCCAGTCCAAGTGAATTAAAAGCACACCCGAGCTAACCTCGATGCTCTTTGAATTCACAGAGCAGAGTTTACAATGGTTCTATATGTTTTGTAGTAGACATCAATCGCTTTTGAGTGGAATCATGCTGGAAAAAAATCGCTGCACGATGCCTGTGTTTTATTTTTGTACATTGTTTGATTGTTCCTTCTGATTTTCTAATAGCTATCACACCCTTTTGACAGGAATAACGGTGCTGTAATCGTCGCTGAAACGCCTGCGAATTTTCTGTAAATTGATTTTTGCAATTCTACAGTTCTGGAATAGAAAGTTGACACACAGATGCTATCGAATGATTGACAAGAGCGAATGGAGTGATTGTTTTACAATTGGCTTGACTCTTCGATCGGAGGTTCTTGCTCTTAGCGACACGGTTTATGGGAACCAAACAAAAGTACCTGTCCGTACATGTGAACGGACGAACGCTGCTCGATCGTAGTCACTCCGTTTCTCTTGCTTATTTCCATCCCCATCTCTCAGGGACCTTTCTTTTTTACGGGCGGCGAATGCTCGAGAAACGCTTTCGACCACCTGGGGGAGGGTCCGAAGGTAATGTGGGATTTTTGTCCACTATAAGGGATGACTCTTGAAGCTCTTAGGAACAGACGACTACCCTTCCACAGACCTATCTTCTGGATAAAATTGCAAGATAGTGCTACAAGATCTTTTTTACAAGAAATTATAAGGGTTCGAAGGTCAACGATGTATTGGTCGTAATTCTAAACCGTTTTCGAATGATGAAGATTTAAAAAGAGGCACACAGATGAGCACGAGCAAAAGAAAGAAAGCAGGCAAATAAGAATCGCGAATAAGCAGATAGCCAACAAGCAGTCGCAGATATCTACAGGAAATAACCGTAACACGGAACAGCCAGGCGAATCAAGACAAAAGCAGCGATGGAACGCTGTAAGACCAGTATCTATCGATCTCTATAATCACCTCTCAACATCGGAGCGGCTTGCGCATATAAAGAGGGAATATTTTATAATAATACGAAATCTACGTAGCCGGATGTCGTCGCAACGAGTTCTACGGAAACAATAAATTTCCATCGGGCCCCGATTGCTTCTCGGATCTCTGAGTAACGCGGGTGCGAAACAACAGGTTTCAATTTGATAATCTTTCCTCGCTGGAACTTTCAATATCTTGCCGGAAGTGATATCGAACGCGCGCCGACGCTGTTGATAGACGGAATTGTCGTGACGTTCTATTAACGGCATGGGCCATTCGTTTCAATAAATTTCTTTTATTACTGTCGGCACCTGGAAACACCGCGCTGGCCCGCGATCTCATTTTCCCCGGACAATTACATGTGACTTGTTACTGCGATATAATTTTAATTGGCTGCGAAAATACATCGCGGCCGTGCGTAAGATAACCGCGCACAGCCCGGCTGCATTGTAACGCGTTCCGAGTTGTTCATAAATTCATAGTGTAACGGCGACACTGTTCTCTCTCTCTCTCTCTCTCTCTCTCTCTCTCTCTCTCTCTCTCTCTACGAGTTCACGGCAACGGCCCGGACATAGTATTCCACCAATTATTCCTACGTTCAACATCAGCAAAACGCGCGTCGTTTTAACGGTGTCACGGGCAACTAGAAACATCGATTATTCGACGAACTAGAATGCAATTTGAACCGGAATGAATGTTGCCAAAACGTGTCGCCAGTCCGCGCGAACCCCCAATTTATTTATCGGCGGACCCCTACCCTACCCTCCTCCCAGCGTTGTTTAAACGGTTTCATTACTCAACTCGCGATTAGAGTACCTTGTAATACGTAGCCAGCACGGGGAAATAGATACTCGAAAGCCTTTTTCATTTTCGGAGAGACGATTTTCGTCAAATAGGTCGTCGGTGCAGTGTCACAAGAAATTTCAAGTTATCACGATTAGATTTTTCAGAAAATTTTCTAGTACCGATGATTACACCGTCAGCGCTGCGTCTTCTGATTTGCTTTTCATCGAATTTTTCAATTTGAAAGATCCTGTTCTATTTATAACTTCCAATGAAACACGCAAATGCTGCGCAACACACCTGTCCACATGAAATTATTAAATATTCCCCGGAATTTCATGAATCTCGCATACGCACGCGATATTTCAGTTCGGGAAACAAGAAAACAGAAAATGATTTGCATTAACAAACATGATGTGTCCCCCTCAGTTTCGTCGTAACACATTTGTTAATTCGTCAAAATTAATTGACTGTCCAGTCTGGGTCCCATGGAAATCACCGACACAAATTTTCCCGACACGGGGGAATGAATCTAAAATCGTTGTCGGCCAAAGTAATTGTCAGTCAAATCTCGAGTCGTTGAAAACCGTGTCAGGAAAAGTACCGGTGATTTCCATGAAACCCATTTTGTCCTTGTCTTCGTATCGATCGAATGAAACCTCGAAAAAATTTTTGGAGAACATCGTCTTAAGATAAAAAGAAATCTTCGCTTCACCTCGATAATAGCAGCCCCAAAACATTTTTTCCCCTGAAAACGTTCTTCCCGTCGTTAAAACCAACAAGGACACTTCATCCTCAAACATCGAGCAACCCGGCCTAGATGCTCACCTGGCAAACAACTGACAAAAAAAAACCAACAAAATATAAAAAGCTCATCACCACCATCAGTTTCAACACAGCTATTTACCGGGGATCGAACAAAAACACTGTCGATAAAAGCCCGGCCAACAAAAGCGCGAGTTTGCAACGAGCACCGGGATCGGGGAGCGGGAACGACGTCGGCGTCGGCGGCGGCTATCAAACCATTCCATTGATCAAAATCTATCAGAAAGTTTGAAGAGCACTGTTCTAAAGTCACTCGCTCTCGTCTCGTTTCTCCGGCGTGATCCGAAGTCAGATTCGGGCGGCTCGCCTCGTAAAATCCCAATCGTCCTATTAACGAGAGGCGAGCCGAATCACCTGTAATGCGCATCGGCTGCCAGACTTCATCAATTATTTGCTCGTCACAATTCGAACAGCTAATGAATGCCGGTGGGGGATCGTAGGATGGGAACAGTGAAGGGGATGCGGGGTGTGTGGAAGGTTTCGATTCACGGGGAGCGTAACGAGACAGAACGAACGATAAAGCGGGGAGCGTTGCGTGGATTCAATACCAACGGCTGGTACGATAGCTTCTCTTTGATCAGGATATCCGGGAACTTTCTGCCAGGCGAGAACCAAGGATCCTCGAATTATCTGCTACCTTTTCAAGGACACCGGGTTAGGCGAAGGGTCATCGTCGCGCAGCTGGCGTTCGAGCGAGAATCCTCGAAGGGTTGGCGACTCGCTCGCGGGATAATGGCGTAACTCTATCTCGTCGAAGCCGGTCGATCGACTCGAACGATTCCTCCCGGTTTTCGTCCTGCGTGTCCCATTAAATCTGCTGAATGGCACTGATAACTATTATCGCGTCTGGCCAACCGTCGATAACGTCGCGAAGTGATTTTGCATCTGTTCTCGTCTAGCCGGCCGGGGCCGGGATCGGTTCACTCGGTGACCGAGTTATCGCGCGCTGGGTGTGTCCGTGCGCGCTATAACTATCGATTAGGCGAGCGGATCCACTCGGATGGAAAATGGAATAGCCGCGATAGTTCTCGGCTCATCGGCGCCGTCATGGAAATGCAGGATCCGGACGAGATAGCCGGTGTTTTGTTTCGACACGCGCCCTCCCGCGCGCGCACACACACATACCACCCCGTCGTGATCCCTCGAAATTACCGAGTCTCCAACGCTCTACAGCCTGGCCTAATAAATTTTTTCTATGTTCCCGAACCTCGTTCCTGCTCCTTTTTTCCCCCTGGGCTCCGGTGTGTCACAGAATGCAGTAACGACAGGAAATGATGGATACTCGACGTGATACCCGCGAATCCTATGGACGCGTCGATGCTTCATCCGTGAAATAGGCGGATCGCTTCGGATACCAATGAAATTTCGGAATTTATTCTCCAAGGGCGCTCGAAGGACTGGTCATTGCGGCTTGCTGCAGTTATACCTTCACGGGAAACGCGTGTATACTCTCAAGGACATATTGGATCTGTCTTAAAGAGCCTAGCGGATTGAGATGGTGAGAACTGTTAGGAAATGGGTTTAGAAAATTAGTGAAATACTGGAGAATTAACTTTAAAATACTGTTTTATTAAACAGCGCGGAAGGACGACTTAACTGTTCGGCTAGCGGACTCGAAGTAAGGAAAGAAATAAAGAAAGTTGTAGGGGCGGAAGAGAAAATCAGTCGCCCCCTTGACTTTAAGGAAAAACCCCAGTTTGCATAGTTTAAAGCTCAGGCCCTTGAGTACGAATACCAGGTCATCTGGTCTATTATTCTATGCAAGAGAAACTGCAGTGTTTCTCATTGACAACGAAATTCATTTTTGCTCTGGCAGTTGCATTATCATTACTAATAATCTAACAGAAACAGCCCTTAGAAGTTTTACAAGCCAGAGGGCTGAATATTTGACTCTCAGGAGTTTTTCTTGATCAACTTTCGAATCGTTCGATAGCCATTGAAAATCCTCTAAGTGCAGTTTTGACCATCTGAATCGGCTAGGCCATTTTGTCATAAATGCATAAATCATTTTCATCGTTCGTAAGAAGTTCATTTCTCGAAGACTAGATTTTCCGAATAGAACACAGACCGTGACATTTCGAAGGATGAAATTTCGAAATCTATTTTCCAGGAGTGGTCGAGAAGCCGAACCAGTGCGGCTCGCTATAGTCCCAGCTCCACGGAAACGCGTGTATCCCGTGTTCGAGCCCCGCGATCGGGGAAACTTAACTACTGGCGGCAGGATATTGTCGGGAATCTCGCACAATGGCCTGAATATTTCATTCGTAGGTATAGCTTTGTTCAGTAGGTTATGAATAAGTTCCGTGGTCCAGTGGAAAGGCCAGGTTTTAATTTTTTATGAGGACGGCCGAAATGGTGGGGATTTGTGTAGCAATAACGTTAAAATGAATTGAAGGTGAAACATCGATCTACCTTTTTTTTCATTGAAATATGTATAGACCACTAGAAATGACTTTTCGATTTTCATTGTAATTAATATTTTCGAGAAAATCATCTGTCGAATAATTCGTAAATCTGTAACGGTGAGGGTTCAATTGAAATTTGCCGATTTCTCGTACTAAGAGAATACTAAAAATAAAGTTCTAATTTGCATGAAAACTTTAGTAGTTTTAGACGCAGCATCAACTATGCTTAGCCATGTAATCCTCGCATAATGAGCGACGACAATGTACAACACGTCGTCTAAATACGTAATATTCAAGGTAATTGCTAAAGCGTTCACTCCTTGTCGTCCACTTATCGAGCCACTATATACCCTCACTTTTCCCGTATCTTGAATACACAATGATAATAAGTAAACTCAGGATGTTTATGCAAAATAAAAAGTGTGTGCGTTTATTGTAAGACGCAGCAGCTGAATATACATTCATATTCTCCATTAATATTTTTTATGTAGTGAAAATAATATATATTCGTACTCTTTAAATCTTTTAATATTTTCATTATTTTAAATTGCACTCGCTCTCACATTTTTATCATAAATGCATAAAATCCGGAGTCTAATACAGAATAAGTATCCGGGCAATGTGCAGGACCACAGTCCACACGAACGAGCGGCAAAAAGACATTTCCATAAACAATCCACGTGAAACGACATCCCGCGACTGGTCAGAAATGTATGAATTGTATTCGGAGCAGCACAGATGAATTGGGACGGGAAAGTTTTTCCCCGGAAAACCTCCCCGGTAAGAACTCGAAGAATTTCCAAGAAAAAGAAACAGATCCGAACGTTTAACTCGGCGTCCTCCATTTTCGATTGCACGCTGGCCACCGAACTTTCGTCAGTTCGACATTTGACAAAGAAACGCGTCTCTGACCGAGACAACGCAAACAACAAGAAATCAAAGTGGTCGCCGTCGGCATCGTCGACCACTGCAATCGATAACGACGCTGTTAAACATTTTCTTAGTGTTCTGCGTACCTTGTACCTAATTCCTTCTGGCTTCATGTGCTCGTAACTCTTTACTACCACCGGGAACATCATTCACGATGTCTCCGATCTGGTGATAAAACCTGAGAAAGGAATGAATTTACATAAAAAAAAAATAATTGGAGAATTTAGAACATTATTCCTCCCCAACTACCCTCATTCCACAGGAACATTTTTAATTCGCTAAACATTTACGAAAAATATTCCTTCTCGAAAATTCACATTATTGTATTTTTCTTTTGAACACGTACGTTTAATTAGAATACAGATTGCCTCCGTGAATCCTCGAATATCCAGCGAGCGAAGGTGTTAAATACAATTAAACTGGTGACGCGGGTTATTCGAAGGAAAAGTTGAAAGTGGGTTTCGGTTAGAACTGATTAGCCGCTCAAATGGTCCAATTCTTGGCCAGTTTCCTTATCTGGAACTTCTATTAATTACATATTGCACGGAGGGGCTGTAACCAGGGAAGTTCGGAACTCACTTCGCTCTTGCATGACATCCTTGGCTCAAAGACTTTCGAGTCGGTGGTTCGCGGATCAAAGTAGCACGATATTTCAAAAGCTTATGAAATTCCGTCAGCCCCCCTTTTGTCTGCGGATCACTCTCTTCGTCGAACGTTAACGAATGAATCCGATGACTTTCGCTTTATGCTTCGCCAATTAAGTCTCGGATTCAAGCGATTCCATTTTTTCCCCATCGGAAAGGTACGGTCGATTGTTCGACCTATCTTTTTTTTTTCTTATCATAAGCCCGTCAAGTCTGCAGGGTATAGTGAAAAGCGTCGAACGACGGTTTTTCGCCGCAGCTAAGTGGCGAGTGATAGCGCACACGTGTTCTAATTTCGTTGAGGAGTGTAAGAATAATTTTTTTGTTCGTGGGAAACGTTGTACTTCTTTGGGAATAGGCGGGTAAACGGATCAACGGTGCCGGTCGACGAGCGAACGTTTCGCGGATCCACCTTCGAGCTTTAAACCGGCAGCTTAAAATTCTACGAGCTCCGATACCAGTCTCCGGCGGATACGGAATGACAAGCGTGTCTCGTAACAACCAATTCCCTCGGCGGCACCTTGAGAAAGCAGACGGAAACTAACGCGTTCACTGGAAGACGGTTCGCAGTAACTCTCTGGAACTCGTTGGAACTCGTAATATCTTTGCTACTTCTCGAGTGACAACGAAGGGAACAGGTTGGAAATGTATACAGCGAGATAAAGCTATCTTCCTCTGGGTGCTTTCATTCGTATATATCGCGGCCTGTCGTCGTGGTGGTCGTGCGACTCGTAGTGGTTGTTGTCCTCCTTGTCCTCCTCCTCCTCCTCCACCTCCTCCTCATCCTCCTCTTCGTCGTCGTCGTCGTCGTCGTTGTCGTCGTCGTCGTGGTCTCTAGTCACTGAAAGCCTTTGATCTTTTACCTTCTCTGTCCATATCGGCTGCACACCCTCACCTACCGAACGGTGAATATATCCGGCGAACTACAGTCGCCATTTTTATCTCGACACCTCTGATTTGATTAGCCGGGAGCCACTCGACACGCTAGGCACGGTCTTCTATACAGTTCGCGAATCGGACACAAATCCTAAGCGAATCCTCGGTTTGTTGACCCCAGCTGACAATACGTTTGACAGCTGCGTGGGTTTAAGGGGTTGTCTACTGTGACCAGTTTAAACTATCGATTTTTTTTGCTGTATGTCTACGTGTGTGTCGATGGTGCAGTATTTTTCAAGTACGATCCGAAAATTTTGACGAATTCGGGGAGGTAACGAAATTATTTACTCTATTTGTGTGACGAGCATTAATCTTTTCGAAGTCAGGGAACACTTTTGATTGTACGAAAAATTTGCAAAACACCAAAATTAATGATCCAAAAAACAAACAAAAATGTCCCGCGAGAAATAAATATATTTCAGACAATATATTATTCAATATATTTCACAGAATTTCTAGTGTGATAGAGATTAACGATAAACGTCATAAAAACGACGAAAGACGTAACGAATACATTATCCTTTGAAAATAACTTAGTGTGTCCTTGAGTATTTACCTACTTTGTTGACATTTCTAATGTCACGTACTATCTGCAACATTTGCGATAATCAAAATGAGCAACGTTGTCTTCCAAATAGTTACGTGGACAATTCCAACTGTGGAAAAGTTTCACGATAACGTAAAATGAAATAAAAACTGTTTCAATTATATTGAAAAAAGATTATGTTTGAACACATTTATTTAACACGCTGTCTGTTCCTGTGACATAATATTCGCGATGTAAATTGTTTTACGATTTATATATTATACATACAATGAATATTACAATAACGACGTAACTTACCGGAAGGATGGCTGTTCAGATATCCCGTACATTGTTATTCTCAGTTTGCTGATGTTTATTTAAAGCATCACTTGTTTAGTCGTGTTTTCCGAGGACACTCTCAGGTGACGCGCACTAAGGAATATGTTGAACATTTTCGAATATAATATTAACATTAAAGAAATAAACTGTGAGATTTAAGAAATGTTTGTATAAAAAACAGGGAACAAAAAGAGGGTCCGTACAGAAAGGAATCTATCGTATAGGGTGGAAAGTGACCCTGGTTGCAAAGTTTGCAAATCAAAGTATATCTATTATTATCGTAGATCGGACATTGCCATAACACATGATTAGGATCCTGTACCAGACAACCACATGGACAACTTGTGTCATCAGCAAGTTTAATCTTAAACAGGGAGGCCCTCAGTTGATAGTGTCTAGAACAAAGTCTATTAATCCAGAAAATGAATTCTCTGGGTAGCCTCAGATGAGCAAACCAAGGTTTGGACCCGGAGTGATAAAAGGAACTGAAAAATTTTAATTCCTTGAACTCTGCTTACGTTGTAAACGTAATATATACAGGAAAATAGACATCTGGTAATGTCTAGAAAGGTCACCAGAAAACCCTAATTGACCGAGTCTTCGAGGAAGATCCCTA
>CM052335.1:19738641-19785977 GCA_028455595.1 Lasioglossum vierecki | reverse complement strand
TCATTACCAATCGTCTATTCGCGGAGTGGAAGGTACAAATAAACGCGGACGTAATTAAACCACTCTAGTTTTTAATTCACTTATTACTTGTTGCTCGTTGCGCCTACACGACGAGACACAATTAACACGCAAATTTTCAATTACACTCCTTGACAGAAAGTTACGCTCTGACGGTCATAAATATATTGCAGACTTTATGCGCTTCCGATGAAATCTCGCGGGCGAAAAGCTCGAAACAGTGGAGAAGCTAAGCGAACATAACAATTTAATTTGCGGTAACATTATTGTTCTGACATATAGTATTATACAACATATCTGAAAACACTCGGTATGTATCCATCATAATCTATTTAGTTTAGACGTGCCGCGATTGCTGCGAGGATGATTGAAACGATTACAATTTCCATTGCGAATTACGCGAATTAATTTGCATTTTAAACGTCGCTGAAGAAAGAAGGTACAACGACCAACAAAGCCACTAATTAAAATACCGGGCAAAAATATTGTTACGTTTCAGTAAACTGCGCTTATTATTATTCAGCAGACCATTATGCAAATTATGTAAATGAAATTTCTTGTAAAAAGTAGGCTGATGGAAATCACTTAAAACAGATTGAATCAGGGTAGGTAGAAATTTTTGAAAAATCTGCATCCGTTTTCTTTTATTCTTGCGTTTCATTCTCAAGAAAAGAACACGATCAAAGAAGAATCTGTATGTAAAAATGGATGAAACTCTCGAAAATAGCTTGCACATCTGTATAATCAATTTCCCCCTGTGTGCGATGGTGCGATTTACTGCACATCTCGTTCGAGCGAGGGGAAGGCGCGACACCGAACGGTGTGTACCACGTTCGCGGTCATAATTTCGCGGTTATTAGATAGCGAAATTTTGGCACGCGAACGCTAGCCGCCTGGGGGGCCGGTGCTTGGCCCGTAATTAAGAGAGTCGGGGAACGTGAGAGAGCGAACGGCCCGCGGGTGGTTAGACGGATAGGCGGATAGCTTGGCTCGGCGCGTCGCGGTTCGATTCCGTGCTCAGACGTTCTCGTGAAATTCGAATTTCCACGTAGGACGGATTGACGGGATACAGTACAACGGCGTATGGAGCGTCGCTCCGTGCGGGGGCGGAAGCGACCGCGAAAATCTGATCCGAATGGTACATAGGGATTCTTGCGGTCTTCCGTAACGCTCTACTTTCCCCTTAGCTGCATTGAAATTTTTAAGACGGCGAATACGTCAATCCCGTCGCGGATGAAAGTTTATACGAAAGCACGGCCGCGTGTCTCCGTGAATATTGAAAACGGGAAATGCGTTTTCGCATTTTTCCATTAACCGGTCACGTCTCATCGGATCTTCCCCGCGAAATCCCTTTCGGATCGCAATTTTTTTCGCGCTGACACGGCATCGACCGGTCTACGGCTTTTATTTGAACATTATTCGACCTTGTTAATGCATCACCTGTCTGCGATGAACACCCCCGCTGAAAAGTATGTGGACACTTTGTTGCAAGTCTAATTTATTCTTACTCAAAACGATAATCATGATTATTGCTGAGATATCTAATGAATTATTATTAACCGTGTAAACTACACCGCATAAAATTGAATGAAACTAATCGAAGATTAGAAATTAGTTTATGTTATTGGCGCACACTAGCGTGGAATACAGTAACACACTTAGATACTCAATATAGAGACAGCTCACAGATATCAAGTACGGTGAAAAATTATTTTGTGGTTATTCATGATCTTGTGAAACACTTAGTACAACATTCAGTATTTTTCAGAAGCAAACTTTCTCTTGAAGATGATCTATACTTGGATTGAAACGTTGAGAAAAATTTTATAGATTGCTAAATTGCTTTGCAGTTGATAGCATAAACTAATTCGTTACGATCGACGAAACGGAATATTGATCAAAGATTCATATAAAAATGAAACGTGTTGATCTTTGAAGTGGGTACCTGATTATCGAAATTATTAAAACATATTCTCTTGTACCGTGTAAACTAGAGCGTATAAAATTAAACGAACCTGTGAACTACTCGATGCGGCTGCGAAAAGGAATCGTCTTTGTTTCGGATATAAAGGAACTTTCGCTACACGGTGCACACGGATATAGGACATAGCCGACGAGTGACACAGTTCTTAAGATCATTACATTTTTCTTTGTGTTGCTTTTCCTGAACTATCTCCGGAGTCACTGAGAAATATTATCAAACTTCGTGATAAGGTTACAGTCGTCTGCATGACGACGTACGAAAGAATCTTGAAAGGTGTACAATAGAGCTACGAGATTGGATTTTTAACGAGAGAAGAGATACACAAAGAATACTGAAGTATCAAACATATTTATGAACGTTTCAAATCGCATTTCTCATCTTACTACGTTTGTCGTTTCTATAGCCACTCGACTCTTAACAATTTCAGCGCAGTCTATATCGTCGCGAAACAAGATTACTTTACTTCATTGATTCGATTTGTTCTTGAACATTCGCGTTATTCTGATGTTCTCTGCAATTTCTAGCGATAGCAGGAACGTGCGCTGCAACGCGAAAACTTTTCGGAGAATGAACTTTCATAATTCTTCATAGAAATTTCGTAAAACACCAGCGTCGCGAACGAGAATCTTCGACGATCAAACACAAGTGCTTACATAATTTTTAGCTGAATTTTCAAAGTGTGCTCGATCTGATTCTAATAAATGTATAATTGACAGGAAATTACTGGGGATTTGCTACTCACTACGGAATCGTTGAAGTGTGAACAGCTGCAAGAGAAAAAATGATAGTGTGGACGGCAGTGTGAAATTCGCTCGTTCGTTCTGAACGTGCAACGTCACTCAAGGCTCGTTTTTTTCTTTTTATTAAAAAAAAAAAAGAATCTACGAGGCGTGGATTTAACGATCCTCCGCATATCGTGACCACTTAATTACTACAAAAGTACTTAAAAAATCCATATAATAGCGCGATAAGTCGTGGCCAACTTCGCGGCAACTATTTTCATAATTACCCCGGAGCGACCGCCTTATCTCTCGCCAAGGGTTAATTCGTACGTAACACGAGCGAAAGTGATTTACCACGCGAATTTTCTAGCGATTTTCGATGCTCTCTTAGAGGTCGCGACAAGCGAGCCGCCCACGATTTTCGCTGACACGCCTAAATTACCGATGTACGTGCGGGGCCGAGCAGACACGATACGTTTAAATAGTCTGCGTACACTATTGATCAAAAGCTCCGGCGAATTTAAAGCGGCTCGCCAAAGTAATCGCGCTGTTCCGTTGCAAACTGTAAACGAAGAACGTTCTAATTAAAAACCGAATACAATAACAATAATACTTGCATGTTAAATGCGTCCACTTGAAAGAATCACATCTGGAATAGAAATTCGGAATAACAAAAAACAAATAAATTTCTTGTTAAAATCAAACAGAAATCATTCGGAAAATTTTGGGATAATATGAAAACGCGCAGAAGTGTACTTCTGACTGCGCTCGCTTTAATATTGCGTCACGAGTAACAAAATACAAAGTTTCTGCATACCATAGCCAACGACAAACAGAAAATTCCAATAAAAGTGGCGGTATACAGTCTAATACCATTTATTACAGCGATGCATCCATTTTTATGAGGTTCATAGCAGCGTGTATGCTTGCAACAGTACTATATGCAGTTGGCACAGGCATCTCTTGGCAACAGTTGACCCGCTTTTATTTGTATATGAATTCTTGCTCCTTTTTCTGTTTATTTCTCCGCGGAATGTATGACAGTCCTGCGCGTAATAGAGACTGTATTATTGTTTTGAAATTGCCGCGATATCGAACTAGGAAGTTCCACCATTTTGATTTCTCGTCGGTAAACAGAGTTAGCGTCCCATAATTCATGGAGCAACGATTCACCAGAGTTCGAAAAAATAAAAAATACCTTCCTTTAATATGTATAGCCTGTTGACTGATAGCAAGCGCGCGCAAACTGTCCCGAAAAGTTCGAGCGAAAAGCAGACCTGGTGAAGAGAGAGAGTTTGTTACATTTGGTGACAGTGGACAGATTCCATTTACATTGAAAGTGGCATCTCTATCGACATAAGTAAACATTTCGTCAAACCGTCCGTCGTCTGTGCATCGATAAATGTAGCATTAAATATTTACAGGAAAAATCGTTCTCCTTCGTACGAGCAAAGATGAAGTCCTCCCGATTGAAACGATCGATACCGTTCCGGTCCTCGAACAACGTTCAGGATCCTCAGAAACAACTCGACGCCATCTTGCCGTAGTTTCCATTCGGTCGTTCCGCAGAAAATTATGTTCAGTTTAATACTGCTCGCGATATAATTTCGTCGCGTTAAATCAGGACCATAAGACAGGGAGATAATTAAACCGTTTGTGCCGAAATACGCGGTGCCGTTACCGTTCCACCAACACCAGGAACCGTCGCTATTTAGCTAATGCCCTTGACGAAGATCTTATTTCCGACCGAATTTGTCATCACACGTCCCTGTCCTAGGATAGACGCCGTTCGTGTGCCGGAATCGCGTGCAATACAAATTTCGAGACGACTAACGGGCGCTGACTTCCAAATCGAATTGCCTTTTAAGTATCGGCGAAATTAAACTAAACACTACCGAATTCATTTAGCCCGTTTGCTTACCGTTCTTCCAGTTACACTGATTAGAATTTCGTCATCTCTCAAACCGCTTAAGGAATGGATCTTCTCAACTGAGAACTCGAATGTATAAATTAATGTCTAAATATATAATGACAGCAGAATCGATATACCAAAAGTTCAATTGATAACAATTAATAAAAATATTCGCGACTCTCGATTGCATGACATGGGGTTAATTAAAGAATACACGGTTCGGTAAAACTACACGGATCACACCATCAGCTCGATGGTACATTTGAGCAGCACGTTTTAATAATATTGAAATGATTCAGCGAGTGCCGACAGGAAACAATAAAACGACGTTTGCGAAACATTAATGAATACAGACAATAAGTATAACAAATTTTTTTACAATTCTGTACACTTTATCGAGGAACTTGTAATATTATTTTTACTTTTTTATATTACACTATTTTATATTTTTATTTTCGTTAACAACTATTTGCTACAATCTAGCTAGAAACAAAACATGCCGTCCAATTATAATAATTATACTATCGCACATGAAAGAGCTGGCGGTCGGTTGTCGTCACCCTGTAGGGTGAGAGGGTTAATGCGAGATGTGTAAATTGGGTTAAAAATACTTCGAAAACAGAGAGACAACAGTTCGCGCTCCTGCCGCTGATTACAATTCCAATTAGCAGCGAGGAGAATTTTGCACGGTGTATCGTCGCCGAGTCGGATCGGTAAACAGCCCGCGCTATGCAAATGAGGGACGAAGACACGCACGTCAAAGGAGACGCGAGGAGGGCGGTCGTTTTGCACGTCGTAAATCATGGCGGTAGTTCCGCGGCCGTTTTTGACGCGTTTAGAGCGCCTTAAAACTGGCCATTAATTATCAGAGACCCGCGTGTCCGTGGGGGTCATCCTGTGTGCGTGGGCGTGCGCGCAAGTCTCGTCGGGAGTGAAAGCCACCCCCGGGTTGCCTCTTCCAGGGTCACGTAAATCTCGAGTATACATCTGTCGCCGTGTCAGGCCACGTTCGGGAAATAAATTCACCGGTAAAAAAGAATCTCGCGAGCAAGAGTGCAACGAGAACGTGGCATAAAGTGGTGAACGGGGAGGTCGGCGCAACTCGCACGGCTCTGTACGTGCAAGTGCTGGGAATTAACGGCTGTTAAACGATCAAGGCCGCCGCAGATACTTTTTCTACGTTTTTCCTTTGAATACATTACACGGAAACACGTTTCCGCGTTACCTGGAGTGCTCGGATATCGCTGACGTACTCTTTGACAGACACATGCCATCCCAACGCCATCGCCGCACCGCTCTGATCACGGCAACTTTGATGCGGCGCACACCTGTGCCGCGCCAGCACTGTGTCCAAATATTACACCGTGTAATATTTGTCGGGCTTAATCACTTATTTGGCTTGGTGGCGATTGTTTGCCGTTCTGGCTACGCTCACCGGACTGCATGTAGTGTTGCGACTCCGATTTCGACCGACAGGTACCCACGCGCTCGGGTACCATCGTTCTTTTGTTAACCCCCATCCGTCCCTCGTGTCCATTTCACACGGCACAGCTTTAAACGGCCAAGCCGATTAAGATGATCAAAGCTGACGTTAGAGATTTTCAATAACTATCGAACCATTCGAAAGTTAGCCAAGAAAAACCCGGCCGAGTAAAACTTCAGCCATCCAGCTTGCCCGCGAGGGTAGTTATAAAGCAAATTAGATTTCACGATTTTCCGCGCATTTTCCGGTCTCCGATGCGTTCTAAAATTCTGAAAGAAGTTTGACATATTTTATATAATAATGCGCATTTTACGGAATCTTTTCAGAAAAAACAACAAACGTAACTTCGGAACTTACAGCTGCTGATAATCTTAGAACATTTAAATGAAATGTGACCATCCGGTTTACTAAAGTTTCCTCGCCGGATATGATCATTGAATATTCTTAATGTAAACAGTTCCTTTGCGTTTTCACACTGTTGCCAGCGAAAAAGAAGCGAACCGAGTACGGAAATGTTGATTTAACGTTTATGTGGAAGAATTTTACTCCTCTCCTCGAGTCCGTTACACTTTTTCTCCCTTTTACCTCCTTCTTTTACGCTTCCGTTTAATTTTGCGCTATTTGTCTTCTTTGGCAAGGAATTTAATATCTCATCAACTGTTTGCATTTCATTTTAATTATCTGAGAATCTTTGTACCGTTTACGCCGTTATAAGAAAATGTGCGGAAACCATGAAGATTTAGCAATTTTTACAAAATCCAATAAGTTCCTTTCATTTATTTTGCAAATGGGTCATAAAATAATTACTAAAGCTGTCAAATCATGTTATTCCACTGTGCAATTCAGCAAATAGATGTTCGAGAACGTGAATACGAATGAACGTTCGCTATTAATGCGTAACTGCAAAATTCTCTCGTCCTCACAACATACACCATTTTCTACGATGTAGTATGGTTAAAAGTTTGATAAAGCCTAATAGGATTTCATGCTGTTTGGAACATGATGAAGCCCCGAATAACGTAAACGCATTTTCATTCGTTTCTCGTTGCTCTATGTATATCACTCCACAATCATCTGTATTTCAATAGCTTTCGAGCTGGGTATTAAGTCACTGCCTAGAACTAACTTCAATTGCAATTTACATTATTATTAAAAAGTCGAGTGTTCGCATAGGAAACAATTTATTATTTAAATTACACTATTTTTTATTTTGAATAGCCTCAACAATTTTCTTTAAACAATAATTTTTGAAGAAGTCGTCGCACTAATGAATTTCAAAATGATGGATCATGAATGACATTGTTGTCGCTTTCGAACAATTTATCGAGAAACTGTGAACCGTTGATTTCGCAGTGACTATTATAAAATTCCCAGTGAATAAAGCGTCGAGTTCACTGCGAAGTTAAAGTATGAAATCTTTTCAACGCGGTTATAGAATTGAATTTTTCTATTTCTTCGGGATCGTTACCGTTCAAACTTTCGACTGCACGTTGTTCTTGTGGAAAAATTCGACTCCCGATAAAGCGAAACGATGAGATAATTTTTCAAGTGAGAACTCTGCAACGCCGCGCCGTGCCGGGCTCCCGATGGCTTCAGAACTTTGATTCCTCGGAGTAATTTTTACCGTTTTTTACTTCTTTGAATTTTATCCCCGCACAGCACCTAATTTATTACTTGTTCGGTCATTTCGGTAACTTTTAATGCGAAAGGATTCTTTGCGTACTGCTCCCCCGAAAGAAAATAGAAGGAACTTCCTCGACTTAAAATCTTCATGGAAACATTTTTCTTACTTTCGTTTGCGTTTCCTTTATCCCCCTTCTCCCTCTCTTCCTTTTCCGCGCTGCTGTATCTTAAGAGGCGACTGCGACAAAGAGTTCACAGATAGAACTTGTCAAAGATAACTTGTAACAGTGCCGCTCGAAACAGCTGTCATTTTGCTAGTAAAATTAATTCGATGTCACAGCGATACATATTTCATGAAATAATTGAATTTCGTAACGTATGCATCATTAGATTAAAATATTTATAGTTCTGGTCTGTATTAAATATTTCAGTTTTATTACGGTTTATATCAACTGCGAAACACAAGTTAATATTCTGTTAAATATTCGCTACGAATATTTGCGAAGCAAATATTATTAATTTATTATTACATAAAAATATTTCAATTTAATGAAATAATCAACTGCATTATTCAAAGGGTAGACTATTTTAATGATGTTCGTGTTGGTGTAGCGTACATATAGGTAGCAAAACCTCCAAAACCTCCAATACAGTTATCATGTAGGTATATTGTTTCTGGAAATCCTGGCCGTTGGTCGTCTACTAATGACGTCCTATGGTTAGAACCTGATTGCGCGTGATGTGCAACTGTCCAAGAAACCTAGTTTATGATGTTTTGCTGGCCGCGTTGCCACCCTGAGGTTTCAGCCTCATTATGGCTATTGTTTGCCAGCGTTAGATCTTGACACGAGCTGATCATACACATCACACCAATTTCGTCTTGGTATTTCACTCTTCTGACGCTATTTCATCAGTTATTTTGCTAATAAAAACAATATCGATAGCCCCGTAAAAATAAGCTTTATCCATTTCCAACAAAATTGGCCGCGCCATTAATTATTCAGAGCTCTCGAACGAGTTATCGAGAAAGAAAAGACAATGAAGCATACTTACGTTCCAACGAGCCGAAGAAATCATAAAAACGCGAATCAAAGGATCCTTCGGACAAGTTCCTGCTGTTTAATTTACTCTCGTTACGGGTGGGGAGGGCGCTTTTCGAAAGCTTGAATTTTCCCCTGAAAAACTTTGATCTAATGAACGTGACACGTTTCCCCAGCAACTTCCCTTTCGATTCGCGTGTGTGCGCCACACACACCGCTCCCGTCCCCAGCGCACAGTGGCGGTGGTGTGTCCACCAAAAAATTTATCGTCACTCTTTTGTAACCTCCATCGTTACCGCGTATATCCCGCTTTTTATTCTCCCCGTTTGTTTCTCATAATTGGCCGAGACTTTTAATTGCGCCTCGCCGCCGTCGTAACGGTTACACGGTGTTCCCAATTATTAATTCGCTTTCAGTCGGATTATCGTGCCGCTCGGATAAAGTACGACCGATGGAGGGCATCGGGGCGATAATAAAACAGACCGAAGTCGGACGAAATGACTCGGAAATAAATTTTCGAACGGGCAATATCATCGCGACTCTCCCGCAAAAAGGCATTTACCCCTCTCGAACGCGCCATTTCATACGAGCGTGTGCTGATGCACTCTTCTCTGCTGGTTTACTTTTTCCATTTTTTTTCTATCTCTCTATATATCTCCCCATGCCCTTCTCCCTCTCTCTTTCTCTCTCTCTCTCTCTCTCTCTCTCGCTCTCTCTCTCTTTCGCCTCGGTTCTAATTCACATTCCGAGCGCGATAACGATCTGCCGCGACAATACCGCCATACGCGTCCCATCCATTAACCTCCTTCGTCCCGATCACGATGGTTATTGCTGTCTCATCAATCGATCGGAATTGTCATGCGAACACCTTCTTCACGTAGCGCGGGGACCATTAGAGTGCAGAAAACCTTCCGCGATATGTACCAAATTGCATCGGGGGTCGTCAGATCATATCTGCAAGGCCGATCCACCTGAAAGCTCGTCAAAGCGAACGAAACCTCCGGGGCTGCGGATTAATTTGATTTCGACCCGCAGATTCAATCTTCCGGATCCCGGGAGTCAGCCGCTATATGAGAACCACTGTGCTGTAACGACGCCGGACCCCGACTTTGTCAATTATGCGAAAGGAGAATTTCAATTAGGCGGTTGTCTATTATGCACGCCATTTTTCAGACGACACGGAACTCCCTACCGGTCGACCGCGTTACGAATTTTTAAGCCGATGCGTCAAAGCGGTTGCACGTACAGTAACCGTACAAAGTACTCGTACACTTCCGTTTGTAAATAACCGCGCACTTATTTATCTTCAACATAATCGTCATTGAAGAATACAAGCTCCCAGCTTGATTAGATTGTTTTATTTTGATTAGAGATCGATTAAGTGATAAAAGTAATCGAGGAATTGTGGAATTCTCTAGTGAACTAATTTTTACGACATTTCAAAAGAACTAAAGCTAAATATTCCGTTTTGTTGATCGTACGAATTAATAGAAATTAATGATGAAAACAAAGCAATTTTGCAATTTATAAAATTTTCCTCAACGTTTCATCCGATTCTGGATCATCTTCGAGAGAAGCTTTGCGTCTGAAAAATACCGAACGTTGTACTAAGTCTTTCACAAGATCAATAATAACTATAAAATAATTTTTCACCGTACTTGCTATGTGTAAATTATCAACGTTTATGTATGTCGCTGTACTCCAAACAAAGGAACGACATACATATATTGACGAAATAGCCGATCAGACACCGTGATCGAAAGTTCTTAGATTGGTACTAAACTCAATCTGTCGGGTCGAATTTTGGAAAAGTTATTTTCGTTTCTAAAAGATGCACGAATACTTTGTACAGGATCAAATAGTCTAAATGTTTTAAAGTTAAAGAGAAGCAGCCGTCGCGTTGGAACCCCATAAACACCTACCGACAAAGGGTGTCCATTATAATTTAGTCCGCAGATAACGGGAGGAAATCAATAGAATCAATCAAGTCCCTTTGATACGCTGCTTGACTTCAATGCGGCTTTTATATTCCTCGAAACGCTAAAGCTAGTCATTGATTGATTCCTGCTCTGATTCTGCGAAACGGAAGGTTTCCTGATTGATTGATTTCAAATCGAATCAGCTCTGTGATGGTGGATAGAGCGGAGAGGAAAATGCGTAGTGGCGCATAGGTAGTAAAGGTAGCCGTGACAAGTGACCGAAGAAGATGCGGCTGAGACTACCCTAAATGGAGGTAGGCTATGCCGGTGTTCCATTGTGTGCGGGTGTGCAGATTACTTCTACCATCCGGAAGTTTGACAATCACGGTTCCTTAGAAGTCAGACTTTTAATTAGGTGCATATCTTTTGTCATGTCGATGGGTTATTGTCTAGCCACGTCACGGAAAGGTAATTCGGCAATTTCGAGACGTCTAATTACTTTCGTCGGTACACGAAAGAAAAAATTCTTCGTTCTTGATCTACTCAATATGTTATTTTAAAAATATATTTTTTTTTTTGTATAGAAAATCTCATACGAGATTTATTTCAACATGATGAAGAATACAAATCGAAAATTATAATAGTAGGATATTGGAAGTACACGAACATTATAATGAAAATATGATAACCGAACACAGGTACATATTTTACGCATTCACACCTATCCAGTCTGTCCAATACAAAATCAAATTCTCAGTTTACATTTTTTCAAAAATTTATAGATTAGAATTTAAAAATATATTTTATCATCTTCCTTTTTATAATATACCATTATAAGTCTTTGATTTTTAAACCAATTCTTAGTAGAAAAGAACCTGGAGTACCATTTGCGTTAGGGGTCATTCAGTTTGCTATTTTTATAATACATCATTATAACCCTTCGACGTTGAAGCACGTCATGTGTGTAAATTATAAAGGGTTTAGCAAGTCTTTATCGATAAAGTGAAACTTGAAAATCTTCGACATTCGTTTCCAAGTGTTCACTTAACTTTTTATTTCTCCGTACATAATATATATTTAATTTCATAAGATTGCAATGCAATTCGAACAATATATAATTCAGTGAAATAGAAACCGGTGTTTTATCTGCATGCTTTTCGCACATTAAATCACCGCGAGATTGCGAGAAACGATTTTATTCGAACACGTAATTTCACGTTCTGATCTACGGTGCAGTGATTTCCGTTCATCAAACGCGACGAGAATACCGTGCTCAGCTGTTCGAATTAATTACTTCAAGCATCTATTCTATAACTATGTACAACGTTTCATCGTCATAGTCATTTAACTCGGATCTGGCAACGTGATTGCAGGGAACGGCGTATACATAATAATGCTTCCACATTGTTCAATCTATGATAACGTAACGTTTACCATATGCAATTAGTTATTCGAAAAGGATAGATCGTAATACGATATAGAATAATTATACCAACGGTCTTCTACTGGTCAAGACCATTTGAAAATACGCATTACGGTACGATTATCATCGATATTATTGATTAATTATACAACATAGAAGCACTCCAATTGTACAGCGAGCGAATTTTATATATATTTAATAAAAAATGGAAAAATTGTGGGATTCTCTAGTGAACTAATTTTTATGACATCTCAAAAGAACTCAAGTATTTTTTTTAATATTTTTCAGACGCAAAGCTTCTCTTGAAGATTATCCAAAGTCGGATCGAAACGTTGAGGAAAATTTTATAAATTGCAAAATTGATTTGTTTTGATTTTTTGATCGAACCTGTGCGCCGATATCATTAATTTCTATTAATTCGTACGATCGACAAAACGGAATATTTAGCTTGAGTTCTTTTGAGATGTCATAAAAATTAGTTCACTAGAGAATCCCACAATTTCTCGATTTTTTATTTTAAAGTTTTATTAGACATGAATTTAATTTATGTATATAGAAAATTGTTGAATTTCTCTTATTTCGTGACCACCGCTTAGAATGAGACAGCGAACCAGGTCTCACAATCTCGACTAGAAGCGAGACTCCTAGTTTCTTCTCGTCGATGTGTTCGCGAGATAAAGTTCCATCGGACCGACTGCGCCTGTAAACAACGCCGGCCGTTGTTGCAAGCATTCGGGACGAAGGCAGCGTTGCAGGTCGATTAGGTCGGCTCGAGGGTTGCTGTCCAATTAACCAGCACCGGTGCAGTAAACTCCCGTGAAGTAAAGAAGAAGGATAATAGAGGAGGCGTGTCCGACTCAAAAGAATCATGATTAGAACACGGATTTGGCTCACAGTCCCAACCGTTCCATGGCGAAATGCCGGCAGTGCAGCTGGAGGGTCGAACTGCAACCAGGCCGAGGAATTCGCCGCCCTGCATTCTAACATGCTAGGCTTTCTATCTGGAATACCACTGAAAAGCTTAGATGCATCTAATGCTGAGAAACGAACCAGCACACTTCGTCGCGGACCAATCAGTGGATCTTTCTGCGAAATAAAAATTATTAAGACGTTTAAGAGTTCCAAAAAAATATTATTACACTATTAGTCGACACATTAAAAATTACTGAAAGAAGAAATATATTTTTACTAAACATCTGCTGTACACAATCAATTGGGAAAATTTGTATCGTGCACAGAGATATTATTATTTATTTATTTAATGCTTTAACTCAGATGTGGTTTATATAGCATTGTACAGAGATTTATACATAATTTGTTCATTGTCATTTCTGTTTAAATGTACAGTGATATTGTGTATTTGCGTTTCTCCTTAATCGTTCCATTTCTCCCGGCTCGAATTCGCCAATTCTGTTTCCATTAAGCAAGGTTTGCATTGGCCACGGTGTCGCGACTATCCGTGTTTTCCCTGGTGTTTTTGATAGTTTTCTCTTTTTTCTCGTGGTCCACGTTTTCACGTCACTTTCACGTTGACGATGGACAGCTGCCGGCTGGTCGCGCGAGCGAGCATTTGACGCGTTCCGTCAGTGACGCGAATTCAAATATCTTCCGTCCTGTGTCTCGATAGGCGACAATTGTATCGCGAAAAATCGCCGATGCGGCGGCAAAATTACCGAGCAAATATCACTGTTTGTTAGTGAAAATAGCGGTCGATATTTTTATTCCACCGGCGTGTATCTATCTCCCTCGATATTCGACCGATGGGCAAAATGAAATGTGTCACGCGACAGTCCCACGTCAGTCAATACTCCTGATGCTCTTCATTTTATTGTTCCCCTTTTTCTGCTTCTTTTTTGGAAAATAGCTCTCCGATATTTCGCGTATTTTCTATCCGGAATTTTTGGTTCTGTCGTTCCAGGCACTCTGATTTAGTGCTAACGACGAAAAAGTACTCGCATCCTTACGTTACATCGTACTGGAACAAAATATTCCGTAGACTATATAAATTCAGGTTGCTGCCGTGTTTTTTGGTTTTTCACAAACTGTACTGTGAGCTGAAGTATCCGTGAAGCTGAAAATAGACCCACAATGAAAATACAAGTTGAATTTATGGTTTCTCAGTGTGTAACACCTTTATCTTTATCTAAACACTTTCATTCGAATAGGATTATTTACTTTAACTTAGTAAAATTGACAGATATCAAAGTATCGATTAAAACAGATTTTCAGGAAATCGAAAGTTAATATTTTAGATATTAATTTTTCAATTGGTGAAACGCCTGACGTAAAACGTCGACGAATGCAATTTGCCGCAAGCTTTCCAAATTATTCGGAGGTTATTGGCTAGCATTCCGGTAGAAGTTGAAAACAATTAACGCGACAGGTATTACGAGATAAACGAATATCGTCAAATACGGTATGTATGGTAATTAATATTATAATTTCAGAATTTGATGAATAGTTTGTATACACCGAAGTGTATAATTGAATGTAATGTTGTGTGCAGATAATGTATTAATTTCCTGTGACGTATTTCATACGACTAATTATAGGGGTTTAATCAATGCGTCGAATTTAATGAATCTCACACCGTACGGTAAATTAACGATTAAAAACGATAAATATTCGCTTTGTTCGATATAAACGAGAGATACTGGCATAACAGGCTGAAAAATATTATACAACAGCTTGCTTGACGTCACGTGCTTGATATAAACGCTTTAGAAGCATCAACGTGTTATATGTATAGCGGGTAATAATGGGTCATTCCACGCCAACTCGATCACTTCTCTACTCGACGTCGAGTATTTTGTTCGCATTGAAATATTATGTCGTGTTCCATACTCCTGTAGAGGGGATGGTTTAAGCGATCGTTTATCAAAGCGTTTGCGATGTTACAGATTTTTATTGAGCAAATGATTTAAATAGTTCGACATAAATTATTCGGCCACCATAGATCGAGTTTGTTTTATTATACCATTGTAAAAAGACACTCTAATCATTTAATTACTGTTCAATTACCTATTAATAATTGCACGAATTATTATCCTGAATTGCATCAACGTTTTACCAGTGGCCTAGATTATTTTCGAAACAACTGAAATAAGTGCAACGGAGCAGGGTAAACGAGAGTTATTTTTTAATAAAGTACGCGACAACCTCTTCTTTTTTTTTTGCACCGACAAAGAATGTCGCACAATAATTCCGCATCGATTTTGATGAAACTTTTCGCGGTTCATAGCCAGCAGATATAGGTCAGGCATCTTTTTTCGTCGATAGAGATGTTTAAGGGGTGAGACACCCTTTTGGAAATTGGCACTCTCGAAACTATCTCGTAAACTATTTATACTAGAAATGCATAATGTGAAATAGCTTGCATAATTCGGATAATCAGACTGCACAAGTTTCCAAGTACGATGAAATAACGTAATGAATTTTCTGCCAATTCCGAATACAACAATATACTTAAAAATGTATACTTTCTTCTTCTCCATTATTATTTCTGACTGTTCCACAAACCTGGAAAACAGAAATTAATTTTTATTCAATTCCTCTTCCTTTGGACAGTTGAGATATTCAAAGTTCCAGCTGCAGTTTAATTTTCTTGAAATTTTTCAGTAAGAAATGGTATTCCTCGTAGTCGGCAAATTTTTGTTCCACCGAAATAAACCGACGAAACGTCAGACAGTCGAAGTTTCGAAAGTTTATAAGATTTTTCGGAGTACTCCGTGGAACGGATGAATAGACACGCAGGTTCAACGGTCAAGTCCAATCGTCGTTTCCGATAGGAAGTGTCGCGGAACTCGAAGCGAAACAAAACCAGAAAAATGGAGATCCGGTCGAAGGGAGGGGGATGGGAGAGTAGGAGACGTTTCACGCTTTCCTCGTGACTTTAGATCCCATCGTTGGATGTTTTCGAAGCCGTTGCACCGTGAAACGACAACTTGCAGCCGCGTGCTCACGGGCGCCGTTTGCGCCCGGGGTAATTGCATGCAGGATATTCGGCCGCTCAGTGCCAACTGGAAGTTTCTGACGACTTTTGTTTGGCGTACAAAGCCCGGCCGCTGTACATGTCCCGGCCCATACGTTCACCTTTGATTGGCGACGGGCCAAGTTAACGAGCGTGAGAGTCGTAACGTCAATAAGAACCCGCGCGGCCAGCGTAAGAATTTTGCAGGCAGAAAATGCGAGCCGGAAAGAGGACGAGCGGAACGGAAACAAGGCCGAGAGAACGGCCAGATTGAACCGAAGTGAATCGCGAAATTCGGCTAAAGCCGAGTACCCACGTGTGTAATCCTTGGTACGTTGCAAATCCGAGATTTCAAAGAGAAATATTACCGTTCATAATTAAGTAGGGATTCGTTCAAAAAGCGAACATTTGTATTCTATAATATAATGACCCCCATTAATATTCGGATGTTCTCACAAAAACGATAATTAATTTAATATTCGACTGTATAATTCGACTAATATCTCACTTTCTTGAGGATGTCGCGAAAAGAAATTTTTCCAAAAATTCCAATTGATCGGAATCGTATAAAATATGGTAAAAGTTGCATTTGACAAAAATGCGTTTTCGAAATTATATTATATATTATTTATTTAATGCTTTAAACCAGATATGGTTTATATAGCATGTTCGGTACATGAATCCATTGGCGTATTACCGTATTACATGATGGCTTGATGTGCCTCTTAACTTAACATTATTTTGTAATTCAAAAGATTAATTCAACGAAATTAAATTTTTAGTGCGCAACGCTTAATAAAATCAAAAATAATTAGCAGGCCTTAAATATCTGAACCACATAGGAAGCATCTTATATATATACAAGTCGGAAGACAGTACTTGTATAGAAATAGAGCTGAAAGTAGTGTATCTCGTTCATCTTCATATTTTCAGCTCCACATTGGCAAGTGCTGTGGTGTGTGTGTGTCTGTTATAAATTTTACTCTAGCTAACGAAGCGTTTAAATTGTAGTGGTTAGAACGACAACGATTGACAAAAGTGATAAAGTTTCTAGGTAGCCCACGCCCGTGAAACCATGATTCTTCATGGTCTTTATGAAAGAGTCGGACATACTCTTTCCCCTTAAATATACCTTGCTCTTTGATCAGATTGTTAGTGGTATTCCGTGAATGGATTTTGAAGTCGCTGAGAAAGTCGGTAAACGGGGTTTTGATATACAATATAGGCATTCCAGCTGTCGCTTCTTTAGCGAGTAATTCCACCCTTTCATTGCCGACCAGGCCAATGTGAGATGGTATCCATATGAACTTAATATAGTTTTGATTTTTGTTGTTAGATACAAAAGTGAAGTATTTGTTTTTAATTTCGAGGAGATGGTAGTTAGGTTTTCGAAATTATTTAAATACTTAAAAATAAAAATCGCATCACCTACTCCGGTTCTAATTGCGAATGAAGATTTACGCGGCGATGGATTTTCGAAGAAAAATGTTGAAAAGAAGCAAGGGGCATTTCCGAGTGAAATTGAATTTCAAAGAGAGAAGACACTCAGCCGCGATCACTTGATAAGAGCTGCAATAATAATTCGCAGCTGCGGATAGTCAGGTCGGGGCTTTTCCTGGCTAAATTAACAAAAATCACGGTGGCCCGTTAGTGGCGGGGCTATGAGAGCAAGCTGGCGTGGTAATAAATTAACACGGTGCTCGTCGTAGGATGGAAAGCGGTTCTTAATGGAATCAAGAGATGAGGAATTAAAATGCCCCGGAGGAGAACACTACATATTTTGTACGTCGTGAAACGGCGTCGAATGAAGCTTCTAAATCTACAAAGCCATAAAGCGAAGGGGAAACGATTCAGTGGACGGCTTCTTCTAAAAGAATCATGTTACCAGAAGCACGGAACGACGATCAATTCTTTAACCGATAGTTCGAGCACCACGATACCACACGAATTCCTTTATTAATGAAAGGAGGATGCGGTACTGAAAGCTGGCGGCCGCCATTTGCGGCTGCTTCCGCGAATTTCGGCGTTTCTCTGTTCCGCTGAAGACGACGGCAAAGTTCGAAGGTATTTGCTGTTCCGTTGCGAAACAGGGCAGTTCAGAAAGTAGAGGCGTTGTTTGATATTTGGTACTTTGTTAGGCCCAGGAATGCGGGAGCCATGATAAATACGGTAAACTATGGAGTTTGAGGACCAGCTTTATGGTGGTTACGACGAACTGTGCTAGGCCATTCGATCCACAACGAGAATTATTTATTTCCAAGAACTGGTGCTTCGTTTCACTCAAAATAGATTTTATACTTGAAAAGATTAAGAACATTATTATCCTATTTTCAATTTTATGAAGTTCTTTAGACGAGTAATCAATTTTCCTCTAATCCATAATAAATATAGTAAACTATGGAGATCGAGGACCAGCTTTATGGTGGTCACGGCGAACTGTGCTAGACGATTGTGCAGACTTGTTCTTTTTTAGACCCTAGCTGAGAAATTATATATATATATATATATTACTCTCCGATTACTGTCTGGCTTTTCGTTGCCGTCCGCTGGTAAAATGTTATTTTTGAAACGGTCTCTAGTACGTGTACAGTCTCCATTGTTTCTGGAACAGTCCTGTGACACTCGTGTTCGTTTCAGAATTGTAATTTAATGGATGGTGTTCATCGTTTCTGTTAATGGGTTTGGATAAGTAATATATGTAAAACGTTGGAAAAGATTTGCAAAACGATAATTCATCAACGCAGGAATTCATCTCACGGTTTATTTCTTTAATGTTAATAGTATATTCGAACATGTTCAACACATATCCCTTAGTTATAGTTCATAAGTTATGCTTGTAATGTTAGCATGTCAGCCATATGCATGCTGCTAATAATCCCATGCGGGGTTTCATAGCTTAATAAAAAAAAAAAAGAAACACAGGAATTCGTATAACTCAGAAGTTCTTATCAGATTTACAAATGGATTGCTGATATAAGTGTTAAAACTGGGACATTATACTACGGAATTATTATATTGAACAATGACATAAATGGATAAAATCCAATCGAGCGATAAGTCAGCCGAACATTACGATCGCCATTAGTCAGCGCATTAATTAGCGACCACGCGCTTCTTCTGCTACTCAGGAACGACATTAATCATTGGCAGTCGTTAATGCTCGCACGGTTATAAGAGGATTTTTTAAATTCAGGAATCGCGTTCTAAGCTTTTTAAAAATCGCATTTGCAATTCGGAAAAAATATATAGGAAAACGTTCGCAAACATTAACGATATTTCTACTTTCTTGAGCAGAAGAAATTATTTAATTGGCGGAAAATGAGTTTTCCTTATTCCGGTTTTTAGAAAATCCATTATGAGAACGGGGAATTACTGCTACGGGGAGAACTACTGCTTTCATCTCATTAGCGTTCTAAAACTGGAATCTCCGCTTTTTAAACGACGACTTTTTACTCATCGAAATGAAAGACATCCAGCAAATAGGATGGTCAAGTGGATCAATTATAATAGACAGCAGATGTAATAGAATCTTCATAGAATATAAAATTGATTAGTGCAATTGATTCATTTTATAACTAAAATTATACGAACGTTCCTCTCCTGTGTCAACTATTTTTATGCGGGTATATTAAAGGGAAAACACGATTCAATGTTCTTCTATCTTGCAGCTTATTACTAGAAAAATGTTCGACATCAATTGCAAGATACTGAAAACAGATAAATATTTTACATATTACAATTTTAATATGTTCGTGATAATATCACACACTACAGTAACGCATCACTAGACAGTGGATTGTATGGATTTATGAGAAAAATGAGTAGGCCTAATTTAAAATATTGCAAATATTGGAAGAATTTTATAATAATATTGTATCACTTTCAACCTATCAAGCATATTAAGAAAGGAGATATATTTATTTCCAGATTGAAGCAATTCAGCTAGAAAATTTTGATTTTGCATAAAAATCCGCTGTCTGTACATCGCATTTTGATTTTCCATAAAGGATCATTGATACGGAGCAACATGTGCTCGACTTATTTGAAGAAAATACTCATTGCCAGCAGCGCCGAAGCATAAAATCCACAGTCGACTTATTGCAGCTGTACGGTGCACGCGGTGTCGACGTAAAGTGCACTGGCTCGATCGCGTCTAATTCCGTCGCCGTCGCATACGTATTTAAAAGGCGAACTGATCTCGTGAAATATTCGTATATCCCTTTGTAAATTACGTCGCTTATCTGTCCATTTGTTACGAGGCTATATCCACACCGTTAGCCGACGGCGGCAACAAAAGAACCGGCCGAAGATAAACGTGTCAAAAATTTCTTGCTCGTTTACGACGGGATCGCGTGTCTCCGTTCACAGCCGTCGCCGTCGTACCTTAAACGCGTCTTGTCACGTGAAGCTCTCGAAGACGTACACAACGGCCAGCCAAAGGATTTAAATCTCACAAAAATCAGGGTACTGGGAGTTTTCTCGCGTTTTCCACCCCTAAACTTCGACTATCTACGGCTCACGTGACAATTTCTTAACTCGCTGCTACGTACGCTCTGCTTTACAGCCCCGGGACCGTTCGAGGCTGTCTCCCTTTCGCATTTTACGACCGGTACTTTGTGTGTCCCCCTCCTCTTCCCTGTGCCCGAGTCTTCCAACCACCCAACCCCTTGCAAACCCCTTTTAGATCCAACCTGTCTTTTACGCGCCGCGAGCTTACGTTCCTCCCAACTTTATCGGTAATTGACCTTTGTACAACGTTTAGAAGGCCACTGCCGCCCCGGTGCCCGGTTAATTTCCGAACGTTGAACAGTGTACTTGTGGCCCACCGTTTGCGGCCGTGCCAGTACACATTAAAGGGAACCTGCTACTTTTAGTTTTTTCTTTCTTAACTGTTTCGGTCGCTTCGATGAGTCGCAGGTTTTATCTCCTTGTCGGAACAATTATATAGAGAAATAGAGTTAATCGATTATGCAACTGGGCTTGAGTGTTGCAGTAACATCTCGATATACGCGCACAATTAATATAATTACAATTTGCTTAGAAATGAAGCTGAGTAAAGATTTATCCCTTGTGTAAGTAATTGTAAAACGTAAGTCGATGGAAAATAACGTGTCCGTATTTGAACATTTATTAAATGTTTCTACTGCTTCAAGTTTCACCTATTGATTTTTGTCGTAGACGTATAAAATCCGCTCATCAGACTCCTTTGCCATTAGTCTAGACGCAGCGTTTTGTTATTCCATCGCCTTTTTGTTATACTCCATTCGTCATACTTCGTCAGCATTAATCAAGAATAACTATCGCATTAAGGTTGATTTAACACGTTCACGTCGGCGTTGCAATTCATGTTTCTGTCCCATGGATGACGCCGAATTAATTTCTATTATTTAACATTTAAGTTTGAGCCACCAGTGGTACGCGCCGCAAGATGGGATATATGAGTGTGAGCCACCTTAATGATCTTCGGTGGTTGTTCGGTGGAAGTCTTAGAAGTGGGAGTGGAAGTGGGTACTTGACCGATCTAGATGGCCAAAATTATTTTTTCTGCTTAACGTGTTTAAAATGTACCTACTAACTTATTTATAGTATTTTTTCTTTTCCTAAATAATTATAAACAAATAAAAATTAACCATTTTTATTAAAAATATTATTTTTAACTAATTTAACAATACGCGCAAATTACTACAATATAAACAATAAAGATAACAACAAATATAATATAATATATAATAATAACCAATAATAATAATAAATAATAATACGCTTGCAATTTCATTTTTGTGGCAAAAATAAGAGATAACGATAACTTGTGCATCTGCAAACTTCTGCAACTTTTTTTTAGGCGAAAATAAAGCTGATATACCTTCCACTTTACAGTGGTTAAACAAACATTACCGGGACGGAATCGGAAGCACAACTAATTCCTTCCAAATGTATAAACTTCGAGATTAAAACTGCCTTCAAATTGACTTTTTTTGAGTAACCGTTATTTTAATTATTTAAATACACATCTGATCGCAATTTTGTGAAATACACACACTTATCTGCTACAACACTGTCCATCATCGGTTTTCTTAAAATAGCTTTCGTGACAAAAAATATTTCACTTCGAACGTTGCTAATGCGGACGACACGGCAAAGGTACAAGTACTGTACTAAATGACTAAGCTTCAAGAGATTACACCTCCGTATGGAAATGCCAAACCGGGAAAAAACCGACCCCCCACTATTTAAATTTTTTAGGTAACAACTCATTTTTACCTGGGATGAGTTTGACAAAATCGACTTTTGGCCAGCTAGATCGGCCAAGTACCCCATAGTGCGACGCATGCACGCGATACATAGAGAGGAAATTCTGTTAGTCTGCCAGGGAGAGAGAGCATGTCGCAGTTCAGTGAATGGGGAAAGCCCTCTCGCACGCGCCCGCGACCCCTTAATCCAGACGGCTCCTCAATTGAAAAGCAGTAAAGTTCACGGGGGTTTCGGAGTGTCTTGCGGGGGTTTGGTCTCAGCTACTCCATTATTAACTCGCCGCCGCGCTACGCTGCGCCGCTTGGCCATGCGCTTCGGAACAAAGTACGTAATCTCCGAGTAAACTTGAAGATCCACCCTCTATCCACCGTCTCTCGTGTGTTTCTCGCAACTCTCATACGTCACGATATACGCTTCGCGGGTCTGCCGAAAGCTGCCCAACTAATAAATCATGTCTGACTAATTACCGTAAAATGCACGATACATGGTCCGGAAACGATCGCTCTCCAATCTCGTAGGAACTACTCTCGGGATTATTGCCGCGAGAGGAGAGAGCGTGTTCGCGCATTGGGAGTTCTAACAAGCTCGACGCGGCGCGAGGATTCGACGTGGAACTGTCGAACGACGATGCGACGCGACGAATCGAAACGTTTACCCGGCCACTGCTGCTATACCTCGTCGCGAGTAATCGCGCTTCCGCTCCGCAGATCCCGCTGAAACGCTTTTCGGGGTGACCTCGATGGATCAGCAGAAGAAGTTATCGTACCGTGAAGATGATTCCTGAATTGATTCGCGGGAAAAGTGGAAGCTATCTGCTGATTTTCTGCACTTCTGTTGCGCCCTCCACGGTTCCGATTATTCATGTACAATACAGTAGCCCTTAGTTGTACCTAGTGAAAATTTTTTTGCGAGATTTTTTTCACGATTCCTAAAATTCTTCCATTTGCTGAGACAATAATTCCTGCAAAAGATGAAGTTGATCGGATGAAGGGAAGTCATTAGAAATTTTATAGGAAAAGAAAGAAAAAAATGTTTTTTAGAAGTTTTTAAAAACCCTCTAACCGTCTGCAGAAAACGGACTTGTCAGCGGGAAAGTGGTAGACAGCAATTAGACAGGCTAATTAATGTGAAATGATCTTAATTCGTACAGAGTACGCTTGTACTCGAATGCATGAAAGGACTTATGATATTTTTCGAGGTATAAAATGTTTAACTTCAATTTTCAGTGTACTCTTCAGAATTTAGCGCGCAGTTATTTTTATTTCACAACTTCGCGCTCGATGTGGCACATCTTCCCGACGTCCGATTGATCTAAAACTTTGGATATATAACTTTTTTTATACAGGGTGTCCCGAAATTCCCTCAGCATCCGGAAATAGGAGGATGCTGAGATGGTTTCAAGCAAGATTTTCCTTTACGAAAATGTCATCTGAGGCTTCGTTAAGGAGTTATTAACGAAAAACACGGACCAATCAAGAGCGCGACCTACATGTGTTGGTCGCGGTACACCGACAGCCGAGCGTCGTTGAACACTACACATGTAGGTGGCGCTCTGGATTGGCCCGTGTTTTTCGTTAATAACTCCTTAACGAAGCCTCAGATGACATTTTCGTAAAGGAAAATCTTGCTTAAAATGATCTCAGCATCCTCCCATTTCCGGATGCTGAGGGAATTTCGGGACACCCTGTATATTCATTAAAATTTCAAGGTCGAAATATAAGGGCCACCCTAATGTACAGCGGCAATATTTTAGACTGATCTTTATGCATTTATAGGGAAATTGACTAACTAAAATTGTCGAAAAATTAAAAAAATTGAAGATATCAATCTGGAGACAACTTTTATCTTGCATAAAGATCCGCAGTCTATCATTATTATTTATTATTTATGTCGCGTGGAGACGTTATTCTCTGGTTCGTGTCGCGAGCGAACATTGCCACCATTGTACTAGTAAATGAATTCATTGTTGTGCACTGTTTTAACAGCATAGGATGCGATATTTCGCATAAAGTCCAATTAATTATGTTCATTCTTTAAAGCTATTAATATGACATCATATGTTTAGAGGATCTATGACATCCATTTGTCAACTACAATTCAGTATTCACAAAAGTGCTAAGTTGTATTTAACAAAGTATTGTGTCACGAAGATTATTAGCACAAACAAATGATAACAGTGGACGTGTTAATCAATTATACATATAATGCAATTCAATTTGGTAGAGTGGGATCGCGGAGAAGAATGGACGTGGTATAATTACAAATATCTACCGGACCGGCAGTATTGTAAATGTTTCTTTGTTCAAAGCAGACACACAATAATGGTTGCTAACACTGGTTGTTCGTAAGTATGACGATTCATTAGCGAAATATAGATAATGCAGTGGAGGTTGAAAAAATTGCAAGCAGCTGCGAGCCGCCGGAGTGCAATTGTATTATACGGTATTGGCCCCATTTTGCACGAATAAACGCACAAAAGCAGTATAAATTGAAATATCGATTCTAAATCAGTTCGAGGATTCAACGGTTGAATTGCTAAAAAAATTTTCGCACGGAACTATGGGAGAGAGACGATTTTTATATTCACAGCGAACAGAACGAAGAATTAACGAAATTGTTACATCGTTTCGAACGTAAGTCGTATTTAAAATACATAGAATTAAAGAGCCACCGAGTTTCAGCCATCAAGTGGTCTAGCGTGTCTGACTAGATACTTATCCATTTCCCTTCGTCACATGAACTTGCTTCTTCTTCTTCTTCGTTCTACAACTGTATGAATAATAAATAGCCTCGACAGACGATCCTACAAATTTTGGACGTAAAGCGCGAAGTTATTTATTATTTGCAAGTGCTAAATTTTAATACGGTTGTTCGATAAAATTTTCGGGAGTAGTTGACCATCAAGCATCGATCAAAGTAATATTTTTATTGAAAACTAGAAACATGTAAAATTATTGAACGAATAACGGTGCAATTCTGACGGGTAATCGTTTCCGGGAAATTTCGTTATTCGGTACAGAGTAATACATAAAACGAGTGGAAGGATCTAGTCATATAAAATTGCCGGGGTAATTTGAAAATGGAAACAAGGGAAACGTTCCGTCGCAGATAAGATTTTATTACGGCAACTCTTTAGAGCGAAATTGTAAACTCAATACAGAAATTAATACAGCCAGTTTATGGCGGACCCTAGCCCTTTATGCTCCTGCGTCGACATATACCCGTTGTGCACTTTCATTGCTTTACATGGGCGCCGCCGTGATGTAGACGATAAAAGCCTTTATGTCTTATATTACAGATAAAATTCTAATATCCCCGGCTCGCTCTCTGTATCAAAAAAGACCTTCATATTAAGTTTCGCAACTTTTTCAGATGCGATTGTCTCTTTCATCTTGCCGAGCTCCGTAACAACTCTCCGAAACGATTTACTGTCAGCCAATCTCCATTATACTTCGTCCTGGCTCGTTGAAATTTTTTATATTCGAAAGGGGAACGTTCTTCTTATTATTAACTGAAACTTTCCGACAGTTTCCCAGCGTTTTAACAAAATATAGAAGAAATTAACTTTGTCGTATTCCTGTTCGTGCAGGGATTAATAACAATTTTATTGTGTATTTTAAGTTCCTCTGTAAATTTCATTGATATTAATGGTAAAAATTTTAAACAATTTTAAAAATTGCTAGCAGACTTTACCAAGAAATATTGTCTTATGAAATCATTTACGAGTACGAATGACAAACAAATTAACTCACTCCGAGCTATTTTAATTAGCAAATTAAACATTTCTTCCGACCTAAAATAATTCCATTCTATATTAGTCTTTTTCCTTGTATGAATATACAATTGGTATAATACCTCATACAATACTTAAATGTTTAGTAATTGATTATATACCAGCGTATATAATAGTGTAAAAACAATATTTCAAATAATGGTATAGCAATTTTTATACCGTCAAAGTCGTCACAGAAGTGCCAACAGTTAAAAATGGAAAATGTACGTAATGTAATAATTTGAACAAGAGGCTACATCCGCAAATGCACGTGTCTATCGGGTTTCCGCGTCGAAGTAAACACTGATGTGCCATGATGCGTATCATGAACTACGCTCAGGACATTTGAGCACGGTCGTATGTTTTGAAAATCGAATCATGCGATTCGACGCGATCCCATCCGCAAACTGTAACCGGCGAAGAACACTCGATTGTGCCCGGGGGAGCGTCATTATACTGGTCTCGTGACTATCTCCACTCGTGTAACCACGATACATTAGCCAATGGCCCGATATGAAACACGCATCGCAGGCAATTAATGCCGGCCGCCATTCGACAGCATATTTTTTTCCCTCGTGGCGCGAGACGCCCTCGTATTTCCCCGTGATACCCGAAAACACGCTCGTTTGCCTGTAAACTCGCACAATGACACCGATTTCCCTGCACCGATTTACGAGGCAACCATTAAATCTACCGTTTCAATGTCCCCCGCTAATGTATAGAAAAGTGAAACGCTGTCCGTGAGTTTGTTTGCTGCTCAATCATGCAAACAGCCAGCTGACCGATCGACTGGAAATTTTGCACGTTGCTAGGCGATGCGGCCGATTAACGGGTAATATACAGACCGCGACAATTATAAGCAAGTAGAATTGTAAGTTACGAGAATTATAAATTAAAAGTGCTGGTGCACAGAAGCAAAGCCTAGCAGAAGCGCGAAAAGGAGTAGAAATGTTGAAGAGTTATGGAGTGTACGAATGGTCCGATTAAGAATCGAGAGAGAAAAAGGTCTGGCGCTTAGTGGCCCGGCGATTAGATCGCGGAACTCCTCGTGAAAAGGAATGATAGAGGACCGTATCGCCTGCAAATAGCTGCATCAACTGAAAAACATATCGCCGGTCGATACGCAATTTTGTTGAAATTTCCTCACGGCTTGAGCGCAGGCTTCGCCGAACGAGAACGACCAGGTATATACCACGATGACGTGCGATCTGGCATGGACATTCGTGTATCCATAACTTCCCAGCGTAATCGAGTTGAAATGAAAAATTAGGGGCCGGCCAAATGACCAGGAGAAAAGACCTTTTTTATTGTGCCCGCCGTTCTATTTCAAGACCGGTTGATACATCGGTATTAACTTTTGCTCTCACCATTCCGTTCGTCGTTGCAGGAATATTTCGCGAAACTATCTATGTATGTATATTTGTACAAATTTTTATTTATTCTATAATTCTGTACACGAAGAAATGTTTCGGATTCTAATATTTTCCCGCAACTGGATCGATAACGGGATTAACTGGAATATTCGTGAGTTGTTCTAGAACTGGCTGAATGTAGAGTGAACGTAATAAACGCATCATTATTCATTGGCCATTCAGCTCCTGAATAGGTCTTTGGGAAAACTGGATACCCACAAATGATGCATGAAATAGACTTGGAGATCTATTGGTAATATTCAATTCAAATGCTTCAACCAATCTCTCGAGATGCGATGGCGTCTACGTTATTTCATGCGAGGTCACCTAACATTTCATACCTAGCTTGAATAGATGACGTGACAATAAATCTAATCTGGGAAAATAATTGTGAATATATTTGTGTAATTGTTTCTCCTTATTAGTTTAGGTTTTTTTTAAGTTAAATTGACCAGCTTTAATTAATTGATATTAGTTCTCGATGTTATGACCGGTTTGCTGTGATTAATAATTTATAGTTAGACTGCGAATGGTTACTCAAATATACATTTTGGTCGACCAAATGACAGAAACTCAAATCAAACAGAAATTTATTTGCTGTATCAAACGTAGCATTAATTATCAAATTGACGGAAATGGTCGCTTTGGTAAATTTTATTACTTCAAGTCATTTTATACGGAATTATATCATAATCTTGATTACAATATACAAAATACAATCTATTTTTACATTTTATGACGCATTCAAATAATTTCATTGAACAGAGATATAAGATGCGCGACAGAAAAGGTAAAAGGCAGAAATGCGAATAAATTATTAAATAGAATTATTCCAATTCATTCTCCATATTCCGATATATTTTCCATATTTTGATTTATTCTACGTATTCTCGATGTATTCCCTGTGTATCAACGTGTTTTGTGTATTCTGATTTATTCTGCATATTCCAATGTGCCTCCCATGTTCCCATGCATTCTGTCTATTATAATTTATTCTGTATATTCTTTATACCGGCATCAATTCTAGATGTTTTCAGCGCGCATTCGCGGGATCAACGGAATCTTCTTTCTGCCTTAGGCAAAGTATGAAAAATATATACGATTCTTAAAAATTTTAAATAATTCTAGTGGACAGCAAATAAACACTGCAAAGCAATTTCAGTGCAGAATTACATTTTCTCGTTGGATTTTTCTCCCACGAAACTCATTTCAGCTACATTCACGTAGTTTAATGTATAAAAATTCAATGTCGCGTTATTCTTCTAGAATTTTAATTCGCTTATACTCGTAAAACTTTCCCTTTTATTATCTAGATCCAGCGCTAATGGGAAGAACGAGATTAAACGTTAGTGACAAAAATTATAATTTTTAAAATATCTCAGATTCTGGCGAGTTCTTATCATAATATTTAGATATACCTGCGGCTGTGTATATATATGTATGTGTGTATACATAGGGAAATTTCTGGAATACTTCGTGACTTGAACCTAATGAGTTAATTCCACGAGGAACTTTAATCAACCTAGTTATGCGGAAGATAAGTAACACATTATTTTCCATTACTCTTTTACTGTTCATAATATTTGTACATGGAACAACGACATAGCGAAAGCTACCAATTTACTAATACGTCATGACAGACGATTTATTATACTTCTGATATGAACGATCTACCTTTTATTGCAATAGCTTTTATAGAAATTTTAATAAGATCGGGATGTTCTAAAACTTACACAGTGATGTTTGAACGACTCTGAACATTCACTTTTATTATATTTACGGGTAAAGAAATAGTTGACATTTCTAAAAATTGTTTTCGTTTACATTTTATGGAAAATAGAATTCCCGAAAAAAACAACTTTATTTTCTGTTACCGAATAAAAATATTGCCTTAAATATTTATACTATATTTGCACAAATAACTTTTTCTATTTCGATTATTACGTTGCATTGTTTCGGTAGTAAATTCGGTTCAATCGTTTCGCAGACTTTCCAATCGCGATGAATGGCTGGCATCAACGAACTGATGGTTGCTATTAGTATTTCGAACTTGGTAACAGGTCGCCTTAAAAACACATAGAGCGAACGTAGCAAAAGATAGATTGAGTTTATTAGCCAGAAGTTATGGCGGGGTTAAGGAGGGTGGATACAGATGATCGCGGCTGATTATCTCGTTTTAACGTTAGAATCCATCGGGGGTGAAAATTTGAAATAAAATGGCTGCATGCAGTCACGAAACCCCAAAGGCTTCGTTAGTTGCTCTTGCAGATAGCATCGCGAAAGAACCGTACACTTGAAACAAACAGTTAATCGACGAATAAAATATTCAAGGCGTCGTTGAATATTCATAAGCACGTAATTATTAAATAGGAACACGCCTACTACATTGGTAAATGTATTTGAAGTACTTCATAATATTCCGGTCGCAATTATACGCCTTTAACGCTGTTAAATATTTGGAACCCATTGGAATTGGTCAATATTGAAATCGTTGTAACTTTTACGCTGTTGGCTTATCTTAATAAAACCTTTAACAGACTTTAGTAAACCGTAAGCGTTCTATCGATAAAACTGTAACGATTTCACGTGACTTCTACGGGCTCTATAACGCATAAATTACCAAAATATCAAATCTAAAACGGTTTCGTGACGGATCTCGACTTATTTCATTTCCACCGTTAATACGAACACCGTCGATAATTTTTATCTGGATTACAACGAGAAGCCGTGCTTTACATTCCAAGTAAATCACAATCTCGCCGCAGCGTCCGAACATTTCGTGCCCGCCCTAAAAGAGAAACACACACAAAGTACCACCGTGGCGTTTTCCAAGATGTCGCTCGGAGTTATGTATTTATACGGTTCACGAATTGCGTCAGTTTTTTGTAGTGCCGTCAAACGATCCGGGACCGACGTTATTGGTTCGCCGACGTTTTTACGAGGTCTCGTTGCAGCTGAAGGAGCCTTGTAAAGTGTTTTACGAGCCGTGTTTCCTCGGGTATCGGGTTGCGGACGCAACGGGTCTCCTGCAAGACGCATCTCGTCGATCTTCGAAATTAAATTCGAGATTAAAATTGAAAGCCGTTTTGCCCATGTTCGCGACGAGGGGAGGGGGTGAACGGGGACGTATTCATGAAATTTCATAAGACTCGGTGGCTGGTGGTTTCCCCAGCTTCTCGAAATTATGTTAATCCGAGCGCTCGCGCGTTTCGATGACAACGGGAGTTATCGTTGTCCTGGATCGTTCGCACGTTCCCTGCTAAATTAGACGGGAGCTACGAATCTCACCTGGTTTTTAACCGAGCATTACGTGATTACAGATCCAATCCCGGAATGATGATCCGCCACTATCTGATGTTGCTCTCCTGGCTGTGCGCGGTCCAAGGGAAAATAGGTAAATGTCTGCATGTGTACGTAAAGCTCAACGTAGAGCTCTACTGTCGTTGTTGGTGACGTTGCTGTTTGTCAAACTGATGCTCGAGATCCAGCGAATTCCTTCAAATCGAATTTACAACAGGAGAATTCTGCCCATAATTATGAAAGTGGTCTACAGTTAATGTTTCTTGTTTCGAGATATTTAATTTAATATCGTAAAAATTACACTGGATTCATTGTTTCTTTTTTTTTAATTTTGACTTAAACCACTTTTACAATTATGGACAGAATGTTCGGAAGTATTGTACATTTCTTAATAATTCTACATTTATTGTTGCACCAATTTTTATTTGTATCGTGTCGGTATGAAAATCTGCAGCATCGGATTGACAATATTCTCCTGTCACCTTGTTCAATTCGTTCTCTGCAGACACACATGTATTACATGTGTTTCACTATGTGAAATGTGTAATAAACATCCGAATTAGTACAAACGGGACGCGGCAAATTATCTAAAGTGAGCAATCATAGATCGTGTAACGACCTCTGAATTGTTTCAAGTATAATAGCAGCGCAAGCGCCCTGATTATTCGATACACTATGTCCTCTATAATGGTCGGTCGAGTTATTTTATGATCGCTAGTGGGCTCCGTTAATAGATCGGTAAGTGTTTCCCGATTAAAGGGTGAAATCTAGAGAAAATAGCTGTATCGTTTGTTTTCAGTGAAGCTTCATATAGAGAGTAAGTGAATTATTTAGATATCCTGGCTTCCTACTTTTCTCTATTTTGGTTAAATAATTTAATAAAACTGATACGATTCGCGGTGCGGTATTTTGAATAATGATGTTACCAACGAATGGATATCGGTTAACAGTATTTGTAGCCCACAATAAGATAGTTGCAACCCAGCACACTTAAAAAAAAACTTTTAAAAATATGTACTTATGTATTATTAGAGTGTCAGGGATTTTAGAATTTTAAGAGATTAATTTTGAACGAATTGAACAAGGTGAGTCTATTAAATTCTGGGGCTCACAAATTATTCTTTGAACCGAATTTTTCTTCCGACCTGAAATGGTTCTATGTTATATGATTCTCTTAATTTGATCAATATAAAACTGATATAATACTTCGTACACGACCCTTTCAGTAATGTATTCGATATATACATTTAATGATGCTTGACGAGTACATATATATTTAATGATGCGAAACTGAGGATGATGAGAAAAGGTGTATTATTTGAAATACCCGTATTGTCTGTCGGATCATATAAATTCCGTCGGTTTCCGTAGTTGGTATAATGATCGGCAAAAACCGAAGTTTCCGAGAACATCCGACGAGTGCGATAGCGTGCTCCGGGTCCGGAATGTAAATGTAGGCAAATGAAGTATAACGTAGCACCATTTACGCCGGTCAATCGAATTTTCGGTTAGTTGGTGAATTAATTAGCCCTAGAAACATCGCGATTCATTGAGAGACATTGTACACAATGCTCTAATGATTCTTGCCGTTAGAACGCCATTAGTCGGCCATATGCGAGATTCATTGCAGCCGAGGGTTGTACGCGTGTATGCATGCTTAACCGCGCGATGATGTTGGCATGTACGCCGTACACACACGCGCGCGTATGATCCACAGTCGATTATTAAAACGGCGAAAGTTTAGTCGAATGTGGGTCGATGTTCTTTGATGGTGCGGCACGACGGCTACAGAATTTATTCGTCAGTCGTACACGTTAACTTCTCTCCCGGTGCGGTTAATTATGGATGGGGTTAACAAGTTGCCACGGAGCGCTCGCTGCGTAAGTGTTCTAATAATATGGCTGGAACGACGGTAACGCCGTGACCTAATTTCAAAACTTTCGCTCAACATTGTTAAGTCTCTTTGTCGTAACTTCGAAATGAAAAATCGAATGATTTCTCATCCCTTCCTCCTTCGAAACCATCTCTCTTTGTGATTCAATGTCGCCGACCCGGCGCGACTCGTATAAAAATATTATAACGTTCGAGTGTTGTTCGAACATTTCGGAATTCTTGCTAAATAAGCTTCATCTATTTGAATTAATTATTGCAGTCAAAAGTTCGCTGAACTAATATTGAAACTGTGAGCTCGCATTTGCTTAGCTTATTCGATTAATTGGAACGCTCGGTCGACGTACTGGGATTAGTTTTAACCAACTGGAAATTTGATTTAACGAATGCTTTCGAGTGTTGTTTATTTGGAAATGCATTAAATGTGAAACATTTTCGATTGTAACGGTTCGAGAGTCTTTACATTAAATTCGAGCGTTGTTACTCGAATATCGATCAATTCGAGTGTTCTTGATTTGTTGAACTGTTTTTCATTCAGATGAAAAATTCGAGAGCCGAAGTTAATAATAAATGATCAATCCATGAGGAGTCTGCCCCAGCAATTCGTATTTCGTGGATCACTCAAAACTTCAATCGCTCCAATCGCTTCCACTCATGTAACTTTACATGCTTGAACGGTCACAAACGTACCTTCAATTTTTCGATAAAAACCGGACGTTGGCTTATGTAACCCTTTGCAGTCTGAATTTATTTATTATTTTGTTGCCGACAACTTTCTGCCGTTTAAAGTGTTTTATTCGAAGCTTACGTCAAAGGAGAGTTCAGATATCGATTGGTGCTAATTTTAAACAATTCCTTTGGCTAACTAGATACATTAAAAGTATTTAAATATTCACAAGTAAGCAAGAGAAAAATACTTAATACTATGGAATATAATGCATATTTTAATTGGCAATTTGAAAGTATAGGCATCAAACTACACACAGGAATGCACAGAGTTAATATTTCACTGATTGTCAAACTTCGATTAGAGCTTGATTGGAGCATCCCGAATTTTTCCATCGCACCCGCGAGAAAATTAATCAAATTCCCATTTATATTCGAAATTTCGAAATTACGCAAAACGCGAGGCGCAGAATTTCTATGGAAAACAAGCGTTGCCGGAGGGGCGCATGGCCAGTCCGAACAAAAAAGAAAAATGCTTCGCGGGTGAATCAAACAAGAAGGCGGACAAAAAGAGCATCGTTCTAGTTAACAGGTTAATAAAGAAGAATCCGGCCGAATAAAACAATCAAGGGTCGCGTGTACCAATCGCATTCGTATTCCGTTACGGTTTCCATTTGTTTTGATAAATTTAACCTCCGTATCGGATCGATCTCCGTTCTAATTACCTTGCAAAGTGGCCCCCGCCTTGTTCAGCCGTCCGTTCGCCCCCCTCCCCCTGAACGGACCACCCTATCCCCCCGGTTAATTTAAAACAATCCAGGCTACATCAAGAAATCGAATACATTTCAATTTCAACTCTGTCTCCCGGAAATTTCCACTTCCAAGGGGGATCGGTTCACTTTGCCCGTGTCTCTCGCAACCTTTTCCACGGGACACACGGGGCCGCGTTTCGCTCCGTGATTGCACAAAGTCTGTTCCCTCGCATACACTCCCGCTCAAAATTATAGCTTGTCTTTAATCCCTCAGTGACAACGTGCGAATTTACATTTCCAACGAATGATGATCGCAAGGTGACGCACTGGAACAGTAAAGGGGATGTTCAGGAGTAATCCAACGCAGTATAAACATTTTTAATGATCAATAGACTGCGGATTTTTATGCCTTTACGGTTTATAAATATTTTCAAAAAAATTATCCGGGACTTCCTGAAATTATGTCTATAAAAACGGAAAATCTAACTTTTTTACTTTTCTTTTTTGTTAATAATTTTACGAAAGTTTTCTTGCAACTTCTATTCCTAAGTTCAGTTTGAGGATCCCAAGATTTTTACCGGTTGGGGCCTCCACTTGACTTGAGTCGCCACTGGTCAGCGAACCAAGTGTCGAGGACACGAGCTACCTTTTTGACTGGGAGTGTAGAGCCCTTTTCCCTGTATGGTGTACCAGCGTCGTCACCGGCGACATCGCCCATCCGGAGGGCGACGTTACATCAGTTTACAGGGCAACCGGGTAGGAAAGAAACGTAGAATGCAAATGCGGCGCGACGGGATGCAAATAAAAGCCCGAAACGAAACGAAACGATACGAAACGCGGAAGGCGCACGACCTCGTTTCTCTCTCTGGTTGCAGGGTATTTCTGGCACATCACCGACATCCACTATGATCCGAGGTATTCCACCCAGGGAAACGCAGCTAGCAGTAAGTAGTTCCCTTGCTGTACGACAGCGGTCCTCTCTAAAGCATGCACGCATCCACCTAGCCCCCCCTCCGCCCCCCTTAAAACGTTCACAGAGAGACTAGCAACAGCAATAGCCCCCCTCCGAGCCTCTTTTATATTCGGCCTCTGGTGTTCCCTGCATCGAGCCTATATCCTCTGCTCGTTCCCGTCGGTATTTACCGATCGTTTTAAAGTACCTGGCGTGTCTAGCTGGCACGAGGTTTGCATGAAATAGCGTTGCCTCAAATTGCGTCCCATACCGGGCGCACCCCAACAACCACATACCCCTCTCCCCTCTCCTTTCGACCCCCTAACTCCGTGTCATTTGGACGTTAGCGAGGCTGTACGTGACCGACCGGTATGCTTTTCCCTCCTTCAAAGGTCACTCGCTCCCACATCCTTGCGACGTTTCCCTCCGCGACACACGGCTTTTCTTTTGTTCAACCCTCTATGCCCAACCACTCCGTCAAACCCTATGCTTCGGTCCGTTCACGTGTGCCCCGTTCAATCCGGCTAAGACCGGCCGTTTACTCGGGTTACATTGAAATCGCCGACAACGGTTTCGCTGAGGCTCGCTTCGCGAACAAGAATTCGCCGGAACCGACGCTGAATTCCTCGAATACTACAAATTCGAAGAGTATTCCTCTAGCTCCGTTATTCACCCTAATCCTCTAAAACTCTTGTACCAGTCGAATATGATACAAGCATTAGAATTGTAAAGAAATTTGAAGAATTTCAATCTTCAACCTGCTAAACATATTCAACAAGAAATTCTATATTCATTTCACTTGAGCTCGTTGCAATTCAGGGTAGAACAGTTTCTATATTCTGGTATCGATGAATAAAATGAATTTTGAAGTTTTTCGGTAAACATTCGTGATTGACAAAACTTGGAGAGTATGTTTCGATTGCTCTACGATTCCATGAACCGCGTGACAGAGTCGAATCCAGTAAACCTCGTTACGAAACGCTAGTGAGTGAGCAAGCGGCTAATGGCGCACAGCTGATGGCCGTTGCCATCAAATCTGGTTCCGATGAATTCTTGTCGATTCGGAACGGTGTCAGTTGGAGCCGGGTGTCGTCGGTGTCAATGTAACCCTCGTTTGCCCGTATTTTCAGTGTGCTGGGACACGAGAAACACCGGCGACAGCAGTCGGATACGGCTCGACAGAAAGCTGGCAGGGGAGTTCGGCGACTATAACTGCGATTCACCGTGGGCCTTGATCGAATCAGCGGCGAGGGCAATGAGATCGGAGCGCGGCGAAGGAATCGAATTTGTCCTCTGGACGGGGTAGGTTCTCTTGCTGGTGCATAGACAGACAGATAGACAGACGGAAGAGAGGGAGAGAGAGAGAGAGAGAAGAGTCGATCGCCCCGGGCCGCCTACGACGCCCACGCTCGATTAATCGCTTTACTACCGCGCCGCACCACCGGCCGGATAAGAATCTACCGAGGAATTATGTTTGCCGGACATTAATTGGATGGTAATCGCGGCGAAGGAAATTCAACTAACCAGATCTTATGGAGATTATCGGGCCGGTGGTGCGGCGCGGACCCGAACGACGCCGAGTTATCGAATCGGCGGACCCTTTCAAGATGCATTCCAGATCGATAGATTGTTTCAACCGGAAGAGTTTGCCTCATTAGGACGTTCGAATCTAATCAATGAGAGTGTACCGATGGAATTACTTTAATGGCGCCGCCAGGCAAACCTTGACTTCCGAGCTGGAATTATTGACATTAATGAATAATTTATTTTCTGTTTAAATAGAACATTGCCTCGCTGGAAGTGCTTTGTTTCCTAAACTGATCGTGATTCCTGGCATTTTTGGGCTACGGTGGAGGTTGATTCTTCTCTGGTTGTTCCCTTATCTGAAATGGATTGAGGTTGTTAGATAGAGATGTATTAATGAAAGTACCTTAATTCAGCGTGTAGACAAATTTACTGGATCGACATTATTGGGTTCGAACTGTCGTATTTGAATATAAGCAGGTTTTTTTGTTAGTGAGTGATTGGGAATTGATAAAAAATTTATTCAAATGGTTTTTTTTAAATACGACAGAATTTTCAACCTAACTCTGGAATAAAACCGATCGATTTTTAGTAAGTACGATAACATAATGTTTCGTTTTCTTGTTTAATGGAACGTGACTTGATCAGAAGATTCGCTTTTAATACAAATTACGATCGTGCATTACGTTCGCTCCCGAGTTGGAATTTGTTTTTGTATCGATGGAAAATTTGTTTTTCAATATTTTTTAATGGAATCCACATCGGCCGAAAGATGTAGAGTTACTTTGGTTCGTGCGTTCGATCGTGACTCGTATTATGTTTGCGCAAACAATATCTCATCAGCGCGTGCATGCACAGGCCTGTTCTATCGCATTCCGGCATCTCGGACATGAGTTGTATATTTCGCCGGCATAAAGGCTTTTATTTTCGATGATAAAAAATTTGCATATATGATTTCGTGCATTGTTCATTCTTCGGTCAATAACTTATGCCAGCCGATGCTCGAAAAGGGCATTAACATCAAATTCAAGTTTAATAAAGCGAACGTCGGTCGAATATCGAGAAATGTTGTTACAATACTATTTATGGTCGGTTAATTTAATTTGCCAGACAGCAGAGTGATCGTACGTACAATGTTTCATTACGAACTTATATCATTTACGAACAGAAATACATATTTCTGTACGTGTCAAATTGAAGGGAGAAACTTTTATCATAAGAAAACGTTTTATTACATCAATGATGTGTTTTAAATTACTTATTGCATTTGTACTATTCCGAAACTCTGGTTGGCTTTAGTTTCGAAATGACATTAGAGACTGACGTTTGTGACATTTATTTCGAAATGTCGAAACCTGTAAGTATATTTGGAAATATACAATTCTTAAAGTGTACATTAACATGATAATATTTCAATTACGACGACTCGTGATTTTAATCGCGTATAAAATATTTATGAGACAATAATAAAAATGCTGAAATATCGTTGGGATGACACGTTTCAATCAAATACATTCTAATGTAATTGTCGTTCAAAATAGTGATTCCTGTATATAACTTCTTTTTATAAGATCTTACTATTTTAAAATGGAAGTACATATTCCTATTTTGTCTAGTCAGTTTCTTGTTTCGTGAACAATTCAGTAGTGTATAATGTTCTCTGGAGTAGTTTAAGATCGTTTACCGGAGCTAGTCTGACAAGTTGTTCCTATTTCACTTGTTTGATTGCAGGTCGTTTCTATTCTATTTGTCTGACCATGTCCGTCTTCATTCCACTTCTCTGATTGCGGGGTCGTCTCTGTTCTACTGTTTGGCCGTAGACCACGCCTGTTTCACTTGTCTGATCACAGGCCACCACTATTCTACTTGTTTGACCGTAGATCACCCCTATTTTACTCGCTGACCGTAAGTGGTCCCTATTCCCAACGTCTGACCATAGCTACCCTACTCTACTTACCGGATCAGACGTCGTTCTATATTATTATTATAATTTTGAAATAAACTCACTCTAATAGACATTAGACACCCGAATATTCTGGAACATTTAATTTTAACATTTGGTTTACGCGACCCGTCAAAATGACGGGTTCTAATATTCTTAATTTTCGATTATTAACCCTTTGCACTTGGAGCTATTTTAACAGGAACATTAAACATTTCTTGCGATCTGGAATATTCCCATTCCCTATGATTTTCAAATTTTATGGACACGAAATTAGTGTAATACCTCATAAAATACCTAAATGTTTAGTAATGTATTAGATACCGATATATTTAATAATGTAAACAATATTTTGACTATTGATACAGTAATTTTTAAGATTGTAAAGATGTTTCCCTGAGGAATTATTTACAAAATTTATTTCTTTTGGTATATATTATTGGAAAATGGCCAAAAATTTGGACAGACTTTAAGTAAATAGTGAATAGTACTCTTGGTATAATTTTAATTAAAATTATACTGAACGTATCGGTGTCCCCAAAGAAATGATTTTTCTATCGAAACTCAACTGTTCAAATAACGAAATAGCGCGGAGGATAATCACGTTGATTTATTGAAATGAGACTGAGTGTAAATTGGCTAACAATCAGCCCAGCTCGCCATTTGCATTTGTTAATAGCACGGCTAATTTTCTGTCAAATTTTATTCGAATATCTTTAAATCGGTATACCGGAATTCGATTAAACTGTTTCGGTGCACTGGCGAATTGTCGCGTTCAATTTACGACCGCGTCGACGGCTGTAAAAGTAAAACGGCGAGAGTCTGATTTACACGCTACTTTACGAAATTCTAATCAACGAGTAATCAAGCACGGGCTCGCGACGCAATCAGTGGATTGAATGATAAATCAAAAACGAAACTGATCGATCTTTAACGCGGGATGCGTTAATCGAATAATTGGTAATCCACAAACTCGAGGAACAACGATCCAATGGGCCGTAAGAATTTCTATTTGCGCAGCGCACAATACATAGGTACGATTCCGTGTCCCTTATAAATTAAACAACGCAAATTGCTAGTTTAATGGAGTTCGATCAATTTATCGACGACTGAATTGCGAACGATAATACACCGCTGAATAATTTGTCGGAACAATCAACGATTTCTGTCTGTCTCGTCAAATCGAATAAAGATTGATTGACGTAATTGTCACGGTTAAGTCGATCATTTTTATAATATCGTCTGATCCCGTACGCACCCGAACCATCGTAAAAATATCTGTTAAATTCTATTTTACCGCTCCAATAAACAAATAATCGTAATTTACATTTTCTGCTGCCCGATGAAATATTCAGTCCAACCTTTTTCGAAAATTCTCCCTTCAACATGTGTTTGCGAAATGACTGAATTTATATCATATAAAGTCGAATCCTTTTACATAAATTTGTTTTGACCGATATATTTGTTGTACATTTTCTCGTTTCGAAAGCGAATTGATATTATCGGATGAAGATTTTTTTATTGAATATCTGACAAAGCAAAAGATTTATGGAATTGTACGTCTACATATACGCTCGCTATAAATATTCAGTTAAAAATTCGCTGTCATTCAACAGAAATGCAGTTAAGTTCATTATTATTCTAGTTCATTTGTGCAGTGCAACAAGATCTATGACTAGATAAGAGTTTGGATGTGGAAAGTGTTTGGCAAATTACCTTCGACTTACAAGTTTGATGAGATCCATGCTCGATTTAGAGTTAATGCACAGAAAAGCGATATCTTGGAAGGAGCCCATTCCAGGTGGAACTCAAAGTTTCAGGTGTCCCAAATTCATTCTATTAATATCGTGTTTCATAGTCAACTTATAGCACAATGATGATACTGCACGGTTGCACGAACAACGTACGCGTTCCGCTGGATCTACACGCGAAATCCGCCATTTCGTAACTCGCGATTCTCGATTCGAAACTTTTCACTGCTTAAGCTTTCAATTTTGTTTCGTGATTCGCGCCGATTCAACCCATTCTGCCAAGCACCTTTATTTTTTGCTGCATTCGTTCTACATACCTATTTCAAAATTGTTCGACCAAATAGAATGAAAAATTCAAATATATCAAATTTCTTAAAAAATCAAAGCATATACTACCTTGCAAAAGAAAAAAGAGTCCGGACATATTTAATAGAAAGCGTAAAAAATCAAGTAAGAATACAGTGAGCTTTGAAAGAGGATTTCGCTGATTATCTAATAATTTAAATGTAATACATCACTTATTGTACAGTACAATGTTATATCTTATAATTATACTGGGTACTTTTTTCTTTTGCACAGTAGTGTATTTGCAATAGCACTTTTAAGTATTTTAGAAAATGAAAATAATAATTTCAGTATGTTCTTGTGATTATTTCTGTATTGAAAATGAAATGTTCAATAGAAATACAAAACTTCTGGGTTGAACCGTTTTTATCCAGTGCAATGCTACGCCCTGAAAGTAATACGTGGAAACTGCCGGGAATAATGGGACTATAAAATCGAATCAGATTTAGAGAAATAAGCGACACTTATTTGTAAGAGGTAAAGCCAGCATTTACTGGCTTCAGTCACGGCTATCTTTCTAATAGCGTTACAGCAAATCACATTTCAAACTTTACAGGTTGCCGAGTAAGCTGTAGCGACACGTGTGCTCACGCGATACCTACAATTTCACGGCTTACTTTCCCCATTTATACCACTTCATTCCTCAAACCTTACATTTCACAGTTTAAACGTTCAAATCGTTCATTTCTAGTTCTATCCTGAAATTTTTTCGCTTGGCAATTTACTGAAACGTACACGAGTCAGACAGATATCATGTTTTTTAACGTTTATATTACTCTAGCCAGAAAAATTCAATTTTTTTACTCGGTTTCTCACCGACTCAAAGTTTTACGTATTTACCACTGAGAAACATTAAACAGCGAGTTTCCATATAGAGAACCGTAATAAATACAGAAGTTCGTACAGTGTAAAAATTATGCTCGGCTTGCAAACTCGTGCAACAGAAATGAAAAATTAGTTGTTTCATAAGGAAATTTGATTACGGGCCTCCAAGTTTCATATCTACTGTATCGGCAAAGCTCGATGATGTTCTGATAAATCAGAGTTTAAACTTCAAAACTCCGAAACTTTGGAGTTTCTTAGTTCTTCGGTTTTGGCTGGCATGACCAATTAATTTTCAGCGACATGTGAGAAAACGCAATATCTACGGTTGCTCAACTTACTTTTCGCGATTCATACCGTTCGACTCCGGAAACTTTCGGTGCCCTGTTTTAAATTGCTATACATAAATCATACGGTATTTCCAATTTAGAGCGTTGGAACGCGTTCTCGTAAGAACTGGCACGAAAATTAGATACCGAGGGAAATAATGAGAATGCGAAACAGATTTCCAAGATATTAATTACAGAATTGTCATTAAGCATATACGTCATATCTTATCATAAAAAAGGAACAGAAATCTGAAATGAGGAAAAGTAATGAGAACAGGAAAGAGAAGATTTTCCAACAATTAATTCGAGAATCGTCTTACAAACTCACAATTTGCCATCTTATTATTAAAAAGAGAACATCTCCAGAGAAATACAACAATATCAATTCTTTTCTTGTACTTCGTTAGATCGGTAATCTTGTCAATTAATTTACGTAACGTTTCCCATTTCTTAGTGACATCAGTTAATTAATCATTTTACGTAATCTTTCATAGATTGGATGTTCAAACATTCATCATCAAGAAAGAGAAGAAGAATAAATGGTTATAAATAGACTGCAAATCTTTTCCATTTGTGGTTTGTGAAAATTTTTTAAAAAAGGGTGGAATGTAAAATTCCACAGAACGTATACATATATATACGTATATCAAATATACATATATGTATATATATTTCAATTGTACTTCCAAAAAGAAATTTATTTTCATTTAAATTTATGTGGATTTAGATTTCATTTCTATTTCGTTCATAAATTTCGACTAATACGATTAATGATGATTATTTCATTAAGTAAAATTGGTTTCTTTATTACATAAATATACATTAGATTGAAAAACTAAATTCTTAGTCCCGAAAAAACCCGCGGGATTGCAATCTCTAATTTGATTGCACTTTTTGAAAATTCGTCTAGAAACATTTAAAAGTTCATAAAAATTCGCAATATAGTTATAAGAAACAATAAATGGAATAGTTTGGAAAGTTCCGCGGCGTAGGAACGAATTTCCGCAGCTCGTCGTTTGGCAGAATCTCGTCGAATAAGTCGACGGCGCGTGCAGACGCGTTCCTGCTCCGGTTGCTATCGTTTCCTCGTGTTTACCAGCGAATCGGAGTAATTCTCGCAGCGCTCTCGTCGTATGTAACCAGTGCTAACGAGGTTGTAACTACTTGTTGCAGTGACGCGCTGACGCGCACCGCCGGCATGAGCGCCGAGCTGCGTCTGCAGTGTTTGCGGAATTTGACCGATCTGTTGTCCCGCACGTTTAAGGAACAATTTGTGTTCCCGGCGCTCGGACACGAGGACCTCGGAGTAAGCTTCTCGCAACTGGCCGTGCTCTGGCAGCAATGGCTGCCGCAGGAAGCTCTGGACACGTTTCAAACCGGTAGGTAGACCAGCTCTCTCCGAGCACGGTATCTCTGATTGTGTTCGTCGCGGCGCAGCGGCATTTAACTCCATGGATCCGGGGAAAATTTCACGTTGCGGCGAGCGATACGTGTCTTGTAATGGTAAACAAGGCTGCGGGAAAATACGGAGATGGGATCCAATCGATACCACCGAATGTCGCTCCGAATTTTCTTGCTGCTAACCCTTTTAGCTACCGAACAACCGTCTGTCGTCGTTCACATTCATGAAAAGCGTTGACCAAACAAATTCGTAAACTGATTAATAAAAAGCGGATCTTTATATGAAAAATAAAAATTGTCCTCGCCGATTGCAGAAGATGTCCGTACAATTCTGATCTTTGAAAATTGAAGATGTCGATATATGTTAAAAATTTCGATTCTATTTCTTCTGCAATCGGCGCGGACGATTTTTATTTTTCCATAGAAAGATAATAGTCTAGTGATGAAGCTTGATCTACATATAAAATTGTACGTGCTTGTACACTGAAGAAATATGAAAAATGAGATTTCGATGGTGTAACGAGGAACGTATGTTAAATTAGCAAGTTACTTGCCTTTCACAGTTTTTATCGTATAAACAGATGTTAATATCATGTTCGAGCGGTAGTCGCCGGGAGGTTAATATCGTTGCGAGCTTTCGTAAGAACGGCTTGATTTCGTAATTCGAAATTTATTCGTGGAATAACCGAGTTCTTTCACCGGCAGGACAATAAAAAGCTAATAATACCGGGCGGCACTGTTGAGGGTAGAAAATTACGGAAGAGGTGGCGGGAAGTCGAACATAAGCTTCTGGCAAACTCACTCGACGATTTCAAACACTTGTTACAGCCGGATATTACACGATAGAGCAGCGCTCGGAAAAGTATCGAATCATCTTTCTCAACACAAATTTGTGGCTGAACGTAGTGAACGTGGTGAACACAGCCGACAACCGTATGCTGCATCGCACGGCAGCCAGCACGATCGATAACACGGAAGATCCTTTCGGTCAATGGTCCTGGTTCGAGTCGACCCTCGGCAATGCAAGAAGGAAGCAGGAAACGGTAAGCGATCTCAACAATCTGTAATATTAACACTCAAACTTTCCTGATATTGCGCAGGATACAGCTCCTGCTATATTTTTTATTTCGCTTCGACCTGCATGCAACTGGAAATAAGAATAGCTACATAAAATATTCAAATCTACATCGAGCATCGGCAATATTTAGATGGTTTCCGATCTTAATTAGTACCACTGCGGATTCGCATGCATTTTTGAGATATGTTATATTTTCAACTACGTTAATTGACTGTAATTATGTTATTGCTACATTATATGGAACTCGTTTAGTTTAATGAATCCTTATTCTTGAAATATTATTATTTATTTCATGCTTTAAACCAGATGTGGTTTATATAGCATATTCAGTACATGAATCCATTAGCGACGTTAACTTCATGTGCCTCTTAGCTTAACTTAACTTAATAGTAATTTGTAATTCAAAAGATTAATTCAACGAAATTAAATTTTTAGTGCACAACGCTTAATAAAATAAAAAATAATTAGCAGGCCTTAAATATCTGGACCACATAGGAAGCAACTTATACAAGTCGGAAGACAGTACTTGTATAGAAATAGAGCTGAAAGTAGTGTATCACGTTCATCTTCATATTTTCAGCTCCACACTCACCAACACAGTCTGTGATAAATTTTACTCTGGGTAACGAAGCGTTTAAATTATAATGGTTAGAACGGCATCTATTGACAAAAGTGGCAAAGTTTCTAGGTAGCTCATGCCCGTGGAACCATGGTTCACCATGATCTTTATGAAAGAGTCGGGCATACTCTTTACCCTTAAATATACCCTGCTGTCCGGTTAGGTTGCTAGTGGAATTCCTTGAATGAATTTTGAAGTCGCTGAAAAAGTCGGTAAATGGGGTTTTGATATACAGTGTGGGCATTGCAACTGTCGCTACTTTCACGAGTAGGTCCACCATTCCATTGCCAACCAGACCAATGTGAGATGGTATCCATACGAACTTAATAGAGTTTTATAAGTAATTTTTATCTCGATCATCATATTAAGATAATATGAATTTATTTAGTAGCGCACGGTTTGATCAGTTTCTACAACAATTCTAGCAAAGTTTGAAGCATACCCAAACGTGTCGATTCGGTGGAATCTTATTGCTCGAGGCCACGTTTTGCTATTCAAATGTTTAAATACTTCTCGGAAAAGAAAAAGATAGAGTTAATCTATTACTCTATTAAAGATTAATAGAGTTTTGATTATTGTTATTAGATGTTAAAGTAAAATATTTATTTTTAATTTCAAGGAGATGGTAATTAGTAGCGTAACGGAGTGTTGGCTTTTCCAATGATTTAATCACGCTCAAAGAGTCAGTAAGAATGAGAAGATTGCCAATCTAAATCTAAAGTGTTCTAAATCTAAATTCACCATTAGGCTTCGTACAGTATCATCAAAATCGGTGGTAGCCGCCACCCAGCTGCGCTAGACTTATTCATCGTGATCTCGAAGCGTTCGTTCTCGCAGCTGCAGCATCCCGGGAATCCTGGAAAGAAAAATCTTCCAGCCGCAGTGATATCGCGTAATTGTTCCGCTTCCCTCGCATCGTCAAACATTACAGTTGGAGGCAGACGCGTTCTTAAAGCGGGCGGATTCCGACGAACAAACAAAGGCGGATCGCTTAGCGCGGGGGTGTCGGGAGACGATATTATTTGCATTTTCCCGCTCGCGTTTCCCTTTGTTCGCTAAACCGGCTGCTCGAGTCGGTAGCAAAGGAGCGATACGTCGTTCATCCGATAAAGGGCGCGAACTGTTTCGAAGACGGAAGCATAACTTAGCCGTTAAGCATATTACTCTGCTCGCAAAAGTTCGAAGAATCACATCAACGAAATTGAGCACCTTGAACATTTCATTAAAAAAATCTGAAAGCCAGTATCGGCACACTTCTCGAAGTTAGAAAATATTAAAATTCCCGCTAGATAGCCTGACTGATGAGTCCTCTAGCGGGTCTAGGACGAAACACCTTCTTTCTTTTAAAAACTAATTAAAAGCATTTTTAATAGCTAACGTGGTTCTCGAAACTGAAGACTCAAATCCGAATCCAGCGTTTAGTATGTCACAAAATGGCTATTTGTGTTGTAAATGATCGAACCTTTGCGCCGCGAATAAAACTTTGTATTATCCTGAAGATAAATTACGATCGATAACCAATTAATTAATTAATATTAAAATTCCTCCAATTACAGAAAAAAATCATCTTTCTGCGAGAAACTTGGCGAAAAACGTTGCCGTAAGCTCCAGGCTTGTCTCAGGCTGATGCAAATTGAATCCTAAAGAATATTTCTAGCTAAAAAATATTCCCGCAGGGTTGTCGAGACGACAGTGAAAAAAAATCATTCGATAAACTTATCAAATAGATTGGTATTTAACTTTGAAGAACCGGTTGATGGTGTATATAGTCTTTTCTAACCGGGGCTGGAACCGATTCGATAATTAAAAGGATCAAGGGGTTTGTATACGGGAGCTCGTCGGGATATGTACAATGTACATACACGCGTAAAACGAGGCCGCGATATCCGAGTCAACGGTAGAGAATCCCCGGACCGATGTTACAGGCTCGCTCGGCAGCTCGCAGATCACTTTATCGGCGAAACGTCAATTCCCCGGGATAAAAATCCTTTGGCCAGGCTGGCTCGTTTCCTCCATTTTGGTCTCTGTCGCGATAAATTATTTACTCGGCACGCAGTTATCGGGTTGACAGGCTATCAGTCAATAACAGAACTTCCGGGACCCCGGAACTTTACACTCCGCCAGCGACAGTCGAGCCCCGTTTTCTCCGCGAGGTGTACCGGCCGACGGAGGAAGTATTAATATTCGATATTGTTTGACGGCTCGGTAATCGCTGCGTCACCCTGTAACGCTATTTTTTTCCACGGATATTTTTTTTTTGCCGAGGACATATGGCGGGGAATTTCGGGAACGATTCCCCTGCCGATAGACGCGCGCTCGATACTACTGCAAAATTTATTGATAAAATATCGCTATTTATTGAATTAAACTGTAATCAATTTCGTGGAGTTACAGTGGCCTCGAGCGTTTGGATTGATTATATGATTAAATATATT
>CM052335.1:19673711-19738541 GCA_028455595.1 Lasioglossum vierecki | reverse complement strand
AAACAGACAAACAAACAAGAAAGCGAGCTAATAAAAACGTGGTAAAATGAGGAGCCATTTTTTTACTGTTTAGCATATGTTACTAATAAATATTCTTATGTTGTTCTTAATGTGAAACTATTAAGAGACGAAATGAATTTTTTAAATAAATTTTTAAAATAGATTTGATTAATTATTATTAATATTATTTTGATAAATTTATTTTCTTAAATAAATTTGAATAAATAACGTTGTGTAGAGAATAGTGCTGATTCAATGCATCTTACATAATGGATTTCAGGATTTAGTTATTCTCCGCCTACCCAATTATACACTCGTACCACTTCTTTAATAGCTTTCCCATGTCAACGGCAAAGAAATACTTTTCTCCGGACAATTCTCCCTATTTCTTCGTCGCTCAGAGACTTGGACCCACGAAAAGAGTTGAAAAATTCATTTTCCAAGCCGTACAACTTGTACGTGGCACTGCTTGATCGCCTGACAAAACTTTTACTAGTGATTTTATAATCGTAGAGATTGAGAAACGATATTGCTAGTTGGTGCTCGAGCACTTATAATTCATAAAGCTCTCACACGGTTTATAAAATACACTAGAGAAGTTAGTGCCGCTTTAAAATTTCAGATTCTCTAAATTGACAGATTAAAATTTTATTTCGCGTTAACGTTTATCTTCTCCACTTGTCGCTAAACTTTTCATGGTTGAATAAGCAATAAAGATTGTGCGAAAATAGTGCCTTTTAATGGCCGAGGGATATGGCCAGAGATTTACGGTCACGGAATCGTATCGCACTACTTATTTATTTATTTTCCAAACCAGTGCGCTGTTTGTCTCTTTAAATATTGAACGAACGATACATATGCAAAACTAATATTTCGTTTTTAAACGTGTACTTCTTTTTGCTACCTGGAAATGTATTCAGTATTTATCAGCACGGGCCAAAAATCAATACTGCCTATGTTTAGCACTAGGAACCTGTTGTACATTTTTCATTTTGCAACTACCGAAAGCTCAACAAACAAAAATGCTTTCTCAAAATATCGTCTGTTCAGTACCACACATATATAAATATATAAATGCACGTACTATGCAATATTCCGTGAAATAAGAATGTTCACCGACCAGTTTCGCGAGTTTTCGGATACAGCCACAGCAACAAAGGTTCGAGAGGTTCACCCAGTATATTTCCGGGCAGAAAACCGAGTTTTCCGCTGGAAAAAAATAGACTGAAAAGACGAATTTAATTCTCGCTGGGGTAGCACTACCGCTAGAAAGAAACAGATACAAAAGTTTTTCACCGAACGAACGGGACGGGAGGTCGGTGACTCTGATTTCGAATCAAAACGGTCGCATCGATAGTCGGTAAAAATCACGCCGCCATTCGGTCTGCTCGACGGCGATGGCAACAATGGTGTCGTTGATTGGTCAGTTTCACCGCTGACGCGTCTAAACGGTCCCGTAATTTGTAATCGTATTATAGGTTTTGCCGGGGCGGATCGATCGATTTTTCAGCGTGTCCGCGAGAGATCGTTCTTGCCGGCTTTCCAGATCGCTTGACGTGAAACTTACGAACCTGGGAGGAGTGGAAAGGGGATGAGAAATTCACGAATGCCGCAGCCGGCGGAAAGCGGGACACGGGGGTAGGATTATATCTGTCCGGAGCAAATCGGATTTCTATCTTTTGTTCAACCCGGGTACACACGGACCAGCAGGATTTCGGAAAATTCTACGGGGGAATCTCCGGAGATGCCGCGGCGAGTGGTATTCCACCGCGGCCGGCCGCTTGAAAAAGATTTATTGTTACGCCGAGAGGAAGCTGACACGCGGCTGATTCGCTTGTCAATTACGGCTACTAATCCCGCACATTTTTTCGAAACCTATTTGGCCCCACCACCCCCGGGAAAATTAATGGCCCGTTTAACACACTTTTTCCGTAATTAGCTCGTGATTTCTGCCGTTAACGGCCCGCGCTCGATTCGCCGTCCGGTGTTTAGATAGTTCGGATTTTTACGCGTGTTTTCAACGTTCAATCGTACGTGTGATTATTCGGGTCTTTATTTACGGGCGAGTAGAAACTTTGCTGGAAACTGTGTTCATAACTTTTCTTTTTATTTGTCGATCGTATGTTTAAACAAAGTTGATGTTTTTTTATTGATTTTCTTGATCTTTAATTGAAAGCAATTTTGAAATGTATTAATTTCAACGTTTCGTTCTTTGTTTAGACCCTTTTCAAGAAAATAATGATTGCGTCTGTGAGTTATTAAAACAACATAAAAGTAATATTTTGTTGATGAGAACATGTTAAACACTTGTTGAAATATGGCAACTTATTTGCTTATTGAAATTACTTTAGAAATTAGAGAAGAACAATGCCACGTGCTGTATTCATGTCTTACTTGTAAGATATTAATACAAACAGGGAAACTCTCTGAAGTCAGGAATCAGATAATTGATCGATGCGTACGTAAAATACAATCGATATTCGGTGATTATTTCAAACCTTGAAAAATCGAATCCTAACCACATTTAGCTGTCTGTATACCAAATTGTCATGGTAGTTTAAAGTAACATTCGAAATTCGATTAATAAAAGATAGCAAACATTTCCATTTTAAAGAGACTTGATTTTGACTTTATGGTATAATCACGGTTAATGTAATTGTTTGGAAATTTAGTAACTGTGTATCGTACGGGAAGAGAGTTTTATCATAATTTTTATTTGTACGAAGTACTGCAGAAAAACTATCGAAACTTCACGTCGTGTTTCGTTTGAGGGAACGTCCAATTGATTTTTATCTTATTTCGTGGGTTTGCTAATTGAACAGTTGACGGGAATTCTCGAGGCAGCGTTGTGCAAATGGATTTTATTTCTGGAATTCGGTAGATTTCCAGAGAGCCAGTTTGCTCACGATAAAATTCCGATAAAAAGGTGGAGGATCATAATGCTTGGACGACCTATACGACACAATTAATTATAGGAATTGTCTGGCACATGAGAGAAACGAGTTTTAAGCTCCATACATTCGAGCTTGCACCGTTGGTTTTTTCTTTATCCGGGACATTTATAACGTGTAATGTAGGTGTAGCCGGAAGCACATTCAATAAAGCCGTAGATTTGTAGAAGCCATAGATTTCGGAAAAAATAGCCTGAAAAGGCAAGAAATGTGGGAAACGTGTCGATAGCTCTGGCGGTTACAATTTCTAATTAACAACTTTCAATTTACAGCCGTATCGATTATAAATGTCCAAAACTATTCAGCAACTGATCGAACAAGCGTCAAATAGAAAATTTCTTTGATTCTTTAATAATATGCGATTGTAACTTACAAATGACAGGAGAAATTACTATTGATATTTGAAACATAGAATTTATCGCACGTGAAAGTATCGCCCACGCAACGATTCATCTCTACGATAAAAAATTGAATTCAACAAATCTGATAAATTTAATCAGAAGTTGATCGATTCGATAAATTTCCATATACATATCGCACGTGCCGGCTTTGTAATTAATATCAGAACCAATACAGCAGTTTATAATACCAGAAACTTGCGAATATCATCCAGTGGAATGAAAATTATGGAGATCGTGGATTAGGCTGAAATAATCCGTAGTGATATTAAAATTCAGTAACCCGCGAAAGCTTTATCATTAATAGCTAAACCGCGTTATGCACTTCCGCCGCATGTACGACTAGCACTGGAAATATTAATTGCATCGTTTTCAAATCTCCTCGCATCATTTTCGTAACGCGATTCAGAGAATTTGATAATATTTCGTAATATGCATATACATTTAATTTATTCTCTAATAAACTGTAGAGATTTGAAGTGTTCAATAATAAATTGTACAAAAACTTTTGTGATTGAAGAAAAATTGAAAATGTCGATAAAGCAAGCAGGAATAAATGCGCGTCACGCGGTGTTATTTTGTTCGGCAATAAATCTGAGTAAATTTTGGTATTTTCATGGTGGTCCGAGCAACTGGAACTATAACGGAGCAGCCGAAATTCCAAGTTTTAGTGCCTCGTCGGTTTACAGCCACCAAAGCAATTTTACGGTTGATAAAAGCTTCCGTGCAAGCCAAAACAATAGTAGTTTAGACACGTTGTAAACGAGTTATTCAATAAGCAATAAAAATTCTTTAAGGAGACAGGCGAAATTACTTTGCAATTATGCGAAGGAGGAACAACAGCTATTTGCTGTCGGGCCCGAAATAATGCGGGGGATGGGAACATGATCGCGGAGGCTGTACAAAACTGGTATACGGTTTCTCAGTATTAAAGCATTTTATGGAGATTGTTATGAACACCGTTACAACGCGGATTTCAAGTTCAAGTAACGTAGAATTAATTCAGTTTATGGGAATGCTCGAACTTCGTTTCTATGGGCTCCGATACGCGTTGCGCAATCGCTTTAACTAATATTTCAAAAATAACTGGTTCAGAACCGAGCGAAACTTTATTGGTCGCTCAGTCTTCCTTTATTTTCATATCCGGCGCTGACCCTGAAAACTTTTTATCCGGCAGTATATACTAAAGCACTGTTTAGCATGCAATGCAAATTTACTGTTACCTTGGCACAACAACATTTTTTTTATCGTTTTCCTATAATTTGTTCGCCGACGAACTAATTTTAAGCTTCGAACGGGGACAGTTTCCAACGACCATAAACGTGTACGAAGCACCTTTCCCTGCTTGTTCTTCTCGAAATCATTTTTCAAAGAGTCACGGAATAGTCATAGTCAGAGTTGTACAACGAGGAACGGCTAATGAATTAATGAATAAACTCAGTAAAATAAATTTCCAGCTTCCAATGGATGTCTCAATATTTATAGCTAAACCGAATATCAAAGCTTGTCACTACATGTTATCATTTTTTAAGAGCTGTGGTCTTAAAGTATAAGTTTTGTTTATACTGTTCCAACTAATCATATGTCTACTAAAAGATTTGTGTATCTCTAATAACCACATTCTATTTTTTAATTATTATATTCTGTTTTGTATGTAGTGTATTTCGTTTTATTATTTGTAATTATGTTGAAATAAATCTCATATGAAATTTTCTAATAAAAAAAACTCTGAGCACAGTGATGCCTCTTTTCCTATAAATCTTTTTCTGTATTAATTGAGAACAATTCGCTGTTCCTCGGTGGAATATGATTGAAAAACAAGCTCTGTATTAGCGGAAAGTAATCTTTGAAAGCAGCAATGAACGCCGCGTATTGTGAACGAAAGCTAACCTTTTTGCAAGTCGATATGACACGGAATAGTTCTTCGATTCCCTTTACCCAACGAAACGCGAGAAAAGCCGCAAGAGCTACGAGCACATGTATCGATTCCCCGTATTGCAGTCGAAATAGTTCAATTTCACGCTGCAAACCAGATTTTTTCGGGCTTCTTCTAATATATAAGCGTTTCGATTCAAAGCGAGCGACACCCATCTATTTGCATAGGAACGGAAGTCCTTTAAAAGAGGACAATGCATGCGAAATGTCCTGGAAAATGTATCATAGTTCCGTTCCTGGAAATAGTATRTATAAAATCCACGATCAATCTTTGGGGGTGTCCTTTCCTAAAAACGAAAAAATATATGAATATTATAAAAATAGCCTGTCTGGCTTTGAATAAATTATTTCCTGCGTGAACTGTGAGCAACAAACGTTCAAATACAAGTGGCTTTGTTTTTCGATTAATAATTTCAATGTATCGACAAGAATATGACATTTTTTTTAAACGCTCAGTACATTAACAATAAGCACATTCTTTGTTATTGTTCTGTACAGAATTGAATTTTGCCCAGAGCTACGTCAAAAGGAGAACCGTAGCCGTCGAACAAGCCTCCGCGTAAAAATCTTGGTGAAAATTTCCGAGTAACATCACAGGCAAAAAAATAGGATGTATAAAATCCACGATCAATCTTTGCGGATGTCTTTTCCTAAAAACAGAAAAATAGATGAATATTATAAAAATAGCCTGTCTGGCTTTGAATAAATTATTTCCTGCGTGAACTGTGAGCAACAAACGTTCAAATACTAGTGGCTTTGTTTTTCGATTAATAATTTCAATGTATCGACAAGAATATGACATTTTTTTAAACGTTCAGTATATTGACAGTAAGCACATTCTTTTTGTTGTTCTGTAGAGAATTGAATTTTGCCCAGAGCTACGTCGAAAGGAGAACCGTAGCCATCGAACAAGCCTCCGCGTAAAAATCTAGGTGAAAATTTTCGGGTAAAATCGCGGGCAGCATTCATCCGCTGGCAATACCTTAAAATCGAGCCTATTCCCAAGCATCCGAATAATACCACCTGTCAGATTCAAACGGTTAAAGTGCTTCTGTTCCGCGAAACTCAATGAATTTCAGCTTCGTGCTCTGAAATTTCGAATCCCCAAACAAGACGCTTTAGCAGTGGTGCTGCTAGAAATACCTATTAATGCACTCCCATACATTATTAACAGCGATAACTTTCCGCGGAATAGGGAATGTTGCTGTTCATAGCAAAATTCGCCGAGGAAATTTCGCCGGGGAAATATTAAATATCACGGTGGGATGTAGAGAGGGCTACGGGACGAGGAGCGAGGTTTGGCGTTGGGGAATTCGCTAACTGAACGACAAACTGCGAATCTTCGGGAAAATCCATCGCATCGCTCTTCTAGGGAAGTTACGGCGGCGTCGGGCGTAGTTCCTAGGCGTCCAATATCCAGCTGCCACGCGTACCAAAGACAAGTAAAACTTAGGCGAAACTGATCGGGCCCGGTGTGGCGAGGTGCGGAACCGAAGCTCGCGCGATACGAAGCAGAAAGAAGAAACTGTAGGAAAAGAGAGGGATTCATAATGCCGGTAGGGAACCGAGCTGCCGTGGCTACCGAACCGCGTAACACTTATCTCTTTCGGCCGACAAAGTTTTGCTCGAACGAAGGTGTAGGCATGGGTGGACGAGGAGAAAGAGGCGGAGGGTGGCGCCCGATCGACGATATTCACCGTTTAAAGAAATCTACTTTTTCCCGGCGGTGCAATTCGTTCAGAAAGAATCTCCGTGTGAATGGAAATGGACTTTTTCACCTTTTTTCTCTTATCAGCTTAACGAGCTTTTCTTTATCCGTCCGATAACGTTCCTCCCGACCATCCACCTCTCTCTTCCTCCCTAACAGCTACTTTTTCCTTTTACGGTTCAGTTTCTGTGTGTACCTTTTCTTTCCTCATTCTTTGACCCTTCCGCGCTCCCCGCACTTTCTCGCCTATTTCTGCATAAAAACGTCATCCTTTGTTATCTCCTCTCCTGCAGCACTTAACTGTCTCTATTCCACCCTCCTCCCCTCTCTCCGGTTTTTCCAGGGTCCACCGTTTTTGTTCCGTAACCGTTTCTGTCGATTTTACACTGTTATATCGTCTCGTCTTTCGACCTCTTGCTCTCTCTCTCTCTCTTCTCGTTTTTCTTTCTTTTTCATCGATCCCGTTCAAGAAGGATCCTCGTTGCTCCTCCGACATTCATTTTCTCGCTTCCGAGCACGCCTTCCATCCTTTATCCCATCTTCCTCGTTAAATTGAGTGCAACCAGGCTTGCGAGGCTCGAGCCGCGCCGAACAAGATCACTACGAGCTACGTCTAATTTCGTGAACGTGCTCGATTAGCTGTCTCGTGGCTCCTCGCGCCCTGTATATATATGTATATACGCATTTCTGAGTCAATGTCGTCGCGCGGATAACAGTTACGATACTCCTCCGTTTACCGATCCTAACGAGAGAGTTCCTCGTTACGCGCCGCGCCGCGCCGATAGTACCAGCCACGCTTTACATCTCAATTCTCGAAGCGACGCGTTGCGTCGCGTCGCAATCAAGATGGTGGAGCCTCCGGTGAGCTAAAGTTCGTCAATGAACGGCTCGGACCATTTTGCTCGGCGAATGAACGCTCGGAATCTTTGCCGAGCAGGACGATCCTTTCGCAGATTATATGCAGTCCGACGTTTATGGCTTCGCGTTTACGGAGCTCGTTCTCAACCCTTCGCCGGAAGGGTCCGCGGCATCCATGAAAAATATCGCTAGTCTCCTGACCCCGTTCACCCGCCGCAGATTCCGTTTATGGACTAAATAAATTCTTTTACTACAAGTCGTTCCGCGAGATAGCCGCTGGATTATCGCGAACTAGTAGACTAGCTTCTATTTATTGATAAAAATGTACATGTGCCTCCACGGTTTCTTTTTCTATCTGTAATATGTACACCTTGATTCGACTGCAAAATTAATTGTTTTGCTGGTAGTCAGAGTCCGTAGTTACATTTTATGTAATCCCTTTAAATTCGAGTAAAAGAATTGATAGACTATGCAGCAAACCACTCACTATTAAGTGTTTCATTAAGGATGTTCTGGAGATACATAAAAACGCAAGAAAATTTTTGAAATTTGACAAGATATAATTTTTACTGAATTAATGCAATTAACAAAGTTTGAATTTATTCACTGCACCGTTTAATATTTATAGCAACTTAAAGTTTGCATATTTTAACACGTCTTCTTATGAAGAATTCATAAAATTCCACTTCAAACCCTATTTAAACCTTAAAAAAACGCAACTTGAAACTCCAATTTTTTATGTATGTAGTGAAAATGATGTAATTAATTATGTTCAAAATTTATTAGGATTCACTAAACAGTTACAGAGTAAAAAATTATAAACTTTTACAAAACGTCAAAAGATTACAAAATAAAAAAATCATCTTTTTGATTATTATCAGAACATAATTTTACATGTTTATTTTCAGTAATAACAATGAATATTGCTTTGTGAGGTATTTTTAATTTATTTAAATATTTATTTTTAACTTCTTATTGTGTAATTATAAATATTGAAATCAGGGGGTACAATTATTCGCAAAAGTCACTTACAATTTTTTATAATATGATATAATATGAATTTTTTATAATCATGAATGGCTTTTATTGCCAATATATTAATGGATTTCGAATTCTCTTTTACTTATGTCTTCCGTTGTACCTCCATAACATCCGTAAGCTGAAAATGTTTCTGCGAACAGCGTCAAGATTTTATTCGACTGTGAGCCGCTCCGGGAAATTCATAGTAAACTGCATCGTATTTGATTGAAGTTTTTAATGCGTAACTCGCATTGCAGATATTTATACGCCATAAATGTTCGAACTTTATAAGTTCCCTTTGATTATAGTTGTTTCGAATTCGGCTTTCCGCTGGAAACGGTACATTTGGATCTGACAGTCCGAGTTGTTTTATTATGCTATTCGAAGTTTGCGCTGTGAAAGTGTAATGTGAACGTTATTGTACTAATAAAACGTAACCGTTTCGTAGAATAATCGATAGAGACAGGATAAACACGATTAAAGAGTATCTGTGCGGGCAGAGATTTTCTGTAAAACATCCTATATACACTGAACCTATCTCTAATCACTGGTTGAAACCTCAACGTTCAGACTATACATACGTTTCATAAATTAAGAATCCTCTGTCATATAGAGACTTCCCACAGAAGTCAGTTGCCTCCAATCCACGGTTGCTATACTTAGCTCACGCAACCTCTTGACCAAACGCAACGCCATGCCAGTTAAAGTTAAATATACCTCGCACGTCGTTCATCGTGCTAAAGTTTGCACGAAGGTGCTCGTATCCACGTTACACCCCTGTTCTCCGCCTTACATACACCCCCGGTCAAAAGTAGACGATATTCATTGTTCAATTGTATATATGTAATTTATTCTAATAATGAAATTTTATTCGGTCGAACTAATTTCTTGTTCCATGTTTCCCTATTAACAGTACTAAATACAGGCTGTCTCAAAATTCCTTCAACATCTGGAAATTGGAGATTCTTGAGATCATTTGAAGCAACATTTTCCTTTGCAAAAAGGGATCCGCGGATTTGTCAAGGAGTTATTAACGAAAAACACAGACCAATCAGAGCGCGATCTAGACGCTTCTGGCACAGTCGGCCCGGCGCGTCAACTGTCTATTGGCCGACTGGTGCCAACACGCGTCTAGGTCGCGCTTTGAATGGTCCGTGTTTTTCGTTAATATATCCTCAACGAAGCCGCGGACGCCATTCTTGCAAAGGAAAATGTTGCTTCAAATAAACTCAAGAACCTCTAACTTTCGGATGTTGAAGGAATTTTGAGAAACCCTGTATACTAGAATATACCAAAATATACTGATGAATCCTCAAAAAACTTCTTCATCGTTGAGAATCTCATTTCTTTCGAAAGTTCTTTGATTTTGACATAAAGTTCATCAGTTTGTCCTACCGTGGGGCGCAATGACGACAGATTTAATCGCAATCTGGGTAATATGTATTCACGAAAGAACAGCCACCTTTCGGATGTTGAAAGCATTTTGAGACGCTATATATTTCATGTTAAATAAGATAAAGATGTCGAAGTATCAACCTAATGTATACTATATGTACCATCATAAGATATAATAACAAACAATATCTTTATATAGAAATTGTATTGTACAATGATTGATTTATTGCATTTAAACAATGATATCACCCATATACGAAAAATGGGTCATATTGGCAGATGGTGCGGACAAGGGTTGAAACAAGTGTCCAAACACTTTTGAGGAAGGGTGTACGTTAAAACCGAGCCCGTTCGCCAACGAACTATGGTCTTTGAACCACTTATCCCATTGTGCCTACGCTATAAATGCCCGAGAACGACTTGAAAGGATGCGACTCGGTCGGTGATAAATTGTTTATGCGACTGTCATAGGTGTACATCGTGGGCCACACGCCGCCAGGTGTGGACGAGCGGGACACCGGTGCGGCGCCTTTAAGCGAGAACCACAACACCAGATACCTGGAGCTTGTCCGGCTGTACTCGGACATCATTCGCGGACAGTTCTTCGGTCACTGGCATTCAGATACCTTCCGCGTAGTTTACAGCGACGATGGTACGTCTCTCTATTCTTTACAGCGATAAACCGGGTACGTCTCTATTCTTTGTTCCTCGTAGGCGGTTGAGCAGGGTGAATCGACCGCTTCGCTCGGTCGAATCGATGCGCCGCCGTTCAGCCTTTTACGCTCTGCGGTTCTCCGGCCTGCTCGCCCCCTCTCTTTATTTCTCTCTCTCTCTCTCTCTCTCTCTCTCTCTCTCTTCGTCCCTTTGCCTGTCCCGTATACTTGTAACTTACGTTCGCTTCACGCTAGAGATACCCATTTCATTTTCAATACACACGTAATTAATATAATCCGTACACAAGTCCCGATATTATTTAATTCACGGTAATACGCTAACGTGCAAAAGAAAGAACCACCCTATATAATTATACGATTCTTCATCAGCATGTTTGAAAAAGTTTACGCGCTATACAGGGTGTCCCAAAATTCGTGTACTTCCCGGAAATAAGAGGTTCCTTGGGTCATTTGAAGCGACATTTTCCTTTACAAAAATGATGCCAGCGGCTTTGTTTAGGAGTTATTAACAAAAAACATGGACCAATCAGAGCGCGACTACAGCGGATTGATTCTGACTCGGCCAATGGCGCCGCCACGCTAAGCGGGACCTGTCGCTGAGTCGGACTCCGTTTGCTAGAGCCGCGCCCTGATTGGTCTGTGTTTTTTGTTAATAACTCCTAAACAAAGAACACGAATTTTGGGACACCCTGTATAGCTCGCCCCCTCTCTTTCTTTCTCTCTCTTCATCCCTCTGCCTGTCCCGTATACTTGTAACTTACGTTCGCTTCACGCTACAGATACCCATTTCATTTTCTATACACGCATAATTAATATAATCCGTTCAGAAGTCCGGATATTATTTAATACACGGTAATACACTGATGTGCAGAAGAAAGAACCATCCAGTATAATTATAAGATTCTTCATCACGTTCGATGTTTGTCGTGATATATTGTATCAGTAGAAACAGTTGACGATTGCATCGTAGTGCACGTATACGCAACATTCAATGTAGTAGTAGTCAGTGGTGCGTTACTCTATGGGAAACTTGGGTAAATGCCTGGAAAGATCTAAATTCTACGTGTTTTTCATAAAAAGTTTCAAAATCAAAGTGATTTAAGAAAAATCTCTAATTTGGGAAAATTGATAATACAGTAAAGTCACGATTCTTGTCAAACAGTCTGTGCTCGGCACGGACAGTGATCGCATATTGACATTATTTCTTTTACTGACTGCGTCTACCGCGCCGACAAATTGTTCAGGTAATTTTAACAATATTTCTAACAATTGCAGCTTCCAACTTCCAATTGTTTTGCCCAAAACTATTTTTCCCAAGGCCCCAACTAGTTACAATATAAAGCGCCACTGATAGTAGCTGCAGTTTTTCGCGAATACCTCGAAAACTATTATCAAAACGAATATCAAAATAGAATAGAATGGAACGACGTTTCCTGTTTCGAAAGAAAAGGTGGATGGTTCTGAAGTCTTGCCAAATACGAATATATACATATTAGTATACGTAAATACGTGTATCCTCAATACACATCGAAAACCGTGATCTTTACTTCACGTTACATTTTCCCGGCTTTTATAGCCGCGTGCTTTTCTAGGCTACCTGTCCCACGGTTTCAATTTAATAACGTGATCGCAGAATTTTCGCGGGCGACGTTTAATCCGCCATCGGAATGAAATCGGAACCGATGGCCGTTCGCCTATCCGCCGGCGAACAACGCGTTTCACGGATATCGCGATACACTTGGCGACTCCGTTTCTCGCAATGGGTTTTTGTTTCGCTCGCGACTTTGTCATTGGCGGATTGAAACGCGGTCGTTATTTCTCTGTTTCGCTTCGTTCTCTCTCTCTCTCCCTCGCGCGCTTTCACTAGTTTCTTCGGTTTTTTTCCCTTTTTTTTCACAACGATATACAGCTCGTATTGGCCGAGCACAAACGCGTTCCACTTTCCATACGGAAGTACGGAAAAAATGCACGCCACGCGCTGGTGCTTTTATTCAATCCTGCCACCAGGCGGATACGTGTTGACGGCGGAATCTCTGAAACACGTTTACGGCCGACGTTTACTTCGCTGTCTCAATACCGCGTCGCTACAGTAGACGCTTATTACCGCCCCGAAAAAAACAAATCCACCGTGCTGCGTTTAGTGGTTGTGACAGTAGACGCTTTCGAAGTTGACTTCGAATTGTGGAACGTGTATCGTGTGGGACGAAACGCGCCGCACAGAAACAAACCGACTTTGTAGTCTTAAGCCCTTTAGCGGTGGCTTTCAGTGGTGGTGATATATTCTGTTTGATGATTTATCCCGATAGGTAGTACTCGATCATGGATCTTTATGCGACATAAGAAATAGAAAATTCTTCAATCTTCTCAATCTCCGTTCTAGTTATGCACAAACATTTTTACAAACCTTTTGTAAATCGCTACTATAAAATGACTTTGATCATAACGCATATATATGACACCGCCGCTCAAAGGATCATATTAATATACAATATACTGTTTTTACCTTTGTGCGATTCGTTTTAGAATTTTTTGAAGCGGCGAGAACGAAAGAGTTCATCGAAGTGTATCGTTGAAACAGTATCTGAAATTCAACTGTTTTCGGGGGTAGCGCGAGCTTAACATGAAATTCGTGTTAGCTTCGATTGTCGCTGAATCTGCGGACCATAGGAATGGTATAAATATGATTTTATAGCTTCAAAAGAATTGAGAGATTATTTGTTGGTGCGAACCGACTGATGGATTACTTAACTCGAATCGATGTTCACTTTCCAATATTGTTACCCGGCTAGATTTCATTAAAATAATGAGACAATCGTTACTTCGTGCAAGTCTATATAATTGAAAGGAAAGTAGATACTGTTATCAGTTCGTGGCGTTTTAATCTGATTAGTAAAGCATCGCATATTCATACAGATTTATTGAATTAACAATCACGCTTAAACTGATTTAACGGAATCGACTGCTACATTTCTATGGTAATACAACCGCATCGACTTCTCGTAATCAAGATTTGATTAAATCCTGAACAGTTCATTTAGTTATTCTAAATAAACCATAGTTATAATAAATAAAGCATAGGATTAAACAGACAGAGGAAATAGGTTTATTATTCTATCAAGTGATATGAATTTTCGCCAAATAATAAAAATGAAGATGTGTGAAAGACGTGTTAGGATAGCCATCCATTTTCGGTAGAACTATGGGGAATCCAATATATTTCTTTTCCCTATTAAACGAGTGACTTCCGGGCAGCTGATATATTACCCGAAGATAAATATTCTTTATTTCAACCATGAATTATGGTCCAATCGAAAATCGGTACTAACTTCTCAGACCCTCATATCGCTTTCATGTCCCAAACGCGCGCACACAGAAACATTTCGAAGATTTGCAGTTAGTCACATGAAATAGCGACAGCGAACGAGGAAACATAAATTTCCCAAGTCTATCGAGCTGCATACTATCAACTTCCATTTATAGAAGTAATCCTTCGGAAACGCCAGGAGCTAAGAATGATAATCAATAAATTCCCCGTGTGAGCCGTTTAGCAGAGGAATACTTCGCTGCCGTTTTACAGGCTCCCTTATTGGTCACGCCACGTGGTTGATGCGCTTTAAAACTGTTCCGCTTTACGTTCCAGCAGCGCTGCACACGTTCAGGCTATTTTTCAAAAATGATCGACAAATGTAGAACCACCCTTTCGTATTAGAATAACGAAATACAGTTTTTCCATGATATCGAACAATGTAGAAATAATTAAAAATTTTTATTACAAGCAGTCACAGCAGCTCCTACTAATATTCGAACACTTTTTAAAAGACGATAACTTCTTTAATAACGAACCACACGATTTAAACTTTCCTAAGATGTTAGAACGTTTGGTATGCGACGTGACAATGATTTATAATTCCGACCAAATGTAATTTTCGAAAAAAATACCTGTTTACATGATGTAGTGCACTAATTGCTCTAGCTTCCGAAAAAAATTCAAATCGTATAGTCGTATACACATGACCGTATAATGTAGTTTAAAAAAGTTCTTTTTTAATCCATCGATTTATATAAACTATTATAAATTCACCGTTGTATAAAACACTTTTGATTGTAAATTATGTAGACACTAATGACCTAACTTTTAATCTGACCACATTAAAATAAACAATAAGTAAATAAATATTAATGGAGCCAGTGCAGTGCCGGATTAATCCAGCGCGGGGCCCTTAGCGAATGTTACCAGGGTGGCCTAGGTTTTACATGATGATATAATAAAACACGATAAACGACCTTTTTTAGCAAAAATATCTGGGGGTCCCCAGAAGCGCGGGGCTCGTAGCATTTGATAGTTCTGCCACGGGGCTTAATCCGGCACTGAGCTAGTGTAATAGGAACGGTTGGTATATTGTTTGTGATTATGAAACGACATTCGTGCCACCAGGTCTGCCGGTATCTTGGATAATGATGGCACCCAGTATATCGCCGAGCACGCCCGGAGGGCCTAACAATCCAGGGTTGAGACTGTACAAGTTCGAAACCAATACCGGTCAGGTAGGTTGAAACGTGTTTAGCGGTGTCCATAATCTCTGTCCGGCCCCCGTGACGCTCTATTTATGTGACGCGTCTCTCGATTGAAAGAGCTGCGAATATATACGATCACCGTTGGTTCTGTCGTATTCAGGTCCTGGATTATACACAGTACTATCTTGATCTGTCGGATGCGAATATGGAGGGGAAGGCAAACTGGCGGATCGAGTACTCTCTCCTCGAGCACTACGGGCTTCACGAAATAACTGCGATCACTCTTCACGACTTGGCCGACCGACTCACGCAATCCAATGATAACGCTTTCGTCAGGTACGTACGGAATTACCGACACTGACAAATTTTTCGATCCGACGACGACGGGCGCGTCGTGACCGCGATCCTATCGGCGACGTTTCATCCTTCACCTTTGCGCCTCGCTATGCTGAACTTGAGACGCCCCCCGCGAAAAATCGAATATCACCGACCAGATACTTTAACACCTTAATATCACCCACGACGTGTCACATTGTTCCTATTCTATTTTCTACCGAATTTAACATCGAATCTGTCGAACATTCAAATGACACAGACTGACACGTGTTGTTTCTTGAATATTGCTAGATTAAAATTGGTGAAGTTACAACGAAAAAATTTATTGAGAAAACGTTGTAATTCGCTATTGCGATAATTTCATTTGTTCCCCGACTTTCTGATTTTTAAGCAGTCAAGGTTAGAAAGCACGGCGCACACGACGCACTCGCGACAGGTTACTAAAACGTTCTTCCTATCCTACTTTCGGGTTATATGGAAATCACCGACACAAATTTCCCCGACAACGTTTCAACGACTCCAGATTTGACCGACAACTACTTTGGCCGACAACGCCTTTAACCGACATCGATTTTGACCGACAACGATTTTAGATTCGCTGTCGGTGAAAATCGTTGTCGGTTAAAGACGTTGTCGGCCAAAGTAGACATCGGTCAAATCTGGTTCGGTAAGAACCGTGTCGGAGAAATTTGTATCGGTGATTTCCATGGGACCTCTATTTTCTACCGAATTTAACATCGAATCTGTCGAGCATTCAAATGACACAGACTGACACGTGTTGTTTCTTGAATATTGCTAGATTAAAATTGGTGAAGTTACAATGAGAAAATTGATTAAGAAATGATGTAATTCGCTATTGCGACAACTTCATTGTTTCCCCGACTTTCTAATGCTAGAAAGCACCGCGCACACGACCCACTCGCGACAGGTTACTAAAACGTTCGAAAATATTTACGACGTCATTCATAAACCTCTGGACACTTGGTCGTTCTGGAAAATACATACATTCTAATCCGAATACAATTGCCGATGTCAGATTTATTACCATTGTCTCGTTTTTACTAAAATATTGTTCTCCTGCAAAGTAGTTACTAGAAACAGTATAATGAAAATTTATCAAAATCAGTATCGAGAAATATCAATTTTATATTGGAAAGGGCAGGAAAGCTTTCAAGAAATATCAGATAAATATTGGAAAAAAAATTGCAATCGATCAAGATCATAGATTTGTTTTGGTACAAATAGGAATACGCTGACTGACACTAAAGCGTGACGCCTAGAAAATTTTACAAAATCGAAATGACAAAAGCAGAACTGGAACACTGAAATTTTTCATAGCGATATTACTTAAACTTTATTGTTAAATTTTATTGTTTGCACTACATTACTGCAAAAATTAACGTGTAAACCAGGTCAGAAGTTTAGACTAGTTCCGATGACCTAATAGAACTCCACCTAAATACGAACAACTAACAAGAACAAATAAGATCTCAGCAATTTCCTATGAAAAATAAAACTAACAAGCGTACAACTCAGAGCCACCCTCGTCCCCGAAAAGTTCATCACTGCAGGTTCGCCGGTAGAAACTTCCCCCGCATTTATTAACACGAGTGTCCGGATTCCCGGCGTAAGATCATCCCGTCCATTAAACCGAGCAACATTTCTCCAAAGTTCGAGGCGTGTTCCGATGTCGAACAATTCCCTAAAATGCTGGTAGCTTCATCGCAGTCCCCGTAAAACGTTTGCGTCCTTTCGCAAGGGGAACCTTGAAATATTTGCGCGGGCGGGCGCAAAGCCCGTTAACAGACGACTGACGCAAATTGCTCGTGACAAAGTTACACAGCGACGCAGCACCTGTACCCAGCCCAGGGTGGCAAAGTGCCCGACACCGTCAGGGCAACATTTACATGATCCGATGCGGCGATTGCGTGGGAGGCTTGCCTCGCTTTACTGAACGCCGCCCCCATTCAGTTAGTCGAACTACGGATTAATAATTTCCATGTTTCCCGAATAATTAGCCGGGCCGCTGATAACTCCGGTCGGGTTGACGATGATAACTGTCTACCCTTTTCATCCGTTGCGATGCTAGCCGTAACCGATAGGACACCCGGGCGGATGCAAAGTCGGCCAGCTTGATTACAGAAGTTCCTATAAGAACACTATGATTTCTGAACAAACATTAATGTCTTTCCATCAACGTCACTCGTTCATGTACCACGTCAACTCGAGATTCGATGATTTCGCTTCGGAGTACGAATCTAATAAGATACGTGGCTAGATATATTTACATTTTCTTCATTTAACCCCTACTCGTCATAAAGATTTCGAACAAACTCTAATAAATACGAATCTGATTCGTTCGTAATCGAAAATATTTAACCATTAAGATAAACGTAGCCATATAAAAAATATAAATTTTCTTTTCTCTTCCACGACATTATTCGGGCTAAAGACGTTTTAATTATACGAACATTGTATTCTGCTAGGTTCCATGCAGAAGTCCTATTGCACAGTCACTTAGAGAAATTAAAGAGAGCGCACACGTGCGAGCATGTTTATACGTTTATGTTCTCGCAGATATTACGCGGCGAACACGGTGTTCCTTCCTCGGGACGTCGAGCAGATTTGGGGCTGCGGCGGACCATTAAACGGAGCCTGCGCCTTGCACCATTACTGCACAGTCACCAGGCTGAACCCGGAGTCGTATAAGGATTGTTATTCGTCGTACGCTTTCGCGTTGGCATCGACGGGACCATCTACGTCGCCGTTGCACCTGACGATCGTCCAGCTGCTGGTGCTGCTAGCCTGTATCGAACTGTTCCGGAACCGGTAGGTGACGATCGATCCATCCAGAACGAGGGACAGCTGCCAGTAACTAGCAACGCAGCCACCGTGGCGCAACCTTGAACCAGATCTTGCTCGTTAGACAAACCTGTCTGGTCGGTCTGATGATAGCAACAACGACGACGACGACGACGACGACGATGAAGGTAGCGACGTCGCTACGAGTTCCAGTTCCAGGGGAAACCGGTCTATCTTGTCTCTGTGTCTGTCTCTTTGTCTCTACGTCTTCTCTGTAAGGGTGTACGAGGGAGGATGAAACGTACGAAACAGGCGAACTCGTGCGAAATTCGTCGTCGTCCTCTCTGTCTTTCTTCCTCGTGCGAAACCCGGCCCTGAACTCGTTTCCGAAACGACGGAGCAGATCGTTTACCCAGCCGACACGTCCGCGCGATGCTCCCTTTCAGCGATCGGGACGCCGGCAAACCAATCGAACGATCGTTTAATTACTTGGTCCGCGAAATTTCACGGTCTCGAGCGCAATTGGCATCCGGTTGATGGCGAGTGGTTTCACGGGAGGGGGGTTGGAAACCGGGGACAGGGGCTGTTCCGATGCAAAAGCCGGTGCGATGACCTGGCCTGACCGCGAAACGGGGAAAGGGAGGCTGGACGAGATACCAAAGGTCCTCGGATCGGAGGGTTGAACGGGGAAACCAGTCATTGATGTTGTACTTACTTCTCTTAAACGTTCGGTGTACGTTGTTTTAAGACGAGAGATTCTTTGTAGCGCGAGGTCCCGCGCCGAATTACCGTCGGCCGGGAACCACGACCGCTGAACACTGTGTGTCTGTGCGTGTGTGCGTGCGTATGTTTGTGTGTGTGTGTGCGAATCTGCGATCGTTTTGCCAGCAGCGCGAAATTCTCCGTCTTGGTGGACGCAGGGACACACGCGACGAGAACGTAATAGCTTCGAGAGCCATGATATTCGTACCAACGTTTTGCGACTGTCGGAACAATACAGTATTTCTTAATAAAGGAATCATGGATTTGTACAGAGCTCGTCTTCATTTCATCCTGCCTCGTTTCCGTTTCCTTCCGAAGTTCTCCTGTTTTGGTTGGGCTTGATGGAGTATTTTCTTTCGTGCCTGTTCCGTTGCTTGGAGATTTGCTGAAGTCGAAGCTAATTTAACCATTGGTCGAGATTAATCCGACTCTAATAACACGGTAAGTATTTTTCAGGAATAACTGTCACGAATTCGGAAAGAAGTAATTTTCATCTCTGTCACTTTTATCGAGATAAGATTTTGCAGGTAGATTAAAGATCTTCAAGAAGACGAATTAGTTATAGTACTAGTTGGCCAAGTAGATTCTTGGATGAAATGAAAATTTTCTTTCCACCTGTCAGATTTGGTGAAGACTTTAGATCTGGTTATAGTACAGACTTTAAGTCCCTCTGATTTGCAAGAACTTCAGATTGAGTGGAACCTTTGGTTGGTACTCAATAATTGGACAAGTTTCCCAATTTGTAGAACAAAATTATTGAAAGTATAAATCGAAATTTAAACGATCATTGAAACGCACGCTGTAAATTGTTTTAATCAATGTGCCACAGTTCAATCATTATTTCTATGTTGCTCTAATTAATTATTTCCGCATTGTTATTACCGCACTAACATCTCACCTGTAATATATCATGTTTTTTGCGTTAAATCGACGAATTTACCGCGCGAACGCGTTCTACCGAATTCAAATCCGATAATTGGGGTGCTTTGCATAATTACTGTGGCACATTAACAGAACCACCACTCCTTAACAATTCAAGCAGTCTAGCGAGACCTAAACGTCCGACTGAAGATTGTAAATTATCTCGCGGTATATTGAGAAATTTAAGGTGCATAGTACCTTCATCAAATGATAAATAACCCGCCCTAAATACCGGGGTAACAACCCATACTATTCATTTACGAATTTAATAGATGTACAAAATTCTGTAGAGAAACTGTATGGCCACGATCGATCCTATCGGTTACCCGATTAATTGTCGAGTAAAAGCTCACCAAAAACTGATGAATAGACTGCGGATCTTTATGCATTTATGAAGAGATTAGTTGGGTGAAATATAAACCAATAATAGATTAGAAAAATTCAAGAATATTGTAACGTTGGTTTTAACGTTAGAAAGTCATCAAGGGATCGAATCAATTCTTATTTTATTTCTGTTTTCCACAACCAATGCAGAATATTTTTATTTTGCATCAAGATCCACAGTCTGAGATCCACAGATGAATTAATAAGGAACTGAGTCTCCAAAGGCCCAGTTATTATCCTAATCGTTTAGGCTGAGACAAGACAACCTGTCGAAGACCCAGCGGCCTTTTTATTTCGATCCCCGAAGCATCTCTAATTAGATGAGCCAGCTCGTCGCGGCTCGTTTTCAGACGCCGATGAGCAGTTACCTGAATCCAGAATTTACTCGGATAACAAGATAGACCGGGGAGGTCTCAATTAATTCCGCAGTCGCTATAGTTAGCAGCTAGCCAACTTCCGTAAACGAGCTCTCCCGGCTGGCGCACGCGGTGACAGCAAATATGAAGATAAGTCGTTCATTAACACGAAACGGACATTTAGCGGAAAATGTGAGAATTTTGCCGGGGTAATGAGACTCCGGCTTTGCCTCCACCGGAACCAGAGGGTAAACGAACACTTCCTGACCACCGGTGGTAGCATCCTCTCGGACGCCTCCGTATAACCACTGACACCCCTGTCCCAGGTGTTGCTGCTACCCGAACTTCAACTATGTGGTTGTAAGAAAGAACGCCGTATGTCACATGCAGTAAAATTGCGATTTCTTTTCCATCGCCAGTTACGAACAGGCACACAGATCATGCAGAGGCACTATTTTTTATGACTACATCGACCGCGTCTTTTCGCATTTGTTTTCATCACCTTTTCTTTCTGGTGAATACTTAGACCATATATACCCATAGACACGGCATAGGTATAGTATGTGCATACGATGCAGTGTGACGAGATCCAAAATTATCTGGTGTTTGCAAGCCTCGATTCGAGATAATTCAAAATGGTAGATAGTGTACGAGACGAAGCGAGTACACAGTACACAAGTATATTTTACAAGTTCATAATTTGGGAAAAATTTGAAAAAATGGTGCAAACTTGTTGCATAAAGAATTGTAAAGAACGACAAAACCGTGATACAAATAGTTAGCCATATTTAAAATAATAAGAGTAAAGTCAAAATGAACGAGTAATAAAATAAACATGTATGTATATGAAACAGTTACAGTTTCCCTAAATATATATACAGAATGACATGTGACGTCGAGTCCCCTCTCCCCTCTGCCACTTTAGCTTCGCGGTATTGTCATTTCTCAACATACTATAGCACTGTGCCCACAAGAGTCGTCTGCTAGGCGGTTTAATCTGGTAACGAGGCAGTTTTATTTCGCCACGTTTATAGGTATATATGGTCTAAGGATGAATAAGTAAATTCACCTATAGTCTATAGCTCAATTAACGCCCAAACTGAAATTTTTTCAAATTCTCACATGCGGCGTTTTTTTCTTGACATCCATAACAGAACTGGCAGTTACGATGGTTGGATGATATTGCCGCACGTGTCGCGAATCGCTCGCAAGGATTTCGCGCAGCAACCGCGAGGATTTCAAAGTTTCTCTCTCTCTCTCTCTCTCTTTTTCTTGGCTGGCAGACATCGTCTAAGTGACGCGCCAATAAAATTCCTATTGACGTAAACTCTTTTACGTCGTCTGGAATTCCGATATTTCTCAATGACTGCCAGGCAACCACTCGCTGCCAGGCGGCGGTCTCGACGACATGTAGAATTCACAAAGCGACCCCAGACGATGTCAACCATCTTTCACTCCCCGCGATAGAGAGAAAGAGGGACTGCGGAAACTTGTTCGGAATTGATTTAAACACTCGGAAGACGCGTGTACATTATACATAGCTCGGCCGAGAAGTTCCGTCGATTGAAGTTCGTTTCAATCACTGCTGTTCAATATAAGCTCCGGAAGTTAGGAACCTGCCACCGCTTCGAGCCACGTCCATTAGCTACCCCTGCCCCATTTCCGCGCGACGCCATTTAAACCGCGCTCCCGAGACGAATCGCTTAAAATAACGCTTCGCTGTGTTGCGGAAAGCGATCCGGGTAACGAAACCGTTCTTGTCGTTGGTATTTCTACGCTGGTCATTGTGCAGGGACTGAACGGTACGGCGGAACAATATATTTTATCTTTCTTTCGACGCGAACATCAGTCTGATGTCTTTCATTTAAAATACGGTTTTGGATTGTTAAGATTGGAATAGTGACTTTGCGTGTGGCAAGCCTGCTGTCGGCTAGTGAGTCAAATATAGTAAATATTCAAATACTTTCCGGGGTTCGAGATCCTGATTCTTGTCTAGGTCTACTCCCTCCACTGCCTGTCAACGCTGTGCCGCGCCGCAGGGCGGCGACTATTGTTGTCGGCTCGGGTATATCTGTCCTCCATTCTTATTATTTGTCAATCATATGTTTAAACAAAGTTGATGGTTATTTGCGCACCGGCTCGATCACTTTAATTGAAAGCAATTTTGCAATATATTAATTTCAACGTTTCGTTCTTTGTTTAGATCCTTTTCAAGAAAATAATGATTGCGTCTGTGAATTATTAAAACAACATAAAAGTAATATTTTATTGATGAGAACATGTAAAACACTTTTTGAAATATGTCAACTTACTTCCTTATTGAAATAACTTTAAAAATTATAGAGTAACAAAGCCACGTGCTGTGTTTATGTCTTACTTGTAAGATATTGAGACAAACAGTGAAACACTCTGAAGTCACGAATCAGATAATCGCTCGATGTGTAGTCCAATCCATATTCAGCAGTTACTTCAAACCTTGAAAAGTCAAATCTTAACCACACTTTAACTGTCTATATACCACGCTGTCATAGTAATTTAAAGTAACATTCGAAATTGCTTTGCAAAATTGCAAAATTGCTTTCAATTAAAGTGATTTAACCAGTGCGCTAAAAACATCAACTTTATCCTTCTCTATGTTCGACTCTTTATGGTCGGAGCGGTAGACGCAGTCATAAATCAGAAAAGCAAGTCAGGTTGCGATTCTTGTCTGTTCAGTGAACAGCCATCTAGGCAAGTATCAAGGGATTACTGTATACTAGCTAATCGTCACAGTTCATATTATATATAATATTATATATTATATTATATAATCGTCAACAGTTATAGAAGTTTATGTTAAGTCCTGTAAGGACCACAGTTGTTTTACTGTGTATGTATAAAGTCAAAATATGAGTGGCCATTCAAACTCTCACCTCTGCGATACTCATTGAGTTGTAACATGAATATCAGCGTTAATGTACGCAGAAGATGGTAGAGTAGATACACTTTCCAATGCATTTTGTCCCATTTTGATATCTCAATCCGTTCTCGAGATATAAGCAGTCGAAGTTCTCACGTAAGGCGAATAGAGTGGGGGTAGTATAATAGTAAATACGACCTGCCTCAACTGGCGGCAGGTTGAGATAAAAAGAGATAGTCAACTGTTGAGAGAGAAAAATTAGCTTTGTCTTTACACGACGATATCTCGGGAACCAAGCGTCGTGCCGTAATGAAACAGACGCCGTTTTAAAGCACTGGCTTTGCGCTCTCCAACTTTCGAAATTTCATTAAACCAGTATGAATAGTAACAAAGCTACAACAATTTAAACATTACAACTAACTTCAATACGATTTCCCCGTGTATCTCATGCATATCAATTGGTTTAATCGAAGTATTCGACACTGGTCAACATATTTTTACAATAAAAATAATAGTTTCTTTTAAAGAAACATCTGGAAAATTCGCTATTGTCTCGCTATTCGATGCGCACAGCTGTTCCAACACGCCGAGCGATATTATAAAACATCGTTCGCTCCCCGTGTTCTTTTTAATTAACAGAATACCGACATTTCTGTACAACATTACATTTCAAGAAAAACTCAAACCGACCTCAACCCTCCTCCGGATTACGGAGGCCGTTGCGGTTCCACACAACTTCAAACTATGCTCGCTTTCATGTGTTTTATGCTACTCTCTGTAATCTCATCAAATTCCTAGTGCTGCAAAGCAAATTAGTTTGCACTCGCCAATCCGGTGAAATGTACATTACACGGAAAGATCCATAGAACTGAAGTCTGAAATCCAAAGGAGAGTTTAAATGCGTTAAAAAAAACGTGATGTTACGTCCACCATTTAACCCGTCTGCGAAACCTTTCCGAGTAAACGTTGCTCCGGCAGTTTTAAATTACGTTTTGTTAACGTGGAAAATTTATGAAACGAATTCTAATGGAATTAAATCCAATATTTAGTTTCAAGCCTTCCTGAAAAGAAACTGCGTGAAAATTAATTACCCACAAGCAAATTATTCCTCGCTTGCAAGGTATAGTTTCATGCTCTAATATCATAATATTATATTAACAATAATAACGCTCGAGATGGCCTTAAATGGTTCGCTACTGGACCAATCCCCCTAGGATTCCCCTACTCAGAGTAAGCTTGGTACCACTCAAGGATTAATGCTTACGAGCACCTATGCAAGCGTCTCAACGTTACAGAGCTTCCTAGAAAATGTCGTGCTACTGCCAAAGTGGCTGAATAACTAAAATCTCCTATTTGCACAAAACATTCCTGATCCGTAAGAAAAAAAAGGTAGGGTACGATCGCAGCGAGTCCACATTTGCTCCCGAATGTTAAATATTGGTTGGGAAGAAGTAGTCTTCTATTTCGTGTCGGAACAATAGACCGATATTCATATTTGCTGAAATTCTGTTTGAAGTGGTTCGCGGCCGCGACTGACAGGATATTACGATGCGCGGGGTTAAGTCGTCGAATCCTGGCATTGCGCGAAATGTTTTTCATCGACGCGACCGTGGGAGAGAGCACGAACAACGCCGCGGACAATTGAATACGTGTTTCTGTGCGAGTGCGTGACAATATTCGCGTAAACAGGAGAACGAGAACGCCGCGTGTGTTCGCACACGTCTGACGATGAAGCCTGTCACGCGCCAGGAACTCGGAGCTTGCGACGATCCTCATAACGGGTCCGCCCCGTGTCCCCCTACCCCTTCCCATAATACACCGTGAAAATCCGAAGAGAAAGGAAAGTCATCGGCGTCATCGATCAATCCGTTGGCACAAAAGCAGCCCAGTGTTCCTGGATACGCTCAAGCAATTACATTGTGAGCGGAGCGCTGCGCGACCGGGGTCAGCGCAAAGTTTCTTTTTAAGCTGACTCGGTGCGACGCGAGAGGACGATGTTAAGCTCCCTGCCGTATTCGACCGAACAAGCGTGCTGGGATTGCCATCAACTGACACGATCCCCCACCTTCTCGGGCTTTTCGCCCCTCTCGTTTCATGCTCACATTGTTTTTAGACGTTATTTGTTTGCGATAACTAGGCCGCGGATGTTTATGAGCGGCTTCGGATCCTCCGGGCTTCGAGTCTCCCGCGATTCGACACAGCTCTCGCTGATTACTAGACTGTCGGAAGTTCGTGCAATTTGCAATGTTTTCCAGACGATTTTTAAGAAGGTGGAACCACATAAAATATTATTTTCACTGGCAGATTAATATAAATATAAAGATCCGCAGTTTCCTTGACTCTGTTGCTCAACACATATTTTTTATCATAATAATTTTATGCATAATGCTGAGAGAATCTCTATTCAGCCACGTAACCAAAGAATTCGTTCATCATTGCCATATTTTCCAACGTAAATCACGTTAATCTTAAACCTTGTACACACTTTTCATCTAGACTTAAGAAATGTGCCTTGTGGAGGGATCAAAATTCGCATGATCTGCGGCTGTAAACAGTACGGCGTGTTGTAACTCGAAAGAAACAAATGGCTGAGAACAACGCACGTGCGTATCAAATCTCACATTTCTCAGATTCGTTTCTCTCCGACGTGCATTTGTTTATAATTCGCCAGGAATGAATTGGAAATGCCTTGAATAAATAGTTAATAATTTGCATGGCCGGTACGGAGTAGAAAGTAGCGGGTGTTGCAATTGGTTTCGCTGCAAAGTGTATACTAGTAGCCGAACTGTCCCGTGTAACGACAGGTGGCCGACTTCGGTTAAATGTAGACCGTCATTGTTTCCCGCGCGGTGCTCCGATATAAGAAAAGAAAAAAAAAGAGAGAGAGAACTGTCTTCCATTAGGGCAGGTTAGGAGAGGGAGCTAAGGGATCGCGTGACGAACGCGAGACACTTTATATCGAACGGAATGCCGTCCATTATCGTTAATCCTCGTTTGAATTGCAAGGAGCGCCAGCGAAAAGTCGAATGAGAACGGAACGTCCAAAGTACTTGACGATTATGCGAACTGTGAATTAGGCCGGTGGTTGAAAGCCTCCTCGCCGGAATGGGGAGGGGGGGGGGCGGGGGGCTGTAATCGGGACCCCTGGCGAGCTTACGTTTACAGCGAGTTGGTTATGTTCGATCCTCCATATTGAAACAAATCAATTGCCCATTTGTGTGGATTGTCGACGCGTCTGCTTGTTAAAGCTGCTATAGAAATTCGAATGAAACGGAGAGGTCTGCCGCCCTCTAGAGCCACGTGTCGCGAATCACAGATTTTAGTTCCCACGTGTCCTCTAGATCGAACACTCCACAAATACAGCCTGATCTTCAAATCGTACAACTGGCGTATTGATATATCAGAATCTGAAAAATTCTTTTCCACCTTCATTACCACGTTTTTATTATATTAAATTGAATATTAAAAAAAAATTTTTAAAGGCTATACGTTTAAGAGAAATAACAATGACAAATTTTTACCGTCACATCCCCCGCGAAACGCTATCGCGTTCAGCGATCCCCACTCCGCCCGACAACGCTCTCTAGTTTACTATGCGTGCGCACTCTGACCCGTCCCCACTCCACGGACCCACTTCGCCCCGACGCGCGACGGCGCTCAGTATATGATAGTACGAAGCCGCGCAACGATCGGTAGTACGTCATCGCTTTGTTTACCAAGTGAAATTTACAGCAAGCTGAGTGGGTATACAAAGTATTAAAAAAGAGTGATGCAAGTATTAACACTAATTCTTTAAATAAAAATAAATTTTTAAAGTACCACGTTGTTAAAAACGGACTAAAAAGTATAAAATAATTTTTCCAAGTCTCATACAGATTCTTAACCTTATACAGATAGTATTAAAAATTTGTGATTGTGAATTTTTAATAGCTATGAAAATAATTCTATGATTTAAAACGAAAAACGTGGAGCGCAAAGTGCATCAATTATATATTGCATTCACCCCACGTTTTCGTTTCAAATCTTACAAGTATTTTCATAGCTATTAAAAATTCACAATTTTTAATGAGATCTTATGAAAGGAAGCCTCCTCTTTACCATGAAATTTGAGTAGTCGATCTGCGATATTTGCTGGAATTGTATTGTATTTTATGTAAAAAGTGTCCATTTGAAAAGAAAACTTGCAGTCTACTAATGTGAGGCGAATAGGATGAACAATACAGGTGTTTAAAGAATTGTGCATGTGTGTGTGTGTGTAACAGTACGAGGTCACAGGACCTGATGGCTCACTGTTTCGGTATTTGACAACGAATGAAGTTCGCTAGAATTGCGTTTTTCCGACCCCTTTATAGTCGTGTTACCGTCACCATGATACTTGTCTTCGGGAAGGGAGAGAATGGAAGAGAGAGGTGATAGTAGGGTATGTATGAAAGGGGAAAAAATAGAAACGAGTGCAGAACCGTGTTCACTGTTCTCTGTAATTACATTGCTAGTCCGGGCGATGCGACTATACAGAAAAAAAGGGAACGGTGACTTTCAAACATATACGTGCAACTTGTGGTCCTGGACTGTACGCAAACTGTGTATTAACGTGTGCGTGCAATTTGTACTATTGTTACGAGGTCAATAATGAACGTTTGTTTAGGTCAGCGGGGTTAATCAATTTGTTTCATTTAACTCTTCCTTCTTTAAACCCCTTCTCTTATATTTCTGTTGGTAAATATCGAAATTATTGTATAAAGGTTGAGCGTTAAGGTTATTTCATAACGGTAGGATTGTTTAAGATTGCCATTCAAGGTTAAATAAAAATGACTGTGACATTAGAATAGTGCGAGACTTCCAGGATTATTTGCAAAAAGATTTTCTCAGCAGGCGACAATATATTTCAGGATTAAGGTCCTTCGAGCAGTTTTATTGCTGCTCACGGTTGGTTCTGTCTCCCATGTTCAACATCGATTGAATCAATGATCATAAGCCCGAAGACCCGGGAACCCCTTGAACCTGCCCCCTCTGTAGGTTTTCAAAGGGCAATTTTTCATAGCGACCCTCCTCTCAGCGGACTTCAACCCTACATATGGCCTGATGGCAGTAGCAATCCCGAAAATGACTGCCCTCCAAACATTTTCGTTGGCGAACGATTTTTTGAACGTGCTGGCTGCTGCCCTCTTGATCCGCCGGAGTATTTGCCGCAGTATGTCGCTAGCCTAATGTATCAGGACAGATATTAATATCGAGACAATTCTTGGCAAAAATACTTGTCACATAGATTACCAAAAAAATCCAGTGAGTGAAAGCTGTTCCAATTGCGCAAATATTCACAGTGAATACTTAAAAAATTGTATTTCCGTCTGCTTGAAACGGAGTTGCTACCAGAAATAATCAAGTGTACCACTCTGTATAGTTATGTTCCCTCATATTTCTGGTTTGTGGTAGCTTTTCCTTGTCGGATGTTAGTCTCCTGGGTCCGTGACTAAAGTTTCTCTCAAATCGATGTCCATCGACTGTCAGATACACGTTATAGTATGTAACAACGGCTCGGATCTTTGATGGTTGCTCTGGTAGTTGCTTACGACGAAGGTGGGAACAGTGAGTACAACTTATAACTAGGTAAGATATGACGAGAGACTGCTGTGTCCCAGACCGAAATTGAAAGTATTTAATAACGCTAACTGTTCTTGCGAAGTACAGGTGACGGTGTTACGTCGCAGTGACATATTGGGAAAACGCAATTTTGCTCTTTCACGTCTGGGGAACTCCGTTGATGCTAAAATTTTCAGATCTAAAAGATTCTAGAAATTCGCTACAATTTCGAAAAATTATGCAACTTTCCACACAAGTAATTGTATTAGCTTTGCCTAATACAACCCTACCTTTTTTGAGCTACTTCTCTGAAAAATTTCAGAAAGAGGTGGAATATAAAAATTGACAGAATTTAGTAGAATTTTTAACTTCCCGATTTTATAGGGAAGTTACTGTAATTACCCCGAAAATCGAAAATCGATTTTTTAGCAGATCTTCACGTTTCATGGTCATTGGAGTCATTTCAGACTATTTTTATATTTATCAAAATGTATGTGTGTGGGTATGTGCGTATGTCCGTTTCTATGGTATCAAATTTTTCGTTAAGGTTTTCTGAAACAGTAACCTTGCGATCTGAATAATGAATGATGCAATCGACGTGCCCCGCTGTAACTTAGAGCTGATTAGATTTTGGTCCACTTTGGTCCAGTAGTTTTTCAGTTTTTAGTTTTTTTCGAAAGAAGTTCACTCAATAATGTAATTTATACGAGAGGACCGAAATTTTCCACCGAAGAAACAAACTTAATTCCATAAAAACAATTTTTTAATTTTTTTTATTAAAAAAATTTTTTTGTTTAAATTTACATTTTTTTTAAATTTTTGTTTTATTGATGATGATGAAAATTATCCCAATGCAAGAGTGAATTTCATCTTTACTCTCGAGAATACATTTTCAAAGAATATCGATGAAATACAGGCCCTACTAGCCATGCGTACCACTAATACTCTCGCGAGCTCGCAAAGCGAACGAACTACAACAACCCCACCTGCGAAGCTCGCGAGCAACAACCCCCCCCCTAGTTATTTTTTATTTTCGTCTGAAAATATTGAAAATTGCATAAATATCTGTAATATGAATCTCTTATTAGTTTTCATAAGTGCAGTCTGGTTACCCAGAAACTTGAATTCCAGTTGCGTTTCAGAAGCCGTCTAATCGCAAACAATAAACGAATCAACGTTCCATAAAGCGTCGAAAATATTGCTTCCAACCTTGTTTCGGATATCGGAATTTTGTCAAGCGCGTGTAAACTTGTGTCGGTAGGCCCTAAAATCCGTTTGTAGGCCCTGGCTACCGTGGGAACCGTGCCCATCGCGTAAAGCAAGGATCGGTACACGCACATTTGACAGTTGTACCGAGAAATTGCAAGCATATTGCGATCCGCGGTAGAATGCGGACGCGGGTTCAAACGGCTATGCGCTCGATGCTCGTTGTCGAAGTATCCGAGTCCCGGTCAAAGCGACGGTAAACGCAGATACTTGATGTAATTTCGCAGATCGCTGAACGAACCTTTTTTCTCGCGAACCCATCTGCCCTTTGTCGTCACCTTTCTTCGAGCCTTTGTCAGCGACTTGTCGATATTACCGAGGGTTGCATTAATTATTCTTGCCGTTATTCGATATGGAATATTTATTATTTTCATGATACGTTGCAATCAGACATCCATCAAAATAATGCTCATTGTTTCCGACTACCTTTTGCATTTTTCTGATAACAGCTGCATCCCTCTTTTAACGAAGGGTCTGAGTTATGTCGGGATTGAATTCATACCAAAACAACGGCTGATTGAACTAAAAAGAATTTTAAAAATTTTCGAGCTGTTTTTTTATTAGAAAATCTCATATGAGATTTATTTCAACATAATTACAAAAAAGACGAAATACGCCACATACAAAACAGAATATAATAATTACAAAATAGAATGTGGTATATTAGAGATACACAGATATTTTAATACAGACATATGATTAGTTGGAACCGTATAGATAAAACTTATACTTTAAGACCACAGCTCTTAAAAAATGATAACATGTAGTGACAAGCTTTTATATTTGGTTTAGTTATTAATATTGAGACTTAATTTTTTATTAATATTGAGTTTATTCATTAATATGAGCCTTTCCTCGTTGTACAAGTTACATTGCCATTTATATTGCCAATCAAAAACTGATAAACTTTTGTTTAAAATATGTTTCGTCAGATTTTCGCAAGTACGTAAAAAATCGTGAAAAGTGATACGTGGATCACCCTGTATGTGTACATATAGATAATAACAAGATTCAATTCATATATATATTTAGTGCAATATCAAATTTGCTCGTCGCCATTTTCATGTGGACACGGCTTAAGGGTTACGGCACGAATAAAAGCATAATTCCATCTATTCCCAACGGTAGGAATTAATGTAGCCCGCTAATAAAAGTGGCGTCGCTCGGCGCGGAATAAAGGAATAAAGAAAACTGTGTAACCTAACGATCGCCGAAGACAGGAATTTCTGCCGAGTCCGCACCGTCGGAGAAATCGTTCCAATAAATGGATTGCAATTTGAAAAAATTGCCAAGGCTCCGGGAAATAGAGGGCGAGTCACGCAACCGAACCGAGTCACGTATCTACTCGCGTACAAAGTAGAGGCAGCTAGCAAAAATTGAGAAGATTGATATATAACAAAGAGTATTTACATATTACCCCCTGTTTTCACGTTCACGACTCCGCGAACGCGGGGGCGCGACTGCAACACCGTTTTTAACAGGTCTTATCTGCCGTTTTAAGTAGTTTGTTCCTTTTATCGATCCGCCGCGTTGGAAAATGTGTTGAAATCGTAATTAACCCCTTGCCTTACGATTTATTTCGTAACTCCACCCCACAGACGTAATTTACCGTTAATTGTTTGCTAGAAGAAACCAGAATTTTATGTTCTTTCTCAAGTCTATATTTACTCGGACGGTTAAAATATTAAGCCGACTGTGGACTTTATGCACTTATGCGAAAACGTCGAGATGGTAGCAGAAGTTAAGCGTTTTATGAATCTTTTCAGATGTTCCGGGAAATAGTAGTAGCTAAACTGCAGAACAAAAACAGTTATAAATGTATTCCGGAGCTTTTCATAAAGCTGGACGTTGGTTACCATCTGATAGGTGTTATTATAGCGTGGACGAATGTTTTTACAAAAACCCGACACAATTGAATAATTGGTATTTCAAGCCTTGAGACGTTTCCAAGGTTTGTCCTGCGTGAAATATTTGTTTTAATATTATTTCGTTCGATTCAAGCGTTTCCGAGTAGGATTGAATCAATTTGTCTTGTCAGAAACAAAACTATGATTAACTCGCAGGAAAATATTGCCGCGTCGCGTCATTGAATTTGTGTAAATTGAATCATTGTACACATCAAAGCGACGGATAAACGTACATACACGGTGAAATTGAACGAGTGACATTTCATAACTGGTAATCAACACGAAATTTATAGTTGCGTTAATATAAATTAATTACATTAATATAGGAAGTCGCCAGTAGATTTAATTACTTTGTTGAAGGGTTTTGCCTTTAATTAAAATTTCACTAAATTAAAATACCTGAAAACACGGTGGTTCCTGTCCATAAACGGGGATTTCACTTGTCATTAACTTGTTGCGTAACTAGACTAATTATATTTGCATGTTTCATACGTGAAATAGTGTGCCCTAATTAAAGTAAAAACTGGATACGTTTCTTTCAGGCTAAAGAGTTTTACTTTACGGGAACTCGCAGTTACATTTACAATTAGACCCATCCCTCGTCTGTTTCTGCGGCGATTAAAAAGAATGGGGAGAAATGGTGAATAGACGTAAAGAAACCGAAACGTTTGATGTGAAAGCGACGGGAGTTCTTACCACGGCATAAATAAAGTCGTGAAATTAATGTTCGCTGCTAAAGGATTTCTTTTTTTGAAAAGAACCAAGCGAACGCGAGAAATATGAAAATATTCGCAAATAGTAGAAAATTAATTACACGAACCACGCGATTCATGACTTCGTTGATTTACCAATTATCTTTTAGTGGGCTATCTTTCTTATTCCGCTTGTTCGCAGAGGGTCAAAGAAAATTTTCAATTCAAACAAAATCTCCGAAGCCATTCCGAACTCGGTCTTTTTCCCCAGCCGAAAACCGGCCCCAGTGAATTACGGAGCACATAATTAAAACTTCCGTGTGTATTAGTAGAAGTTCGACTCTTTGCTTCACAAACACTCGATAATTTCAGCTCGTTTTCTTCAAAAACAATCATTACTTTCGAAAACTAATTTAACTAACCCCCTCTCCCCCTCTTCCTCCTCCTGAGCCTTCGACTCGAAAACTTTGTTTTGCTTCAGTTGTACAGTACTTGATATTTCCTTCTCGAGTGTAGTATCGTTTCCATGCTAAATATAGGCGAAAAAATTGGAACACGAGTTTAAGGCAGCTGTGCACTGAAAACTGAACTTTTTACCGGCCATCGATTCGACGGAGGAAAGTTTAATTGGAGCCGTGAGCTCATCAACATTCTAATAACTTTTCATTCAGCACGATAATATAATAATTAGACTGCGGACGTTTATGCAATTTTCAACTATTCTGGAATAATTTGAAAACAGTGGAATAAATGAGAATCTTATCTTCAGTGGTAATTGCCTTTCAAGATGTGAAATTAACGAAAATCGTACTCAATTCTATCAACCTTAATACATTCTGGTATCGTAAAAAAAATTTCTATAAACGTATGAAGATTCGCAGTCCAACAATAATATAATATAATCATACATAATAACAGAATGGTAATGATACAATGATATAGTAACAGTGGCACGCGACCACTACTTTACATAATAACAGCATTGACAACAATCTCTATTTACAACACCGTAAACACAATTCCCTCATTACAACGTCCGCGAGTATCCTGCTCATTCTAGCAAAGGGCCATATAAAAAATGCAATTATAAAATTGCACGTCACGTAACATACAATGTACCATGTTAAATTATAAAGTTCCGAGAGACACAAAGGGCACTTACCGTTCCCAGCAGGAATGGCAAGTAAAAGAAATGGGTTTCTCTTTTCGCCGTGCACGTTTCTTAACTCGACGGCAACGCGAAGATATACTGCATGGTGGCGATTAAACGACGTTTTAAAATCTTGCTAAGAAAGTTCAGGGAGAGGTTACCTTTCCGCGCCATCGCCATAACTTCGGAGCATAGCGTTCGGTGTACGTGGAAACTCGGCGCCGAACTGCCGACGAGCTAAACGTACCGACGCGAAGCAATTTCGAAATTAATATCACCCGTCGATATGTGTGGCCGAAATTTTCAAACTTCCGGCTCGATGTGCGTGCAGAAATCCCGACCCTCAGACAATGGGGAGCATCACGCTCTCCTGGTGTCTGGCCGCGACGCGTTGCTGTACATTGTCAGACAAAAGTTCCCGCTCGACGTCAGCGACGAACGGCATCCGTCACCAACACTGTATAATAAATTTCCATAGGAATTTCCGACAAGGAAAAATCGACGCGAATTCGTCCCTTCAGTTTCGCGTCTTTATTGTGTTTCTAAATATAGAGGGTTGAATCTCATTAAAATGTATTTAGGGCTCTTATGAATGCGTAGCAGAGGCTCAAGACCTTAATCATGTTATCTGGCAAAGTCCAGAATATGATTCAGAACGAGGACACCTGTTTGATTTGCTCTTCAATCGCAAACACTACACACCCTACGCTATTAACTTTTGTCTAAGAGCACGAGACATTACAGCGCTAATGTTTATTTGAAACTTTCTCAAAAAATGTAAGATTAAGATTCAGAGTGTACCATTTATATTAATTTCTCTTTATATTATGTTACTTCATTATTTTTTTTTGGAAAGTGTTATACCGTAAGCTATAGTGTATACTATAACGTATGTTATATAAAGCAAACATGGTTTTCGGCATAAATAAATAATTAATTAATTAAAATGTATTTAGCTTACCAAGCTAATTCAAGGAATTATAGCTTGCAAGAATTTAGAGGACTGAATCTCATCAAAATGTATTTAGCTTACAAAAACAAGGATTCGTGAAACCTTAGAAATAGCTAGAATTGATCAATATTATTCTAACCATTTGTTTAGTTTACAGTGGGTGCGAAGTATCAAATTTCTTGAAAGACAATACACTATTAATATTGTGGAAACTAATGAAATTTCGTTGGAATTGAATTACTCTCCGTGCACGCGGGCCGCTTTAATATCGTTTCAGTGGTGTGTTTATTATTGTTGATTATTGGTTTGTTTATAAACATTATTATTGCAATTGATACAGGTTAATATACGTGTTGATTTGTCCGAAAAATTTATAATAAATTCCCATATAAAGCGTTCACGAGATAGATCGCAGTTCCTACGCAGCAAGTAGAAATAGCCGGCCATAGCCAGACAGACGAGCAAACTCGGACTTCGTTACAGCACGAGTGTTTTAACAGCATTAATTTATGTATATTGCTAACCAATTAGTGTAGATACACGGGGAAGATACATTAAACTGCCATACTTGTCTAATACGATGGAGGTAGATGATAAATTAAAAATAACAACGGATTACGGAAGACGGCAGAATAATCGATATAATGCATTTTTAAGTGTACGAGGTCAATGACAGAAGAGATTTACACAGTTCTGCGCACAGCTGGCGCTCTATTCGTCATTATTTGATTACAGCAATCGTTACAGCCATTAAGAGTATCACGTGTTTCATTTCAGAATAGAAAATCACGTTCACTGCATCATTAATTCTGAATATTCCGAACATGAATAACTAAACCAAAATCAAAGCAATCACAGGGGATCATATACATTATTAAACACAATATTCAATATAATTCTCTTATTTTTTTAAATTAATCAGTCATTTTATATGTATAAAATATAAAAATCACTATCGAAGAAATTTTTCACTTTAAGCTTCTTATATTCTGATCGGAGAAGGTTTCTTTTCATTGTGCTTCAACTAATTCTTGTTCCCATCGCATTGCACTCACTATTGACGTTGAAAAATAATCAGATAAATGCAGACTTCAGGAAAATATGAGTTCTTTACGAGCACAGTTTTCAACAAAAACATATTTTTTGAAATACTCCAAAATGCGCCTCAACGTCCAAAATATGTCATATTTTTCAGAATTGTAATTATAATTTTTAAAGAATCGCAAAATTTAATTTACCCTGTGACTACCCCTGCGGGAGATCTGAAGGGCTGCAAGTTTACTCATAGGGGGTTTTCTTGATTAGCTTTCAAATGATTCGATAGTCATTAAAAAACATCTAAGGGCAGTTTCGACCATCTTAATTGACTAGGCCCTTCCGTTGGGTGCATTCATCACACACGTTTCCATTCAGGTCAGCGAGCAGCTCCACATACTCTATAAGCTTTAAAGCCCTTCTTTCTAAACAACTGTTCTTACACCTTCCGTTTCCCTCGTCGGAAGGTGGAGCGCATGTTTCATAACATTCGAACAACAATGCTGTCGTCGCCCCGATTCTTAAAAACTGTGCGCCCTTTAAGGCTTATGTCGCTGGATTACCCTCACACTGACTATGAACTGAGCTTTTACACGTCACCCGGTAATTCTTCTCCCAACCCCACCTCCAAAAGCTCCCTCCATTGTTTAGCCTAGTTTGGGGTCGGGCGTGGCTGTTCTTCACGCGACACTCTAATTCCTCATACAACGGATAGGCTAACGATTGTATCTTGATCGGTTTTGAACCGTGGAACACACTAGCCCCCGAGTGCAGTTATTCAAGCGACAGTTATGTACACGTTGCTGAAAACAATGGGGATATTTTAGCCGGGTAGAGTGAAGGATTAGGCTGTCGTAAATCTTCCGCGTCATGATCTACAGGCTGTCCCAGTTATAATGGACGTCTAAATTCCGTTCGGTCATACTCGATGTAAGAGGAGTGGCCGAAGCCTGTTTACACTTGCTAATTTCCTTATGCAACATTTTAGAAACGTTCTTTGATCACAGCAACTGGTTCTCGAATTAATTTTCTAACTGGTACTTATCCAATCCTGCAAAGTGAAGTTTGCACAGCTAAAATAATTTTCTTCAAATATATATGAATATTATTATAATAGTAATAATTTGCTTTATTTCAGCCTTACAACTAAGAAATGTGACGTGGTCTACATGAACCTATCTGTACAAAACTATCTTATTTCATACATTCAGTCCATACCTTCTATGTATATTATCATACAATGTCACATTTTCTTAATCTGAATCTGCTAGTGAAGTTTGCACAGCTTAAATAATTTTCTTGAAATATATTGTATTATCTTAAAAAAGAAAAAAACATACATATATATACGCGTTCTTATTATTCGTACAAATATAAAATTGTAAAACCTTCGTTTTAAATAAACGAGCATGTACACAGATAAGTTCTTTGTTAGTGTTTCTATGATTAAAGTAATTCCGGAGTCACGGTGTCGTAAATCCTCGAACTCGTTATAAAGTGCACTCTTGTTTCTAATTGCACTTTCCCCGGCGCGTTTAAAATTCTAATGGCGTGAACGGGGGAAACGTAACATTTTTAACTGTAAAATATTCACAGTGACATCTGAGATAGTTTCATTAATCATGTAAGTCTTAGCACGCGAGAGAAAAACTCTGTGAAGTGGAATGTGCCATGAGGATTAACAGTCAGTTCCATTCCAACTTCGTTTAGTAACAGTTAGTCTCATCTGAACTTCGCATAGTAACAGTAATCCCACTTAAAACTTGGCTTAATAACAGTAGACCTCGTGCACACTAACATACTTCTTCATACAGAATCACTGTTGTCGAGCATGCGACATGGTCCGAATCGGAGGATCAATGTTCAGCCTATGAACACAATTGTGAATAACCGTGAATTCGCCTAACCGATGTTTCCAAGATTTCCAGATCCCCTGTTATACAAATCTCTATCGTTACATTATTTCCTTCACTTGCACTTTTCATTTTCATCAACGTCTTATGTGTAGGAATATTTTATAGGAACTCCTACATCTTGGATTGTCTCTTTATTAATGCTTCGCAACACAAAACTTCGCTCGCTCTTAACTCTCGCAACCTTTCTCAATCTCGAGCCTCACACATCTGACCTCTTGGCCCTTGCAATCGTTCCTTTTATACAGTTGCATTCTTCTCTCTCGCACTCTCATTCTCTATCAGTCTCGCGTCCATTCGAAAAAGTCAGTCGCTCACATACACCCTGCGTTTGGCGCCCCTAGTCACTCGACGCTTGTCATTAGAAACCAAACACTCTTCTTTCACACCTCGGCCCAAATAGACTTCCTTTCATAAAAGACCCAAACACGCTGGCGCCGCGGTGTTGCGTCCACAGTTACTCTAAACATTCACACCCCTGCATATGTGAATGAAGAAGAACATTTATAATTTTAAAATAATAAAATGAACTAGAACTACGTACGAATAAATTGCATTATAAGTACCTGCAGCACATATAAAAAAATTTATGGAAGTTTGAAAACTTCTGCGATTAACATAATGGGTTTCCGCAGAGAGCAAACAACAAATTAACCGAAGGGATGTTTTCGCCCGGAACCGTGAAATTATCATGAAAAATATTTTCCGCGTCTCCCGTTCGCTGAGGTCGAACAAAGTCGAAGTTGAAAAAAAATTTCTTTCCGTTTACGTTGTTCGGCGTTCGGGTTGGATCGGTGATCGTTATTCACTCCGTAAGCTCGAAGCGCCTTCTTTTGACACCGGGCGCGGGCGTGCAGATCTTGCGCAAACGTTATTAGAATTCGGAACGTAATAGTCGAGGCAGCTTCGCGGCGATCCGTTTTCCTAGTCGAGGACTCGAGTTTGCTCTCTGTGAATGGTCGTAATGAAGGAACGACTACACGTAAACGCGCCGAGTGCTGTGTATGAGGTTTACCAAGGATTCGGATGGTTTACAAAGGGGGCGAAACCCGACAGTGTCGCGTCTGCACCGAAAGCCGAGAAAAGTAAGGCACTTAGGTTTAAGGGAGTGTAGCCACCGCACCAGCATAATCCAGAAATGCCTTTAGACACTCGTTAATGCTAAATCGCTTAAGAACTGTTTATCGGGAACAGAGAAAGAAAGAGAGAGAGAGAGTGAGACAGACTCAAGCAGCTTATCTGTCAACTTTCTTACTCTGAACGATCGAAAAAGTTCCAGCAAAAAAATCACGCTGTAACTGTAAATCAGATTAGGATAGCAGAAACTGAGATTTCCTGTTCGGTTGCAAAAACCGCGAAATTAAAAGATAGTACCACCGTGGGACGCACGTGCGCGAGAACTTTCACCATAAATTCCGTTTCTAGAATGAAAAAAAATATGACCTGCTCTTTGAAATATAGTTCAACAAGTGTTACTATTACGGATGATTCTTCCCGGTAAAATGTAGTTTATTCAAACTGTTCTGACATGCTTGATTAAATTTTTATTACGCAATAAATGAACGTGCCAGACAAAGACAATGTTACACACTGCTTCAAGAATCTGATACCGAAATGAATCCCCCCCACCATCGTCGGAAGAATTCTTACGCAATGCACCGACGACGATGCGGAGAAGCAATTATTTATTGGAATTGAAGTATAATAGAATCACACCCGAGTAGAGCTTACGAGCGTTCGGAAACCGAAAAAAATGAAGAAAGAAATAGAAAGGAAAATCGAATGAAACTGCGCAAATCCCCGTTTTGTTGACTCTTTTCATGTCTTTGAGTACTTGGCGCAGCAAGCACAGCGCACTACAAACGAACAAAGCGTGCTCAATTATACTCCTCTCCCTTTCCACGTTTTTCACCTTTTACCTCCTTTTATTCTGGAGTTCAAGTTGAAGTCGTAAGACACTGACTTTACCGCGAACTAGACGGCGATCTTGAGTGCTTGCAGAGCTCGTACCGGTACCTATATACAGTTCTCCAGAGAGCCTTTCGAACATCCTCGGAGCAGGAAATTAATTTCATGGAAACGACAACCGATACGCTCTGTAGCCAACGGTTTCATCTACATTCAAACGGTGTCCGCGTGTGTGCCGACATTTGTATACGTAAATATATAATGGTGCACCACCAAATGCTAAAAATAATTTTAATCCATTAATTGAAAACTCTAGGAAATGGTTTTATACCTCCAAGTGTACAGTGACTCTCACTAATGGTCGGACACTCTTAAAGAAACGATAAATTTTTTAATATTCGAACAATTGGTTTGCTACGCAAGTCATAAAATTCTTTCAAAGAATTTCAATATGAATATTTAGAAATTGAAGGGCCTGGAGATTTAAATATTGGAAGAATTGATTAATATTAATTTAATCATTTCTCATTATATGATAAGAACATCGAGACTGAAAATATTCGTAGACATAAACGATAGAAAAAATTGTGTAAATTATTATTATAGTACGGTACAATATTCAAAGTTTCAATAGAAAGACGATTATAAATTGCAACATGTAACGAATTGAAGAACGTTGCGCGTGTGTTGGAATCATTAAAAGTTAACGTAACATTTCGGAAGCACTGCTCGTTATAATCGCATTACTAAATTGTAAATGTTTTATCATTAAATCAAGTATGAAATACTACTTTACAATTAATTATTCGCAGTTTGCGTTTTAAATTCTTGTGGACCTAACCAAATTATATTATTCTGTGAATAATATTTTCATTATTTATTTAGTGGGAATGTTTCGAAACCATAGCAGGTTTTGTTTAACAGAATCTTTTGCAATTCAGGTATTAATATTAAATAATGTTGGTGTAACGACGGCAATTTCAGGGGCCCGAGTGGTGCTAGATAATTAAGGACCCAACTACCTCCGGCGAATTAGTAAATGAAATTCAAAATTAAACAACTCGGCGCGACTATTTTGTGACTACATATTTCCACCCTTCGCTCGGACATGTCGTCGTGTAACATCCGAAATTAATTTACATATTTTAGACCCAACTCATTATTTTAAATATAATAGTACTGTTTATAATGTTTATTGAAACACTCGTCCCGACAGAAAATTGACAAATAAGGTATTTAAAACAAACGTGATATTACGCAATCAAAAGACATATCATTATATTTATAAAAATGAATTGAAAATAAATGTTCTGTATCAGTTGAAAGAAAATATGATTTCTTAAAAAATTATATGTGTCTTTAATAATTTCATAAAGCCGAAAATAGTACATTAATATTCTTGAATATATTTTCGTCATGTTTTAACTATTGAAAATTACAGTTAATGAAATCCATCATATAACAATCGGAGAAATTGTAGTATTTATTTAACATTCTCGCTAACATACGACGCCTGAAGAAGCATTCGCGAATCTGTCAACACAGCTAAACAATTCCGCGTTTGTTAATAAAAGAAAGTATCTCGCCACGTACAGCAAGAGAAGCTGCAGAAAAAAGTGTCCGGTAAATAATTCATTGTCCGACGCGCTGACCTGGTGTTGGTGCTTTTTTTACATAGTTAAAACAAAAGGTAACAGGGATATATGAGAACGTAAATTTGATTATTTTTGACATCTAGTACACCTGGTTTTGTTTTTCACATTTCATTTTTTTATATATGTATATATTGAATTCCCTCGATATTCTCCAACTGTTTTATCGAAATGAATATTTCACCTCGCAAAACGAATTGCAAAAAACGTGATCGAGTAACTCGAAGTCTCCCACAATAATCCGTAACGTGTTTTTTCCCCCGTTAAACTGCCCGCGTCATTTTACATATCAACACTTTATGAACTAACAATAAGTCTCAGCACACACAATGCGTTGACACAGGTTAGCTGCAGGCTATTGAATTATTTGCGATGTATAAATTTCTGAAAAATGGTACCCGATAATTTCATTCAAGAAAAATATTGTGGTTTATTTCAGAAGTACTCAAGCGCCATCCTTTCGCTAATTTCACCGGTTATTGAAATCATAGGCCCTTTAATGAAGGTATTTTGCAATTAGAAAGTTGTTGAAAATGTTGAATTCTATGGCATTCCAAAAATCGTTGACACTAGGTTTACGGTACCCGTGAAAATAGTGAATTCTAATATTCTTAATTTGCTATTATAAAGATTGTAAAGATGCTTCTCTTTCGCTAATTTCACCGGTTATTGAAATCATAGGCCCCTTAAGAAAGGTATTTTGAAATTAAAAAGTTGTTGAAAATGTTGAATTCTATGACATTCCAAAAATCGTTGACACTAGGTTTACGGTACCCGTGAAAATAGTGGATTCTAATATTCTTAATTTGCTATTATTAAGATTGTAAAGATGCTTCTCTTTCGCTAATTTCACCGGTTATTGAAATCATAGGCCCCTTAATGAAGGTATTTTGAAATTAAAAAGTTGTTGAAAATGTTGAATTCTATGACATTCCAAAAATCGTTGACACTCGGTTTACGGTACCCGTGGAAATGGCGGATTATTATATTCTTAATTTGCTATTATTAAGATTGTAAAGATGCTTCTCTGATGAATTATTTACCTAATTTATTTCTTTTGGTTATTTCTTTTGCTCTATCTAGTGATAAAATCGATGGGGACGTCACGCGTAGAATGGTTCACCATATTTTCGAATGAAGTATGTATAATGTAGGTGGTTGATGCCACGGTATTCAAATGGCAAGTATCGAGCGAAGGTGCAGGATAAAGGTCAAAATGGCGACAGGTTTCGCTATGAGAGGCCGATACAGTCGTAAGCAGGAAGTTCGTTAAAATGCAACACGGGTTCCGAAATCGAAAAGCTCGCCGTGCAATCCGCCGGTAAGAGGAATTTGTCAAATAGACTGGAAGACATCGGCTGAGAAGAACAATATCGCACGGTTAATTTACTCGGGCAATAATGCCTGGAATCATAAGCCCCAGGTGTTACATCGCGAATCTTCGACCCTCATAAACACCGAGTACAAGAGCACGAGGATGGAGCGAGGCTGAATACCAGGGCGTAAGAGAAAGGGAACTATAGTAAGTGGGAAACTGGAGAAGGAAGGAAAAGGGTGGCCCGAGGAGGCCCGGGATGTAGCTACGAGCAGAGAAACCCAAGGGTACACCCTACTTTCCAGTGTTGCAGTATCAATAGCTAAAGTTGGCCGAGGGTAGTTCGGTTAGGAAGCCGCGCGTTACTATTTTCATCTTATCTTCGGCTCTGACTTTTTAACAATCCGACGGTAGCCATCGACCAGCCCCCTTGTGCCAATTTCACACATTCTTCCGATACACCGTGCTGTTCAAACGATGTCGCTAAAAACTGGGGCTCGTTGCTTTATTATGAAGCGTGGGAATGATGTACACGTTTCACTGAGAAACTTTTACTGTTTTATTGGGAATTTATATTTGTTTCTCTGTTGTATTGATTTTAGTTTACATAATTTTGTATCGCCAGGTAAATAATTTTTTAAATAAAACCGATTCTGGAAAAATCCAACGTAGTTGTATCGTTACTGTAATTATTATTGAATCCTCGACAGAAAGAATTCCGTCGAATTCAATTGAAAACCTTGTAAACTGTACGGCTTATTTACGACTTTAAATAACAACGTGCATAAAACTAATTTCGCCATTTTAAGCGAAATATGAGATCGTGGATGTGACAAATGTGTGACGCTGGTGGCGGAACGTGTTAAGTTGGTAATATGAGGAACGGACGAGGGTTGAATACCTCGGAAGTGAAATACTATTTTTTTTATGAAAAAATTACTTTTCGAGATACAAATTTGTAGTAGGAATTTAAAACATAAAGAAATAATTGCTAGGATAGCCAATTGGTTTTATTACATTCAAGCCATTAATAAAGCTATTTTCTCAACTGGAAATAAATTGGTACTTCTTTTATTTGAAGTTTTATTATCTTACATAAAAGTTTACTATATTGCTGTTTCAAGAAACATTTTCGGTGGTTTATAGTTTCCATGTTATTCTAATCAATTTGATCGGGATACGTAAATAGATATATAAATTCAGCAAGGGGAAGACCACTATTTGCAGTGTTTAACGATGACCAGTATTGTACTAGTTCCGTCTCCGACTAGTCAGGAAGGGAGTGAAGCGGATTAGAGAGGATAAATGTTTGGTAAGGAGGGCGAGGGTAGCTCGGAGTAAAAGGTGCATAGCAATTTCCCTGCGCGCGTCCCTCAATTCCCAACACTAGTTTCCATCTAACTTCACCCAACACACTGGTAATTTGTATCAGACCAGCTATCCCTCTCTTGCTTATCGTCTTTTATAATCTAGCAGACCTGCGACCACTAACAATCTCAAGGAGCGACGAAAATTGTCCGAGAAACTGAAAATTACTGTAAATCACCATGTAACGCCTGAAATTATTTTCGAACTTGGAGAAATTCGTTTTTAATAATTAATCGAAAGACGAAACGTAGAAATATATTTTTTTCCTACACTGTAACTTTCTTCTTCTAACATGGTAACATACCTTAGTGACAACATAATGAAATTTTCGGTGGAAGTAATTCGCAGAAAAATATTTGACACATCTTTTTTATTGGTCAGAGGTTCGTATTAAAGGGGTGAAAACATCCCTTAAAGTTTAGGGTCGGAATCGTATTTGCTCGAATATAATGGAAACTGTTAGAACTAGCAAGATAGTTCAAATAGTAATATTCCAGATATTTCTCCATGAAATTTTGATTAGAATTTCTTCATTTGTTTAAATAGCAATTGTTTCCATTCAGATATAAATCCACATTTCTGAATATTTTTCTGCGAGATCCAATTGTATGCTATACTCAAATACAAAATCCGAATCGATAGAAATTTTTACTTTATTTAAACATTATTAGAGTTTAACTTTTTTTCTTGCGTTCTACGAAAAGAAGTGTTGAAATTCTTGTAGTAAATTGGACGTTTCACTAATCATTACAGTTCGGTTAATTTCAAATTAATTTCCTATTTCGCGATCAATAGGACGGCGGAAACAATTGGAAATAATTGAATATAGAAATATTCGTCGATATTTAGCTAGCACCTACACTAATTCTATGTTCGTAAAAGGGCTTAAACAATTGATTTAATTACACCGACTCATGAATGGAAATTATTCTCCTAGCCGGCTCGGCGCGAAGTAAATTATGTCTAGGTTAATTAAAATTATTGGCCGGTGCTAATGGTAGAACGGGAATTCCTTGCGAACCATGGCATATTCAAATGAGAATGATTTTATGTTTTTATTTGCATTTATTCGCATTGTATTGTACGCGGTATCCGCAAATAGTTTTCCTTCGTATACGGAAATAGTCACGGCTAGCGAAATAATATATTTTTTTAAATAGCCCGTGGTATTTAAATTGCGTGCAGTTTAGGCAGAAATATGTTTTCCACGTTTTACCCCGCAATTTAATACTGTATAAATCAAACGGAATTTCCCTTTTTTTCTCGAGAACGCGATAGTATGCTCCTCGGACTGTTCTGAATTCGTTAATTTACGCTGAAATAAAATTGATACCAGAAATCGTTCTGTTCCCGATGCAATTATGAATCAATTAACGAGACGTTCGTTAATTAAAATTTCATAAAATTTCCCGACATGTTTACTTTGTTATTGCGTCGTGCCGATGAATATTACACGCAGAACAATATTAATAATAATAACAATTATGCATCAAAAAATTTTCCTGATTATGAGCATACAATTTAATTAAAATGCTACAGACCGTACGTAATAACAATGTCCCAATGCGAATAAAATATAACATCTAACATTCGAATCAACATCGTATAGTAATGTCACTTCGTTTATTCAGCATATAATTTAATTATTTGAGAGCGAACATTGTTGAAAATGTTGAGAAATAAATTTCTTCAAAAATACATTAATATAAAAATTCTAAAAATCGCAAACGTAGCAAATTAATTATATTCTTACTTCTGAAAAAAATTCCAATACCCTTGTAATCCAGTATTAAAAAATTAATTATTGTCTTTTTAAGTGTGTCTGAATACACCGTCCAACAACAAAAATGTTTTTATACAACTGTTGGGTGGATCTTATAGAGTCTTTCACGCTTATTCTGAATCTGGTCTTGATTTTTCTCCTACACTCACAGTTCTTGAGAAATTGAAATTTGAAAAAAGAAGTATTTCTCGACTTTAAACAAATATTGTGATGTCATTATATATATATAATGTTATTATAGCAAAAAATGTGTAATAGTAATACGTTGTTAAACATGTTTAAACAATCATTAAAGATGGAGAGACACCACTTTTGCACACATTTTTGAGGATATTTTTCAATCTATATAAAAAGATAAGGGTCCAGCAGAAAGTCGAGTTACACCACGCGACACAGCAGACTTTTATCTTAAGAAACCACCCTGTCAAGTTGCGAACGTCGACGTTTTTACCGAACCAGAAAGCAAAATATCATCACGGAACACGAGTCCCCGCCAATGACGCTCTCCACTAGAGCGAACGTTCTACGGGATATGGTGCGGCAGACGCCCGTTTAAACATGTTTAAACAATCACGACGTATTAATCTTTTGCTGTAAAGAACAATACAATATCTTATATAATAACATCACAATAGTTGTTCAAAGTCGAAAAAGACGTCTTTTTTTACCACGTTTTTATTAGCTCGCTTTCTTGTTTGTCTGTCTGTTTGTTCGGTGGCAAATTTTGAAATTGATTTTAAACTAACTTCGCAATTAGCAAAAGCGCAAAATGCATCAATTACCTATCGCATGCGCCCCGCGTTTTTCGTTTTAAATCTCAAAAGTATTTTCACAGCTATTCAAAATTCACAATCACAAATTTTCAGGACTATCTGTACGAGGTTAGGAATCTGTATGGCACTAGGAAAAATTATTTTATATTTTTTAGTCCGTTTTTAAAAACGTGGTAGTTTTAAAAATTTATTTTTATTTAAATAATTTTACATTTCAATTTCTCAAAAACTGTGCGTGTAGGAGAAAAATTAAGACCAAATTCGGAATCAGCGCGAAAAACTCTGTAAGATCCAGCCAACAGTAATATGGAAACATGAAAAAAGTTGAAATTTGTTGGACAGTGATATTAGTGGTTGTCACTGAACATTATACGTTCGATCAGAACAGAATTTTTCTATCGACGTTACGTCGGAGGTACCCAACGGTATCTAGCAACTAATTCGTTTCCCGATAGCGGTGATAATTAATGTACGCTGAGCACACGTGGAGGCGTTCAATTAGAAACGTATCGATAAAGTCGCGATACTTATTGGCGTCACGGGTCCGGCTGGAAGGTGTGTTCGTAAAACACTTTTATCGTCTGCTGGGAAACCTATGTCGGCAGATAGCTGATGCGTTCGCTTGCGCCCCCGCGCATGCGTTCTCCGGGAAATCGCCACGAGAGTATGGCAAGCCTCTCTTTTTCTCTCTCTCTCTCTCTCTCTTAAGGAAGCGTGCTTTCGGGCAAATGGAATATAGTGTCTCAGGTGAGCACGAATTTCCGCAATACGATTCATCTGGACAAGTATCTTAGCTGCTTTCCATTGCCGGGGTTAAACCGATAAAGAGAAAGACGAACGCCAGCGAGACGGAAAAGAAACCGTACACAGAATAATGAGATAGTAAAGAGCGCACCGCGCACCTTTATGCAAATGTTGACCCTTTTAAACTATTTTGCGAAAGCCGCTGCGTGGAACGGTAAATTCTATTCTATCCCACCTCCTTCAGAATTTCCAAATAGAATGCAACTTTAATTCCTGTATACTTTCATTAAGAACTTTCCTGGCTGTATTTTCTTGCCTAACAATGCTAAATATTTCGGATCCTTTTATTAGGATGCTTTATTACACTTGCTGTGACTTATAGTGAAAAAACGCGTTATCGCATTGCTTGCCTCGCCCGGCCGACTCGGACCACGGATTTGCTCATTTTTATTTAACGGTTTATTTTAAAAGATTTTTTTAAACTCAGTTCTCTTTATAAGACCTTAACCCTTGAGAAACTGAAACCCGAAAATTTTCAAGACTAAAGAATATATGGAATATCCTGAAAAATAATCTACAATCGAAAAGAAATATGTTCAGCAAGTTAAATATTTATTTATTTATTGTTTTAAAGCAAGTGGTTTATATAGCAAGTACAGTATTATTACATTTGACTTACATTAAACAGGTTTACATTGTTTCTAAATTATAATGTAGCATTGTTTAAGGAAATTATAAATTATTTTCAGACCTTTTATATCAGGTTTACATAAGAGCAAGTTAAATATGTTGAATTATTATTTTTCATAAAAATCACACAGCCTTAAAGTGCATAGTTTAAAGTGTTGTCGTAAAGTTTTACAGAATCGTTGGAAAGATTCTAGCGTGATGCTTCAGAATCTGCGAAAACAGGATAGCTTTTCAAGGATAAATGTCGCATTGGAGGAACTCCGATTATTTTTATTCGTAAACTCGTGGTTCTGTCTCGCAAAAGCAAATATGTACCGTGGTCTTGGGATAAAGGTGACTACCTTTGGACAATCGCTCTCGGATCTGGCACCGTTAAAAAGGTCTGCTCAAGATCCTTCAAGCTGGCGTTATTTTCCTGTGAATACGTAGCTTTAGACGCGTGGGAATGTATGCAGGTCGGGCGCACGCGGCGCCGCTTCAGTTTGCCACGGATTTACGACCGTATTGTTGGGAATAGGTGGTCGACTCTTCGATATCCGTCGACCAATGTTTATTGCATACTGATGTCGCGCACCGAGGGTCGATTTAGATGAGCTAAGCGCGAACGGGTTCACGATGTTTGCGAAACGACCCGGAGAAATGAAGTTCAGAACAAAAAGCTCGGCTTATCGCAGCGTTAGAACAGATTACAGATCATGGTTTTCAACGAGCATTAAAAACACACTTATACACTTGTCCATCTGTATCTCACGCAGCTCCTCACATTCGTACTATTTTACATACACTAACGTGCGGAAAGATTTGGACAGGTGAATATTTAACTATTACAATTTTTTTTAAACAAATCGTTCAATTAATCTGCTTGAACCCAATTCGAAGGGTGTAGCTTCAATTTTCAGATTACTTGTTAGGTTTAGTGTCAATGACACTTTCTCTTTCTATATGTTTTTCCCTTACATTTAAACATTTAATAGTTAATACTTTTGAAAATTGTATGTTTTCGTGTTTTTTTATTTTATTTTTTTTTTCTTACAGACGCAATTTTAAGTTAGTCTTGAAAATGGTCCAAATCAGTGACCGAAATGTTGATTATTTAAAATAATTAGCAAAACTGCTTAGTTAAGTTTGTTTTTTACGATCGAACCGTAGCGCCGAAATCATTTAACAATTGTTATTAGCAATGATACGATCGATATAAGAAGTTTATTTCTCTTTCTCGAATTTATACAAATATCTCTATAATTCGAAGAAGTCGATATTTACTAGAAAATACGAGCACGTTACATTCTCCTGTATTAAATCAGAAATTTATTGAAGAGATTTTCATTCGGTAGCTAGGTTCAACGTTACGAGATACTGAAGTCTGTTTTCGCAATTGAACAAATGAGCCCTGGAGGGGAACGCCTCAATTTGCTGATTAATTTCTTGGAAAATTTTATTTCGCTCACAATCTCGTTCGCAAAGTACGGATGTATAGCAAGAAATTTACAGGATCCTTTTACAGGTCTGAAAAGAGTGATCCTGCCTCGGAGATCCCTCAGTTATATCCGGGATTTACCGTTGACAGGCGTTAATAAATTACAGATCCGTTGCATTTTCATTTGCCTAATTGAAGCGCGAGATCCAATCGTTTTGTTTCGCTTCGCGCAGACATGGCTCGTCTGATTTTTTCTATGGTGAACGATAATCCGGGCTGAACGTAAGAAGCGGATCCGTGTCCGCCAGGTTTTTAGCGTAACTTCTATGTATAACTCGTTAGGAGCGAAGGAACGAGCGCTTTGACGAAGAGCCGGCTCATATGTGCACACGGATAATCTGGATCTGGACGCCATTGTGACGGTGCTCATTTAATTAATTATTTTTATAAATCTTGAGAACGTCGTTCCCTTTGGAGCCGCTGTTGCCACCGCCGCCTCGCTGTTTCATTCGATAACAGTGGAATTTTTAAAAGAAGAGATTTTCCACAGGCATGTAAATAATCCAACTGTGAAATGGCGATTCGCTGTATATCTTAATTTAATTAAACATAGAATAAATACATTACTACATCGTGTTTAGGTGTGTGAAAATTTATTAAGTAATTATCTTGTGTTAAATATTATTCTGAATTCTCGGTTTCATTTCGCAGTATGATTTTGTTACTTCTCTCGTGAAAGCCTCGTAGTTTTATCAATTAAAATTATTAATATATGATGTTTAGATTAATGGAGTGGTGCCAGTCTACCGATTTAATTTGAATTTCACACCACATTAGAAATTAATGAAACGCTAACAGCCTATATGGTCCTAGCCTGAAATATTTGATCTCTCGTCTAACGAACTCCAACATTTATATTGTTTAGCGATAAAAATACGAAAAATAAGAAAAACAAAACCTGAACAGTCGTTAGCGTACAAAACGAGGCGAAATATCATTCGTTTGATTGAACTTTTTATCTCATCGCATTCGGTAGGTTCGAATTGCAGGTGCGCGATCATATTCAGTATATTATACATGGAAATAAATTGGAGTCAGTTGCTGGAAGATTTTTATCCGCATCCGTTCTTTTAGCTAGCGCTCATCTCTTTCAAGGCGCATAAAAGACGCCGACTCAAGAACGACTTTAAAAAACACGGGCGGAGTCAAGATAAGAATTTAATATTCGCTACTCCAGCGGACCGGGAACGGAATTTTAATAATCGTGTCGTTCATTAGATGCCTCCGAAAAAAAAGGAAATACAATACGTCCACGGGTCTGTAAACTCGGAAATAACAACTATCACGAAACGGTTCACAGCGGCCTATTGCTAATTGTCTATTTAACTTGGTAAAATTCAAATCAGTCGATTCGATCATATCAGTAGAATGCTTAGCGTCTCGTCGAGTGTGAATAATAATATTATAAAGGTACTCTTTTTTTTTGAAGGCGATCAGGCTCTAAACGACTACATAGAAATAGTGAATTGTTAAATAGAGCCCTCCCTGTGAATTCCTATTCTCTCTCATGAAATATCGACTCATGCGAATCACAAATACACAGTTGGCAGCATAACGGGTAATACTACTCGTCACGCGAATAAGAAATATCGCTTCCGTGCTGTATCTCTCGCAATTCAATCACCCCTTACAATTTAGAGATTACGACCTCCACAATTTCTCGAACAGCACAGGACCCGAAAAAACCCCATCAACCCCCAAAGGAAAAACATTTCAATCGCTCCACGAACGACACCATCACCGGGTGTAATCACGTTAGAAGGTTCATCCGGTACATTGAAAATTAATGTTCACCGGGCGAAGGCATTCGTGCAGGCTTCCGAAACGGATCGTTCTAATCAAACTTCCCCTAAACTCGCGTTTCGCCGGCGTGCCGGTAATCACCATTGAAAAATCGGTCCCGTTGTTGTGTCGCGGAGAGAATCCGGCGCGTTTCTTCCTCGGTCGTCGTATTTTCCTCGGGCCTGTCCTAAAAAGCGTCAGGCTGTTTGTTCGCGTGAAAGAAGGACACGGGACGACGACGACGCCGGGCGTCGCGTCGTGTCGCGTCGCGTTGGATCGCACGCCGCTCCGGGAAAATAGGGATCCGCCGAACAAATTGTAGCCGGGGCCGCTATATTTATGCATTTATTTATTAACCAAGTTTTATTTGTCCCTTGGGCAAAATAACGGGCCGGCGTAAACAAGTGGGACGGCACGGCGACAACTCACGGGCTGCCACCGCCAATTGCAACGATTCGTTTTATCCTGCGACGTCCTCGATCCGTCTACGTTGTACGTCAAGGCATGATAAATCAGTGTCGCGTTGATGGCGAGCATCGCCGGTGATAGGCAACCGCTACCGTCGCTCCTCCATCGCCGATTTCCCCGGTTTTCGTCAAGTAAAACGCGTGTACCCTCCATTTTTACCCCTCTCGCCCTCCCGTCTCGCCAACAACCCCCTTTTTCCTCGATCCACTCACCCCACCGACGAACACCCAGTCCCAACTTCCGGTCTGCCTGCGTTTCGTCTACCACTTCTATTTTCATCAGCAGCCCCCCAGCTTCCGGATTCATCTCCTTCGCGAAAAATTGAAAATCTGCGACCAGGTTATTATTGCGCCGACCGAGAGGAAGAGCATTAACCGCTCGAAGCAAATTGCCGAATAGGCGAATCGTGAATTAGGGGGTGGCACGACGAAGATGTTTCGGTCGTCCGAGCAATCCGACATTTTTTAACACATGGTTCTCATGATTTTTCGAGGTTTGCGGTTGAGGACTTTTTATAACGAAGAAATCTCCTTGCCACCCTGTATAAATTCTGTCCTGGATATTGGGGCATAGATCGGTACGAAGCTCGGTTACCGTTTTACGGATCGTTTTACGCTTTTGCCCGTAAAACGATACCGGCTCTGGCGTCGTGTCCATTGACGACCAGCAGCGCGGCATTTACATCGTTTCCCGATTTCAATATTTGAGCGGGATAAGTAGCTGAGTAACTAGTCGCGGGAACGGACGAAACGGAAAGGAAACAGACGTGGTTAAAACTGCTTTCATTATTCGCGAATGGTTCGCGGATTCCCGTCACGTTCGGCTTCGGAACGAGTGCGAAATTCCCTTGCACGGCGAACGCTGGCCCGGAGATGCATTTTTTTTTTGTTTCTCTTACTTTCCTTTTTGCGATTCAAATTCTCACGTTTCCGCGGGCGACGAGTTGCAAACGATAACCGGCAACGCTCGACAATATCCGTCGGTGCCGATCTTACCCGGCTGGCTGCACGGCACAGACGAATCGGGGCCATACATCGTCGAATCTCACCTAGGTGAAACACCGGGGTAAAACGAATCGGCGATATCATCGTTGCGAAACGTTCCGAGAGGACAAACTAGGCGCAGCAGACGAACGAGAGCCTTTTAACTTTATAACTCGCGTCCCCCCTCCCCTCCAACGATCCACATTAACCACGATATATTACGACAACCGGAAGCCCTTTCCTACCGGCACTTCCACGTGCCCAAACACTAACGACATTTCTTAACCCTCGGGAGCCACGGATCTCCTCTAACCGCACGCGTCTGCCGAATATCAAGCCGTTCTTCTCGTTAAATGGCGAGTCTTTCAGCCGCCAAACGCTCGATAAATTAACGATCAGTATTAAACTGCGGATCTTTATGCAAAATAAAAAAATGTTCGAATTATTTAGCAGGACACAGGTGCCAAATAAAAATCGAATTCTTCTTTTAATTATCCTATTAAGTTGAAACTAATACATCGATGTCCTGAAAGATTTATTACATGTCCACTGCTTTAAATTGTACCTGCCCATTTTTGTCATAAATGCATCTTTTAACAATTATTTATGATTACGTGTATACACGAACTCCATTAATAAAAGAAATTATGGTAATTATATAGAAAAGTATTGCCCTCTCAAATTTTGATGAAATTTAAATATGTTATAGATATTGACATTTTGAACAACTTTTTGCTTTTCCAATATAGGGGGGTCGCTTTTAGTTTTCGAGATATTTGCAAAAAAACTATCGCGAATACTGTATTGAATTTTTCGTATTCCTGAACGCTCCGCTGCAACGTAGACTGTTTCGGTGCGGCGTTTGTTTACATTTTGACGTTGTAGAGATAAGAGAAGAAAAGCTGTTCAGAATGTGTGTTGCTGCATAACATATTTAAATTTCATCAAAATCGGAGAGGGCAGTACTTTTCTAAATAATTACCGAAATTATTTAAGCTTCCCGATAATGTATTTTCATAAGTTTCAACATAACCGAAGTTATGAATGTCACGGATAGAGTTATTATGTAGCATTATGAATCATGTCGTTTAACTCTCTGAAAATACTTTAAAGGTGTTTTATTTATTTGTTGCGAAAGCCTGTTCATCTTTAAAAGAAAAATGAAATCAAGTCTTATTGCATTGTAATCTTTGCAAATCCAGTGGAATCTTGATTGTCGGAGTTCCGGTCAACGGAACGGTCGATTATCGGAATATTGATTAACGGGAAATTTGATTATCGGAACGCTCAAGTATCCAGTGTTTGCATAACGAATAAAAGCAAGAAATCTGTATCTGTAGGCAATATTCTTGTTTTGCTCGTACCCTTTTTATTTCGAAACGACAATCGTTGTTACGTAGAATGCCTTTGGGATATTGCATCGAGTTTACGGATCGGATTTTGTTAACGATGTTTGCGCTGCTTACGTGGAAACGTCGGTAAACAAAAACATGTTGTCTTATCTATTGAAACCACTTATGACGTAATATATCGATTGGGATATGCGGGACTAATTAGATCGGGTTAAATTGACCAACAGAATTTTGGAATCAAATATCCGTGGCGTAATCAAGCAAAACCGTACAATTAACTGCTATGGTGGACGGTCGTCCAGTATTCAACAATATTCACAAGATTCTAAACTTTGTTAACGATCGTTTAATACTGTAATAGAGGAGCGGAATTAGATATTAAAACTATGCGTGTGTGTTTCCACGATTTCATTGCAGTATCGTTATGCTAGGTTTTTCGAAGTTCTATAAACGTTAATGCAACCTCGATTTCCTTATTGGAAATTGCTTAACTATCACGAGAACAGTCTATAATGGAACAATAATGTCGTAAACAACAACGAATCGCGTAATGCAATTTCGACGCCATTAACCCCTAAGCGTTTCCTTGCTGTACGGGATTACCAACATCGAACTTTTTGTTGCACTTCCCTGAAAATCGCTTGTATCGCCAGCATACCGCTAACTATGGACTATGAAGAAAATCGGACGAAAAGTAATAACAGCTAAAAAGTTTCAACATTAAAAATCGTGGAGGAACGTTTGGCTGGTTACGTTGTTCCATTGAAGATTCGAAGTAAGCAGTTTTACAAGCTGGAAACGAAGAAAATAATCAATCATAGAACCAATTTGAATCTATCAGGAGGGGGGGGGGGGTAATCAGGATCTGCAACCAAGGGGCTTGGTGCAACCTTCGACATTCCCGCTGACCGAGCCCGTCCCGACACGGCCCAGAACTCCGTGAAAGTTGCCGGTCGCGTAATTCTCGTGAATTAATTGCCGAGCATTTCTCTGTAATCTTACGACGGGATTCAAGTTTTAAATTAAATTCGATCCACGGGTCCGTTCCCCGCACCGTGACGAGCCGGCCATCGTGAAAGCGGAAGAAGCAAGTCCTCAGACGCTATTTCACTCTGAAAACGAAGTATGACCGACAAACACGCACGCCCCTTTCCCACCGGCTCATTCCACGCCAAATCGATCACTCTTTTTTCACGTCACCATCGACGACTTTCTTCTGAATGAAATATTTTAAGTGAAGCTTGCAATTTTTGCCCGGAAATAAGAAATAGTACATACGGTCGCAATGAATTTTATTTAATTCGTATTTTGAGAGGTTAATAAGCGTTCGCGTTCCTTACAAATGCTGGAATGGGTTCATTCTTTCATTTTGGGCCTCGTTGTAACGATAACAATGTACACATTGCTTTAAATTTTAGTGAATGAGCTCATTTTATTACATTGTATTCCGTTCAATTATTTTACTATTACGTTCGTTAATTTTAATGATATAAAAACATGTAAGCACGCGAAAATATGCTTCGTTCCATTATTTTCATTTATGAATGACCAAGTAGGTAACGATGCATTGTTAAAAATCCCAATGAGAAACCAATAGGCCGAATGTATGTTAAATGGTATATTACATTTCGCTAATTTCGCCATACAGAATGTTCCATTTTAATCTTCCCACGTAATTATCTCTCCCGGAGTATTCATTGTTACAAGCGTTTTAATTCGAGTTTGCTGTTTGCCGAGAGTAATGCTTTGTGATGGACGGCAAGTCTAGCCTTGGTGAATCATTTTTTCTATAGCTTTAAAGCAGTCCATGCTGAAGCAACATCCAGCAACGTTTCGTCTTTTTTCCTTTTTTTACCAAATAAAAGAAATATTAATTCATCACATTGTAAAAGTGTGTATCCTTAATATCTGTAAAAATGGAGTTGACCTTCAAGCTTTTAAATGGAATGCACTTGTTTTATATAGAACCAGCTCTTCCCCGTGGCTTCGCTAGCACAGGAAACTGTTTAATGCCCTCGAAAATTGATATTGTTTCTCCATAAAACCTTTTAACCCACCGTTCACCCCATTCAGATTGTATCAATGAGCATTAAGACCAAGTATGATGTAAATCAGACCACATATTTCTCGTACAAACGTTGCAACCCCTTTTCACCGCCTTAGGGGATGAATTTTTTAAAATGCCGAAATTTGTGTTTGATTAATTATATCAGAGAGCATTAAGATCAAGTTTGAAGCAAATCTGACCACAAATAAAATATTCTTCATACAAAAGTTTCAACCCTTTTTCACGCCCTTAGAGGTTAAATTTCTAAATATCCTTTCTTATTCCTTGTATAGATCATAAAGGAAACCTCTGTCCAAAATTTCAGCTGTCTAGGTCTAAAGGTTTAGGTTAGGTAGTCAGTCAGGACTTCATTTATATATACAGGGTGTGTCCGTTAAGTTATGTCACCAATTTTTAGGCATTTCCAGTAGTGCAACAACAGATTGCAGATATCCCCAAAGATAAAAATCCAACGGAGATAGATCTGGAGAACGCGATGGCCAACGAATTCGACCATACGTTCCTATCCAACGATTTCTAAACGTCTTATTAAGATATTCCCTAATTACGTTTGCACAAAATTTTCAAGTTTGAGGTCATTTCAAGGTCATAGTATAGTACACTGTTAAATTCGTCTCGCCGTCAGAAACAATCCTATGATGTCCAAAACGTATAGTGCCATTTAAAAAAGTTAAAGTGACCTTTACTTTTTTACGTAAAAAACATTTTTTCAGATTTAAGAACTTTTGTCTAAAACATTTTTTAATTGCACTACTGGAAATCCCTAAAAAATGGTGACATAACTTAACGGATACACCCTGTATATAGATAGATGATCTTCAAAAAAGTTGTGCAAGGTGACACATTTCTTTCGAACACGTAAAAAGTAGATTAGTGTTGTATAAAAACAAAATCGGTATGCAATTTGGGGGTTGTTGGCAAGGGTTTGGTCAGAGCGGGAATGTTGTTCTAGCTCCGATGATGGTGGCCGGGATTCGAATTGGTTCCTAAGCTACACCTAAATTCATTATAACGGAATGCCGGCCGATCTCGGTATGTCACTTGAACCGAGCGGAGGAGCATCGGGTTATCGCGTTAACGCTCATACGGTCTATCGACCGGCTGTACACCGGTGGACAAAGTAGCACGTATTACATACCACGGCGACACGTGTATTACATAGGTGCGCGTGCGGGGGCGTCGGTGTTGGTGCGCGTTTGTGCATGTCGAAGCCGGTCGACCGACCGGCAGCCTTCCTCCTCAAAGCGACGGTGTTTGCGATCAGACCTAACTATTCCCGTCACATTCTATCGAGCACAGAGTATCGTTGCGCGGATTAAAATTACAGGAGAGAGGCTAATCTGTGCCCGGGCTTCGATCAAAGATCTGCTTCAAGCACTGGTTGCTGTTCCCTCTATTACGGATCGAGTGGCGCCAGGGAAACGGAAGTAGATTCGAACGACCCCGCCGATTGCGACACGGTATCCACGGCGCCACGGGATTCTGCCTGAATGCTAATCAAGTTGGGAATAACCAACTAACGCTCTCTCTTTTTTCTCTCATTCTTTCTCTCTCCCTCTCTGCTCTCACTTGAGTTTACCTGCCTCGGTGAAGGCGATCGGAAATCGTCACGCGCAGTCCGTTGCAAGGTGTGCAATCGGAAATGAGCCGTCTACGCGTCTCTTCCAGTTGCCACGATGGGGAAGCAGCTTTTACGAGCAACCAGCCGTGTAAGTGTTCGTCTCAATCTTACATACAATTTTATAACTATTTCTTCGGAAGTGGATCAAACCATTATCGTATCTTCCAGACGGACGTTTTTCATTTTTCATACAGACAACGGATGGAAAAGTTGTGCACAACGCGATCTGTAACATTTTCTCTTAAAGAACACCTGTTTGAACTGCTCCTCAATAGTAGACACAATCCTCCCTACAATATTAATTTTTTTCTAAGCGTACGAGATATTACAGCGTTAATGTTTATTTTTAACTTTATCAAAAAATGTAAGATTAGGATTTAGCGCCTATCGTTTATACTACATAATTCCACTTTATATATACTATGTTATACAGAGTGTCCCAAAATTCGTGTACTTCCCGGAAATGGGAGGTTCCTTGGGTTATTTGAAGCGACATTTTCCTTTACAAAAATGACGTCGGCGGCTGTGTTTAGGAGTTATTAACGAAAAACACGGACCAATCAGAGCGCAGCTATAGCGAACGGAGTCCGACTCAGCGACAGGTCCCGCTTAGCGTGGCGGCGCCATTGGCCGAGCCAGAATCAATCCGCTGTAGCCGCGCTCTGATTGGACCGTGTTTTTCCTTAATAACTCCTAAACAAAGCCGCCTTTCGTCATTTTTGTAAAGGAAAATGTCGCTTCAAATGACCCAAGTAACCTCCCATTTCCGGGAAGTACACAAATTTTGGGACACCCTGTATAATAAATATATATAATATGTTTCTATCTGACTTATTCATACTACGTTTATACATTATTGCAGATGCGGTTTTATTGCATGTTTTGAGCTTTTTGTAGAAAAAAGAAAAGGATAACAATGAGAACCGGTGCTTTCAACGGGACCACGATCGTTGGTGATAACTTCTTCAATATTGAACCTCAATTTTATTTCAGAAGTTAAAGTAATTGGTTGAAATTTGTAAAATGCAGAGAAACATGAAATTTGAAGGTGCCTCGTATTTTCCCAGCCCCTCCAATGTCTCCTACAAAGAGGAAACCACGGAGAGTATAATTGGAAAGTGCAGACTGCGCGAAAACAATACGTATTTAGAGATCACGCCCGGGAGACTATTCGGTTAAGGGAACATTCGTGTATCGAGATATTCGGATATAATGGATATTCGGTTGCGGGGGGATGTCTGCCGTGCCATTAACTGATCAAACACACCGGCGGTGAAAAAAAAGGAAAGAAGCGGCAGTATTTTCTTACGGACTACGATCAATGTTTAAAATTCAAATAGGCGAACCCCATTTCCTTCCCGAAATTCACGATTGCGCCGCAAGAATCGGGCCGTGATATACGCGGCGCGGCGGCGGACAGGAGAAAAGAATCAATACCAAGGTATGTAGCTGTCGTTAACACAGGTGTGTGGGAGGGGCCGGGGAGAGAACGGGAGAGGACCTTTTCCAGATTTTCGCACAGGTTACCGAAATGTAATTCACGCATCGTCGCGTCCGACCGGTTCTTCAATTATTCCGCGGTCCTTTACAGATTCAGCACGGCGGTCGTGGTCCCCGTAAATCCCGTTGCTTAATATTTATCGCGGCTAACGCAATTACGTCGCGTTCCATTTAACATCGAGTCAATCTAATTTCTACTCGAAATAGTTCATTACACCCGATGCCCTCCAGCTCCACCCCCTCTCTCACACTCTGTCTCTCTCGCTTTAACTCCACGGCTGTTCAGCACTTTAAACCACTTGATTTGTCTCCAAGTGGACGGGAGCCGGGTGTGCATGAACGGGTCCTGTCACCACGCTACACAGTATAATCGAACCGAGAGCGACTCGGTGGAAAGATTAAACCAGTAATCGTGACCGGAACAGGGCATTCTATGATTACGGTGTAATACAACGTCGCGGAGTTGTTGTATTCCGGACACTTAATACAGTATTTTTTATGCGTAAATGTCCCAAAAGTCTGAGCTATAGAAGTCCCTGATCTATCCCCACTACTCGAGGTATACCCCCTTGAGGGGCCAAGAAGCTCGAGAGGCCTCGGTCGCTGAGAAGTATGATATCATACGGCTCGAGTGTCTCGGTGAAACCGCCTAATCAGAATTTCCAACTTCCTTATTTTTCATTATTTTGTTATGGAACTTCCAGTTCCATATTTGTGGCATTTTTCTGATTAAAATCATACCAAATATGATGTAATTCCGATGATATTTACTTGTGTAATTTACTTGTGTAGTTGTCTATTACACAAGTAAATATCATCGGAATTATATCATATTTGGTATGATTTTAATCAGAAAAATGCCACAAATATGGAACTTGAAGTTCCATAAAAAAATAATGAAAAATAAGGAAGTTAGAAATTCTGATCACATTGTGTTTACACTTCGATGTTAATCTCGTCGACCAAGGTTTCTCGAGCTCGGCTATCCTTCTCTACGTTCGGCAACAGTCAAAGAATAGTGTCCCTGATGCATATATGTCCCTCGGCAGACCCGTGCTAGGGACTTATATACATAAAATACTGTACTCGGTAAGATTGATAAGAAGCGAAACGAGACTGAGGAAAGAATGCTCGCGAGAAGAAATCAACAGAAAATATAGGTTTTGGTTCTGTAAAGTGGGGGTTGTTTTAGGTCTAATGGTCAGTAAAGGATGAATCATAGGGATGAAATTCATGAATGAGAAATAGAAGATAGAATGTCGAACTGAAGATAGAGAGACGAACTGAAACGCTTAGATTACATGAGTGGTATACAATAGACTGCGTGCTTTGTTTAACACCTAGTCGGAATTAAGTTCGAATTGTGAAAAAGTGATAATTTCAAATGTATTTTAAAGTTAACAATATATATCAGTCGAAATGTTATCGAGTTCGAGTTTTGTGTATACGTATCGCGTATTAACACATCCACCATTAATTCCGATATCTATCTTCATTAATGTGTTTGTTATTTATCGATCGTAAGGTTGTTTATAACAAGAAGTATTGATGATCTCGGTGCAAAGGTTCGATCAGAAATTGAATTAAAGCAATTTTGCTAGTTTGATTAAACTTTCTACGTTTCGATCCTAATATGGATCCTTTTCAAGAAAGAGGAAACAACTGCGTCTGTAAACTTTTAAACGAGTTTTCAATATTAATGTACTGAAAAACAGATTTAAATACAAAACTCAAAATAACGGTAATGTATTACCAACCTGCTTTATGAAAAAATTAATCTATCTTCATTGTTAAAATGTTTTGTTTGTATGCAACCACTTCGTGAAATATTACAAGAATTTACTTAGTAGAGGAGAGTGTGGGTCGATGGGTGATCCTATATGGAAAAACGATGTTCGGACATGATCCGACGTTAAAAAGGAATTTTAGATCGAATCTCACGTCGTTACATTCTCACGTCAAAGAATAAAATTCTACTGTCGGTGACCCATTTAATAATTGACGAGGCGGAGACTCCGGTCGAGATCGTGGGCACACAGGACGGCTCGTAAAATGTATTCGCCTAATTGAAACGACTCGAACGAGTCTCTCTGACTCGGCGCGCTCCGGATCCTTTGCGTTTTAAATTATTTCTCCCGTGTCTCCCCAGTGCCCCACCCTTGGCCAACTGTGAAAGACGTTGAGACTGTCAACCGTCACTGCTTATTTTAATTGCCATAACAGCGCTCCCCCGAACACTCTCTGATTATCTCGGAACGCTCGTTCATCCGGCTAAGATCTCCGATGGAAGGTGAAATGGTTGATTTACCTGTGTAATATATAAAAGACCCAGATGAAATAGGTGAACACGAGGCTCGGGTTTACATTTTACCTCACTTTATTCTCTTGAAACATGAGATGCTCTCGATAACGTATACGGTTTTATAATGGCCGAATATTTGGCAACGTAATATTACTAATGGCGTAGTAATTACGTCTAATGAGAAGATGCAACGCAACTCTTTATTTCACGGCGCGGTAGGAAGCTCTTTACCAAACGAAGTCTTAACTTCAACTGACTCTAAGAGGAAAACCGTTGGAACCCCAAAAGGAACCAAATCGCCTCGTGTCTTCAGTCTGTTCAGGTTAGAACCCCAGTCTGATTCTTGAAACAAAGTATCAAAAAGCATACCTCGAAATCTCTGTTCAGAAATAATTCTGAGACAGTTTCATCGATACTTCGTAATCTCTATATATGAATATTATACTCACGACGATTCATTTGTGACTACGAACAAAAAGTTCATTGTGCTGATAACTTATTGACATAATCCAACATTAACACATTACATACCAGCGATTACTTAATCATTTTTAAAGTCTTATTAAAGTATCATTTAATAGCGATAACTATTTACATTGTGAATCGACAAGTTACCTCGGTAACATCATCTAATAATTTCGTTTGTAATTGTAATGTAAAAAGAGATTTTTAAGCTTCTTCTGGGTACGATAGAATTATCGTAAATCATATTAATAGGGTTCCGGTAGGTAAAGCGTTAATAGAGAGGTTATCAGCAACATGATTTAATCAGTGAATAATCACGCGAGCCTGTCCCACTTGGAAATTGAGTGGAATGTTCCGAGAGACTATCGCGTCGCCTATCGCCATGTAGGATCCTCCCAGATCACGGGTACAGTCAGCGTCGGCCATATTTTACGGCGGCTAAATGAAAAGTTCGTGGATCGGCTTCTAATCTAAATATTGCACCGGTAAAATATCCGGTTCTCCGTTTTACTTCGCCGGCACCCGGCGAATATCCTCGGCCGGAAGTCGACACACGATCCAACGATTACTTCGAGAGCCTGAGCGTCTGCTGCCTTCCTTACGAGCGCTCGCCTGAGGGTCAACGAAACTGAGAACTAGCATTTTACACGGTGTTTGGCTTCCGAAAGGACTCGTGCGAAAGTAACGTGTATGTTAACTCTTTGCAGGTTTCATTCCATTTATTTTCACAGAATAATTCCATTCTATATAACGTCCTTCATTTTACAGAGACGAAATTGATATACAGGAAGACCTTAAATACTGTCCGGGGTCGTCTACGTAAACATTGACCAGTGCCTATTCACTCCACTGCCTGGCAACGCTGTGCCGGCGACACTGTTCAGTCACGCGATCTGTATTTCATTCTGTCCTTCTCTGTAAACAAAGTTGATGTTTTTGGCGCACCGCTCCTTTATCAAAAAATAATCAATCATTATTTTCTTAAAAAGGGTCTCAACAAAGAACGAAACGTCGAAATTGATATATTGCAAAATTGCTTTCAATTAAAGTGGTCGAAGCGGTGCGCCAAAAACATCAAATTTGTTTAAACATACGATCGACAAATAATAAGAAATGTCCTTCTCTATGTTCGGCTCTCTATTGAGGTAAAAAAAGTAAAGTCATCTTTGCAAACGCTGTCTGGCCACAATACGCCTGTTGGACAGTACTTAAGGATTTACTATAACCCATCTTACAATACTTAGATACTTTTATGCATTTATGGCTGATAAAAATGTTCAAAAAATTCTGGAGTATTAAATTCAACAGAATTTAGTATGATTTTATTTCATCTTTTATTTAAGTTTTTATACTACAAAGACGAAATTCGAGATGAACAATTATATTCATTAGTTCATTCTGCTACCTCTCACCCAAATAGTTAAATAACAATTTGTAAACACTAATTTCAACAGACACGCAGCCTAAGTTACTCGCTAGAAAGACCTATCGAGTAGCCGTTTCACACTGGCGAAAAATATTTTCGCGGAATATTAATCGTCCGGAATGTTGATCTTTCGAGTTTCTTGCAGGGGGAGGGGATGGGGGAAACCCGAACATTCCGAGTTTAATAAAACTTCGTGGGACTGTGTAGCGCACGTCGGACTAAACGAGAAACAATTTTTTTTCGACGGAAGTTCACTCTGAAGGAGCGAATTAATCTTTAAAGTTTTCGCGGATTCGCGGATAGAACTTTGTGCCGGTACGAAATAGAGCAAAACGGTACCGACACAAATTACTTGGTTCTTTTATTATTCGCGACGCCGCCGCGCCACAGCAAAAAATTGTCCGCCAAGCGTAATTGGTAAATAAATTAATTTCTGGATGGGGGAAAGGGGGAATCATGGTCAGCTATTTTATGCGAGTAATTGAACGAGTAAAAAGTTAAATGCTCGGAGAAATGATAATAGTCTTGTGAATAATTTCAGTTTAATTTGCGGCATGGTTTTCTCTGTTTGTCGGCGCAGCAGCGATTTGTTACGCAATTACCATATTATTTGATTTTGCTTGAATTACAAAGAATACTCCAAACAATTTATGGTTATCATCCAATTTTCGTGAATCAACGAAACGAACAACAAGCAAAGAAGGATTTCTAAAGCAGTTTTTACAAAAAGCAAATCAAATATTT
>CM052335.1:19500090-19673611 GCA_028455595.1 Lasioglossum vierecki | reverse complement strand
ATTAAATCAAGCACCTTTGGTGCTTGTATTATTGAAAATTAGCATTCAACTACTGCATTTACAGATGGAGTACAGGATAAAGGAAAGCACCGTAGACGTTTCACGTGGAAACAAACAGGATCGTAGCACATATGGTAAAGGTTTGCTGGCGAGGTGCGTCCCGCTAGCCTACTTTCCATCCCCTCGCGATACCAACGACTGTCGTAGATGTCAGATAATATTCATTGCGGCTGATTTATCACGGTCGGACGTGGATCGTTGGAAAGGGTGTCGCTCTCTGGCAAAGTCGCTTGCAAAACGGATCGCGGAGAGTGTCGAAGCGCGAATCGCGTGGCGTCATCGCGTCTCCCCGGTCTGGGAAGAAATAACGGTTGACTTGCGTGCCAGGCTGGATTCGCAAACAGCGTCCGCGTCTTCCAAGACGTATATACTCGACGAAGGAGAAGAGAGAAGAAGAAGAGAAAGGGAGAGATAGAGAGGGGTGAATGCCAGGCGGAACGAACAGGAAAAGCCAAGGGGAAAAAGGTACTTTGTTCTTCTCGCGGCTCGTTCTCCCGTATGTCGAGGAATTCCGCGTAACGTTTGTCACGAAAACAACCGTGAAATGTATGCGACTCTCGTTCCGCCGGCCTCCAGGCAGTTCCTCGAGGAAGTTCCTTAGTCATTTCCACCCCCGTCGGCTGAAGAAGTCGGAGGAGTTCCAGGGTAAACGTCGACGTAATGCGCCGTTACCCTCCATCCCCCTCCGCAACCGACAACGCTAAAATATTAACTCCATTACCGGCTGACGCCGCGTCAGTTCTCGTTCGACCGAAATCGCTTGCCATTTCTCGCGAAGCAAAAACATCCACCCCTAGCGGAGGACACATGCATAAGATCTCTTCCTTCCGCCTTCTTCCTTCGCCTACCTACAGTCTTCAGATTCTTCTTCTTCTTTGGAGATGTTCCTGAGTATGCAAGAGACCGCTTCTTCCTTCCTTCTTTCCGTTAGAGCCGCCGCATAGGCCGTCTCTGTACAGGGTGGTCCACCTAAATGTAACCACCTAAATGTCTCCTTTATTTGTGATGATTAGACTGCGGATTTTTATGCAAAATAAAATGTTTATACATCAATTGCAAGCTATAGGAGCAAAGGCAAAATCAATGAATACAATGCGAATGCTTTTTACTCAGTCATTTTTGTCCGGAGTTTTGAAAATAGAATATATATATATATATAGGTAGGTGACCCGGAAAACTCCAAAAAAAGACTTTCTGAAGAAAATAACATTTGCAAAGCATTCACCGTTCGTGATACCATGTACAGTGCATTAAAACTATTTGTTATGTCTTGAAAAATCAAGCAGATACTTAGGTGAATACATTTAGGTGGAAAAATTGTTGAATCATGAAATAGGTCCGAAAACCTAATCTCGTTTGTTAAACAAATAAAAGCCGAGTCTCATATATATTATAATAGCGGAGATATAGATGTCTAATAAACAATCAGACTGGTGTTTCCTCGGATAGCCATTTTTTAGCTCAGCAGAGTGCAACTGTCTTCTTTCTCGCCTGGAACAGAATCCTCTTTCTTGGATGCAGTTTCCTTATGTTCCTATCTGGAACACTGTGTCTCGAGGTGCTTTTAACCCCTTCGCTGTAGCAACGTTGCCCGAATTGCGATCGCGAAGTGAGACTATGTGGAACGCCAGCAGAAGTCCCGTTCAAAATCCTAATCTCTAGACCATAGTTGCGTGGCGCAGCGGTAAGAACATAATAGTAAATATTTATAAAGGATACCAGTAGATTGGGAATCTCTATAGGAAATCGAAAATTTCCAACTGCATCGGTTAACATTTCAACAGGAATAATGTACTGAAAAATGAGAAAAACGCATTGTTTATACAACTGAAGTTCCTTTAATCAAAATCGCAATGAATCGTGCAGAACTGAAACGAACGAAGCAGTAGTTGTTACAGAGAAATATCGTTAGCAGTGATTTACTCTTTTGTTTATAAAGAATGTAGAATCGCAAGAGCCGGTAGAGCGGCAAATAGTATTTCCATTGGTCATTGTAGCATTCTGACTTTATCGGTAAAACGGGTTTATCGCAGTATATTCGTTTCACCACTCGCTATTGTGTTTTAAAACAATAAATAATAAAAGTTATAGATTCTGCCGTTAATAGCAGACCGTCCACTGTAACTTTGAACAACAACGTGTACGCGCAATTAACTCTACTTTCTTTCACACAAAATTCCGAAAGTATATGTCCGAGTTACTACAACGAAACGAAGAATTGTTTAACAACATAATCGGCGGTGCAAGCTTGTGTAAACCATAGCTTACGCTTTACACAGGTTTTCGTAAATACGGAAATGATACAGCGGCGGACAAATTGAAAAAGATTTTAAGCTTTCACGCCCGATTTCGGGGGTTGTAAATATACCGGTGACAAACTAAAATAATCGAAACAGCTGGCGCGGCTGTCAATGCTGCGAAACTGTAAAAATACAAATGGCGAAGTTCAGCCAGCCAGCAGTTGGTAGATACTTTTAAGCGTGTCCGGCTTGTGCGCGGGGCGCGTCGAAAAATCTAATCGCGTTAAAAAATATCTGGAAAAATTGTCGATCCGTTGAACGATTTTTGTTTTTCTCGTTTTTAACATCGCGGGGAATAACTGAAACGGTTAAAAGGCCCTCGATTTGTTTTTTTTTCCACACCTTTTTTCCGCAACTTTCTGCCGCGATGGATGCGCTGATTCGCAGTTGGAATATTGTGCATGTTCACGGCGGATTTTAACTGTAATCCGCGGGTATTCGAAAAACATGATCCTGAAATATTAACGGCGCAAATTTTCGCTGTTCATTTCTCGCTGCTACCCGGAAAATAAAACGCTCTAGCTGCAACGATTCTCGAATCATTTTTGTTTGCACTTGTTGATGTTTTGTTGCGTGCGCCGTTTGTCGAGCACCGGTTGTAACGATTCAACGTTCCGTTCGTAAATCAAGATCTGATTATCCCAGACAATGTTATTCTTCACTTTATTATTTCACTCAACCCTTGATCGAGCAATAACAAGCCGGACTTTCGACGAACGTTTCAGAGTTTATTAACCCGTTTTATTACAATTTAGTTTATCATTGCAGCGATTACTTTTCTTTGTCATTCGTAAATTGCCATTTTTAATTTAAATTCTATTTATAAAATACATATTTAATTGATCAATGGGAGTCTGACTTGATTGAACGTCGACCGGATTGAAAATTAGTGAATTTCGTCTACCGTATTCTTGTTCGGTGTTCGTTACACAGTGAGAAATTGATATATTGCTGGAAAGAATGGATATCCGCGAGATATGATTTTTCCGTTCTCAAATAGACACTCTCGTTCGTATTTTACATGTTTGCTCGTTCCTTTCACGTTCGTTTCACGCACGGGAACACAAGAAATTGTACTTCTTATTGAAAGCCCGTCGTTCTGCAAGCGTGAGCACTTAGTTAGACGAAAATTTGTTCGGCCATGTAGCCGCCGCATTCATCGCGCCCGTTCGTTACAGTCTTTTCACATCCGGCGCGGCGCGGCTCGGCTCGCGGAATGAAGTTTAGTAAATTTTGACGAGGCAGCCTTTTGTGTTCGCAAAACAGATGCGAGAAAGAATGGCGCGTAATACCGACCGAAATATCAGTTTAATGAAAAAACTTTCTGTTAGCGCAGAGAAGTCAATGCGCGAACAATACTGTTCAAAGTTATTAAGCCGCCGTAGACCTGTCTCTACAGAATCCGTTGCGAAACTGATCTAGCCGATCTCATCAGACAGAATTATTTCTTAATCCGTCCCTCGTGTCAATTTGACACAGTTTTCCCGAAATAAGTTATACTGTTTTGTTATTTCTAGGTAAATTGGTGACCTTTATTTCTTTTAATTCGAAACATATAACCGTAAGAACCTAAGATGTAAATGTTAACTCATCAATTTGAATAAAAGAAAATATATAAAAAAAACAGTTATTAGAATGCACTAAAAAGGAGAAAGTAATATTTTTAGATATGAGTGACTATAAATATTATTTTCTCCTTCTTAATGTATTCTAACATAAGTGTGGTTTTTAAAAAGTTTTTTTATATATTTTTTTCTTGTCTACTTTTAAACGCACAGTCTTTTTAAAAAATATTTATGAATATCGCATTGTCATCCAGTTCTGAGCTATGTTGAAAATTTCGAGTATCTAGCTCATTGGTTTAAAATTCGATTTCAAGATTTAAAGCATACCACAACAACGACAACGACAACTCGGCAAACTAATATAAGCATGGTAAAAGAACATCGAAATGTAACTGGTCACCTAGTTATTTTATCGATTTTTTATTACTCATGACATATGTCAATATGACACCGAGTGACAGGTTCAGTTCGTGAAATGAAAAAAAATTGGATTAAATATTAAACTTGTCCAGAAATATCGACAAATTTTTTAACATGACAGAGTGAAATTGATGGAATCACGATTAAAAGAACATTGTATTAAATTGATTTTTACTAAACACGTCGTGCGCTAAAATCGGAGAGAACATTTAGCAAAAGTTGTGTATTGATAAAAGGCGAGGGGACTGTAATTCGAGGAGAAATGATTGGTTCTATGGAAACCGTGTTCCTCTGTAATTTCAACTGTGATTCGTGCCTGGCCCTTCGATACAGGAAAACTAACAGCAAAGAGATGCCGAGCGCCAGCAACGTGAAAGAGCAGATTCTAATAAAATCGTTCCCCGTCGCTCACAGAATCGATTATGCCGAAGTGTTTTATGGGTTCGTAGTTCGTTAAAAGACACTCCTAAGATATTTCATGTGAAACGATGTTCTTCACTTTGGAAGGAATTTCAGGACTTCAACGTTTAAAGGTAAGTCCGAGATTTATTAAATTAACACTCTCGTGCGGATACTCGGTTCCCAAGGAGAACTGTTCGAGGGTTATACTAATTGTAAGCGCAGATAATTTTATACATTTCTTTCTTGTTGTTTATTTAATTAAATAGATAAAAAACTGCGTGATTTAAATAATATCGAACAGGAGCTTACAATAAATATCATTTTAAATTTTATCTTTTATTTTTCTCTTCTTCCTGTTACATTTTTTCATTTTAATTACAGTATCATTTGTTCCAATTATAGTTCCCTTGTTTTAATGTTTCAAAAATAATGAGTAGTTCGATCTCTGGGCACTAGTTAATACACAGTATATTATTTACTATTAATTAAAATATTATTTACTATCATTATTATTATATTATTTACTATTAAATCCGCGTATACAGAAATATTCTTATTATACCGAAGAAACACCAACCAGACTATATTATAGCCAAAATGTTTGTACGATCTTGAATGTACATATTGGCGAAGTAGCAAACCAGATGATAACGGTCATGTGAGAGCTCCAGATGTTGACGCAATGATCAAAGACCCCTCGACATGAAGTGTTTACAGGGATACTGACCGGAAACTAACTGACTAAGTGATGGGAGCTCAATTGTTTCTAATACACTTTAATGACCACAGGCTAATACAAAATTAATTTCGGACAATTTAATTGTTCCTGGTAATTCATGTAATTTATCACATTAAAATTAACACTCGTCCTCTATTCAAATTGTAATTATACTACTTGTTGGAATTATCTAAATTCTGAACACGCGATACATAGTTTCATCGAATTCGTATTAGAAAGAATAATAAATGCTTCGTTTCATGAAGCAGGCTGTCCGCTCGGAAACCGTGGACATATAAATTTACAAATCCGTATAAAACTGTACGCTAAAGGAAAACCTGGTGACTAAAAATTGGATAAATGGGTAACAGGACTACGTGTCTGCGTGCGAACAGTTTCAGAAATGATTTTATAACTTTTCGGCGAATCGCGATATTGCATGATGTGGCAAATCGAAATACGATATTTATGGACGAGCCGTGTGTCTGTTGTTCGCAACTTGCAGTTATCGAATATTGTTTGCATCTCTTCTCTAGTTTTCTCTATACCTGCAAAAAGGCTGGTACATACGGTTTTTCTAAATTTCAATCGAATTGAGAGAACGTCTCCGGTAGGGGACTCGCAAGCCGATTTCAAATTAAATGAACGAATTTTCATTTCAATTGAAATTTTCCATACAGTGCCGAAGTATTATGCACCCGCTCTGAATACAGAAAATAATACCCTGGTTGGTATCCGTGTACTCGTTATTATTTTTGTGTGTTCTCGTTAATACGTTCGTGAAAAATTGTTGTTGGAGAACAGATTCCCTCGCAATGTAAAACTGAAAACCAGTAAGTCCGTGTTTCGCCCAGAATATTTGTTATTAGATCTCTTTTGTAATGTATGGTGATTAATGATCACATCCAGGAACAGGCATTAACAACTTATTTGTTATTTCTAATGCGTTTCCCTGTCGAACCGGCACGCGTCCAATCACGCTTAATAACGTTTTTCATTCGGAAACGTGTTTTGAAATGTTTCAAGTTACTTTTTCACATTATTGCCGGTATAGTGCAGAATTTTTACTCGGAACGTATGATACGCGAGCCTCTGCCTAATTTCGTGGCGCAGCAATTTTACAGTTCGTTCGCAGAATAAAATTATGTTCTCAAAAATACATGATTCGGCGGCCCGTCTTTTTTTCTAAATCGCAGAGCAGAGAGATGTCACGTTTTCCCAATTTCTAGATTTCATCTAGATACACATGGAAAAGCGCATACCTCAATTTTGACGAAAATTGGACGTATCACAGTTTCCCATCTGAGCACAGAGAAATATGCCGCAGTAAATTCAAAAATGTGAACCCCGCGAAGCCCTAAAAATAATACTGCCAATTTCGAAAAATCCAAATTACGTAAACAATTATGTTTTCCGGCGCCACGTTTATCGATCGTTTCATTTTAATCATATCTATACAAACGGCGCAGACGGGTAACGTTTGGATTAATTAATGTTAATTTCAAAATGTTATTATTTACGAGAACTTTGTGGTGATACACAGTAAGTAATTCATTCTTCCAAATAAATTTAAAAAATAAACTGATTCTTCCAGAGCTTTTAATTATTAGACAGGCCAATAAATCTTCACTAATAATACAGCTTCATCGTTGTCACTAGAACAAGGCAATAACTTACAATTAATTACAACGCGTGTCACATTTTAAGATTAATTACCATAATACCACTTAACTCTGACATGAATAGAAACTCAATTTCATTAAACGTTACAGTGCTTCCCAAAAATCAATATTTCAATATTCGGATAGTTTCAGAGAAGATTAGGACGAGGATGGCTCTAATGCATAGAAATAAAATTGGAATTTCAACTTCTATAAAAATCGATAAAAATCAATCCATTTTATTTAACATTCGTAAGTGTAAAGTGACACTTGGAGAAGGTTCGCAAACATATGCCACGAAAAAAAGAATTTTTACATCAGCGGCTGCATACATTATGAAAAAATCATTTTTTAAATGCAAATGTCAGAACTATACGTACAGAGAAGAAGAACTGAAAAGAATGGTCCGAATCGACCAAACGGGGAATAACTTACTGTACTTTTAATGCCACTAAATAATCGATTCAGATACGGAAGAAATGTCAAATGAATTCCAAAGCGTAATCGATAGGTTTATTTTCAAAGAGGCAAATATAGTTACCTGAATTCATCGGCGAGATTATATGTAGCCCCAGGATTTTCAATTATTTCTAATGACCGTATAAGAGGTTAATTAACAGAAGACACAATTAGACTCTTTCTCGTTGTCATTGTTACGTATTTCCTGTCTGCAGTGTACGGTTCCACCGTACTCTATATCCCTTATCTTAATTGTTTCACGGCTAATTCGTATAATTCTATTTATCAGCGCATTAAGAAACACGATAGGAGAATTTATCGGTGGACAGGGGGTGCAACGGGTGCATAACTCACGACCGTCTTCCTGGATATCATTCTTGCGTAACGCTGTACAGTTATGCCCGCGTAGTTACAGCGTCGCGGCCCAGGTCATAAGTCGCAGACAATTTTCTCCTATTCTGTGACCACTTCCCTTTACTCCGTATTATTCTCCCACCGTACTTTTATTCCGCGTCCCTCTCTGTTTACTTGCGCCCCGCTTATTTCTCTATCTGTCTCTGTCTAAACGTTTATCATCCTCGCCGTCCTCCTCCAACAACTGTTCGTCGGCAGTCTCGTCGCACAACGAGACAACACGGATAGCGATGGCGGATAGCTCTGCTACAGAAGGTACGCGGGGGTGGCACAGAGAAACGGTCATAGAGGGTAGAATGGAATTGTCTGCAACTTATGACAACTTTCCGACGAGGGGTATCGTAACTACGCGAATTGTAAACGAAAACACTGAAGGGGAAGGGAGTGGGGTCGGGGAAACTTCAGAATCGGGCGAAATCGCTTGCTCGAAGTTAGGATGTAATTCAGTGTCAAATCTACTTGGAAACTATTTAATTGTGCCGTTCCGCGAATCCGGGAAGCGCGGCGAGTTAAAGATTGTTTGCGCCGCCCAGGCTGATACGTGAAACCTTTGATACCGCCTGGCTAACTTCTCTTCTTATTGATTGCGTTCAACGGCGAAACTTGATGAAATCGTTATTCAATTCGATCGACATTCCGTCCGCACGATTGACGACGACGTGACGCTTCGCTCTCATACTCTTCGACCATCCCGAGAAACGGATGCTTTTATATCTCGATCATTTCCCGAAGAGAAACGAAACTGCCCCTATTTACGTATTTGTTCGTTGGTAGGCGCGTCACTTGAGAACGGCTGGACCGATTTAGCTATTGTTTATTTAAATCTTCATAATAGTTCGAATAAGGTCTTTTAGGGAAAGCTTCTCACAAATTCACAAAACGATCACAAACAAATTTATTGAAATTTGGAGAGGACAACGTCTGTCAGCTGGTATCGAAATAAATCTACTGTGAGATTTTGCTGGAATAAAAGAAAAGTGCGTCGACTAATTGAAGCGAAATTGAAGATGATCGTGAACGCGAATCCGCAGAGGAAGAGTTTAATTTCTGCGCGGATAAATCGGACGGTACGATGTGTCAATAAAAGGGTGGTGCACGAATAAACAGAAAGAGATGAGGCGGTGATAAGGGAAGTGACGAGCAAACGTTGGGAGGGAGTTGGTAAATTGGCCGCGATTTATGAAACCCTTCTGGAACAGCGTAACGGCGCGATGGCGGCTTGTAGACGACGATGGCGGCCCCGACATAAATACTAATACCGTTCGACCGATACAGCTGGGTTGTCACCCGGAATTACGTTGCAGTCCATACGTTAACTGATGAAAAAGTTTTAATACCGGTCCGGGCTCCCGACGGCGCACTATATTTCCATGAACTTATTGTCGGTGCCGCGAAACTCGGCTTTTTGCGGGACACGTGTTGCCTGATGTATTCCAGGAGCTCGAAAACTTATTTGCCCCGGAGACTGCGCGCCACATTTCATAATGCGTCGGTATATTCCCGACGGGCCCGTAACGTCGCCGGAGAATCAAAATAAAGGCGGCGAACCTGGACGCCGACGCCGGCGACGCTACGCGGCGGCGCACTTTGCATCCCGTTGTTCTTCGGTTTCTCCATTCGCGAATCGCTGCGCATAAATCTGTTATTTTGTTCTTACGCTGGTGTACTCGTTCGCGACCTCCTTTGCCGCGCCTCGTCTCTTCTAGTTTTCCAAACCACATCCGACCGCAGAAAACGGACAGAGACACGCCGGCAAATAGGGAGAACACAGAGGAGCAGAAGGGACGAAGCAGCCCCCCGGACAGCCTTATTAAAAGTTCACGGAAATCATTTCTATCTAATATACATAACGTTAACCGGATGCCGCGGAAGAGTTACTATTACAACGCCGCGAAAAGTTCCGTCTGGCTTCAAGTAATGAAGACGTAACTACGTGTCGAGTTTAACCCCTAACAGCCCGCGGGGATTTGCTCGAGTTGCGTCTCTTGTTTCGGCCGCGAAATTTTCATACTTTCTTCGGAATAACTTTTCTTTCTTTTTTCGATCGTATGTTTAAACAAAGTTGATGTTTTTGGTGCACCGGTTCGTTCAATTTAATTGAAATCAATTTTGCAATATATTAATTTCAACATTTCGATCTTTGTTTAGACCCTTATCAAGAAAATAATGATTGCGTCTGTGAATTATTAAAACAACGCAAAAAGTAATATTTTGTTGATGAGATATTTTTGTGTCTTTTTTTTATTAGAAATTCTCATGAGATTTATTTCAACATAATTAGGAAAAAAACGAAATACGCTACATACAAAACAGAATATAAGAATTACAAAATAGAATGTGGTATATTAGAGATACACAGATATTTTAATACAGACATATGATTAGTTGGAACAGTATAGACAAAACTTATACTTTAAGACCACAACTCTTAAAAATGATAGCACGTAGTGACAAGGTTTAATATTTGGTTTAGCTATTAATATTGAGACATCTATTGGAAGCTGGAAATTTATTTTGCTGAGTTTATTCATTAATTATTTTTAATAATTCACAGACGCAATTATTATTTTCTGGATAAGGGCCTAAACGAATACCGAAACGTCGAAATTAATATATCGCAAAATTGCTTTCAATTGATCGAGCCGATGCGCCAAAAACATCAACTTTGTTTCTTCGGAGTGTTACGTTAATCGGAAACATATTAACCCTCACCCATCCCTCATTTTCCGAACTAAATCTATACCACTGTGTGAAATTTACACAGCGGCTAAAGATCAACGAAATGATAAGATAAACAGTTTTTTTCGATGCGTTTTTTATTTATATTGACGAGTTAACATTTACGTCCTAGGTTTTCCGGTTATGTATTTTTTTAGTTCTATTTTAGCAAAATAGGAGTGACAAAGTTTTGGGCAAAATCCACAAATAACAGGGTTAAAAGAATTTTATCTATACAATATTCAATTGTTTTTACATCTGCAAAAGTGAGTTCAAAGTACGCGATGAGGGATTATTCGAGCCATCCCAATTTTCGAACAATGTTGCAGTTGACGGAAATGAATCCGCGATATTGGTTTCCCTTGTGGTTTTCAATATGTCCGGGATTGATATACTAAAATTTTGCTATTTTACGGCAGACGCAAAAGGATGGCGGAGGAACAGTATAATACGAATCCGAAAATTCATTATTGAAAATCGCGGAAAATTGTCCCTATCTTAATATTAGCTAGCGGTTGGAAATGCGTATTGGATTGTGACCTGGATTTCTGTCCGATGCCTCGTATCGGTTGTCCCTTTGATAAGGATTGTTTAATGATCATCCGGGGTTTACATGAGAACGGCATGTCTGCGTACCGTTATTGATTAAAATTGTATTGACAGGGCTGAATAAACGTGTCGTTTCATTTGACGTTGTCTGTAATAATGTGGATTTCCATCGAGAAATGATTTACGAACGACAGAGACGTCAAACTTTGTGTTTTTACGTCGGAACGATTTCAACCCTTGATATCCATGAAAGTTTCCATTAATACTCGACTTAATTGCAGGATTAATATCGGGATCATACGAAAAATACTTATTTAACATTTCGATTTAATAACCGCCATTCGAAACGAACAAACCGACGCCGTTGCTGACAATTAAGAAAATTGAAAAGAAATGTATGCCCCTTCATTAAATAAATATCACGTTCTGTAAATAAATTCGAAAACGTTCAGATGTTTTATTATATACAAATTCTAATATGACTCGCAGAAGTTACACATTCCATACGTCCAGTTTAATTAATTTATTATTCACTTACACGCTGCTCCGCAAAATGAAAGGGCCATTGAAACGCGACCGAAAAATTGTCGATTTTTCAAAGTCCTGTAACTTTGTGTAAAAAAATTCCACGACATTCTGCCTCAATTCTTTTGAGAGAGCAAAGTGTTTTATAATATAATACGCATGAACTTTATATTTTCAAAGGCATCGTTCCTTGTTCGAAAATAGAGCGAGAGGAATTCTAGAAAATTAAAGGACTCGCAGAAAATGGCCTGTAACACGGGTTAAAATTTTGCTGTAAGGAAATTACCGCAAATTGTGCGACATATGTACTTATAAAGAATTTCCTCGCTCAAAATAGAGGTATGTTAATTTTTCCAGAATAAATTCTGAAGAATAACATTTTTTTCTCGGCCACGTAAGGAGATGTGAAATTGAATTTGCTTAAGTGATAATAGTAAAGTAGTCTCTTGAGTGTGTTAGGCGTTTAATGAATCGAATTTCAGTGTAGCGTTCAGCGCGCTAGCAAATCATTGGTTAGTTGTATTATAGAAGATAGAAGCGACCAGGGATATTTCGCTCTGTGCCTCTTATTAATCACGTTCGCCACCGATCTCACGGGCTCGCGCATAAATGTGCGATTTAGTGCGCGTGTATATCCCCCACAATGTGCTACCACATCGGTTCGCGGTTACTCCATATTCACGCACCGAGTGCCGAAATTTGAGTCGCGTGAACGCGATGCGATTGCACCGTCGCGCCGTGCAAAGTGAGGCCCGGCCAAACGGTAATTTTATCGAGGTTGACTCAAGGCTTTGACCAAGTAAATTCATAGAGACTGGCGTGGATAATTAATTCGCAATAAGCTAACGAATCCGTAATATTGAAATATTCATCGTCATTTATTATTTCAGCGCAGCGCAAGCACCAGAGTGGGCAAAAACGCCGCGCCGCGCGTTTCATTTCCCTGATTTATGTTTCCTCAGTTATTATTACTGTACAGCGAATGTTGCCGAATTATATGGAATTCATTCTAGTCGGAAATGTTCTCCTTCTGATTACTCATATGGTCGGCCAAAAAAGCCTCCGGGCATCTTCCAACGCAGAATGAATTGTGTCCAATAGCAAAACAGTACAAAATGAATAAGTTTGAATGACTCTCATTCCAGATTCCATTAACAAAAATTTGTACAAATAACGATATCTTCTCAAAGGTCGATCAACACCTTCAATTATCAATTACAAATTTTAAGGGGATGGCTCTGTGGTACATGGACGATGGCGCACAGCTCGATTTCGCACACGGTTCTTTGCACATAGCATTATTGCGCACACTGTTCTTTTCAACACGACAATATTGTACGCACGAAGAATTCAACAAATGACGGATTGCAAACAGAAAGAATTCGAGCTGATGTTTACCATCGTGAGTTGTGTTGTGTGATTAGTTTATGGTAATACTTTCTGGTTATATTTTCTATTTATAATTCGTTTATAGTATCGATATTCGATATCATGTTCTCCTAATACAAAGTTCGATTTTCGAAAATTTTCGTAATTTTTCAACCGTCTGACTTGTCGTTGAGTTGTACTACTGAATTTTCGAAAATTTTTGGCCATCTGACTTGTCGTTCAGTTATACTACTGAAACCCAAAAATTTCCGAAAATGTTTGAAAATCGTGTTTCAGTAGTATAACTGAACGACAAGTCAGACGCTCGACAATTTTGAAAATTTGGTGGTGGTACATAGAAAGATAAAAAGCTCACGTTGTTAATAAATAAAACTATTGTACTTTCGTATTTTTGAAAAACTCTATAAGAATCACTGAACTATAATTGTTGAACGGTGTTGGACAGTGTTAATTGAATCGGAAACTATCTTCCAGCAATTCCATTAATCTGAAACTTTTTTCCGTATAACATTTTGTCTATTTGGTCGTTTCTTTGTTATAATAAATGGATGCTTGTTATTTTTCATTCTTCAATAAGCCCCTTTTGATTCCCTATCAGTTTTTTACTCCATAAACTAATATTTTATACTCCTAAATTGTAAATGTTTTCCCTAAAATCGGTATCAATGGCTCCGATCGGAAACATTGTGCCACGGGTTGTAGTTACCGAAACTCACAATGAAAATAGAACGCTCGTCGTTTACAAAGTGACGTCGCAAAGTTTCGGTTTCGCGAAATTTGAGAAAAATTGATGCAACGCGACAAATAAAATAGAATATAGTGACAGTAAAAACATGTAACCGATATTATTATAAAATCGTTTCCTGTTTATTGATATTTGCGTTCGGCGTTGAAATCGTTTTAATAAAACGGATCGATTCCTGCGAGCACGCCGGGTATCCATCAATCGATTAATCGTCGCCGACACGAAATCGATTGAGAATCGGTATAAATCTGTAACTGGGAATAAAATAAATCGACCGATTTCACCGTGGCTTTGCCCCTCGTCGATTTACGACGACTTCGGTCGCGGCGTCGAATGTTGCACGGTTTAAAAGTGTTAACGACGACAATCACGTCGATCGCGATTAATTATGCTTTAAATTATTTCACCGGTCCGTTTACTCGTCCACTCTGTTCTCCGCGGACCTGTAGCGTACTCCGAAATTTTGTTTCACGGATACCCGTATCGTTGCCTATGTCTCTTATTCGACCGAGCATTGTAGTTATTACCGTGCCGCTGTGCAATTATTGCGCGATTTTTACTTGTGAAGTACATATAATGTTCTGTGCACAGTCGAATTTCATTGAATCCGATATTAACTGTATCGAAAGATACGGAATCCTCCATTAAGCAATTACCGTGCTGATATAATCGAAATTTTATCCTGTATGGCATTGTACGTGAAAATAATACACACCATCAGAAACGCCACTCACACTATGAATGGGGAGGGCTTGTTCAGTTTATTAACATTAAAATCATGCTATTAATAGTTTAGGATAGTGGTTGCCACTCGACTGCGAATTTTACCCATGTATGGCAGGAATGAGTCAGGACAACATTGGATATTTTATTTTGAATTTATTCAAATTATTAGGAGACGATATGTGATCGTTCGATTTTTCACACTTGACACGAATCATTCTTGTTTTCCAGATTTTTCACTCGTCAGGGAAATAGCAGTTAAATGTCGTTTTTCGCAACTTTTTAGAAGATTAGAAATAAGAACTTGATTCGTTCTTCGGGATTCCTTCAAATACTGTTGAAATCTTGAGAACTGTATATCGCGGTCGAGTGAAACGGCACAAAAATAGCGGCTCTTCGTTGACCCCGACTGCAAAGTGTTAATATTTTCTAACTAGCAGTCCGTTCCAAATGGAACTGCTCAACAGTCTGTCACTCGAAGCTCTAAAATAAGCAATTGAAACTCTCGGATCTGTTTTCGCTCACACTTCATTCTCTCGCGGGCTGAATACACTTTTCTAATCTCTTTCCCAGCTTGCCAATCCCCATCCCAAGGAGCTTACTTGCCGCGGAAGTCAACAGCCGATATTGCTGGGAAAAGTTTCATCGAATATCTTCGTCCGACTGGCAACAGTCTCCTGAAAGTGAGTAAGCAAATGGTAATCGCTCGGAACCAAGCCACGTGTACATAGTGATCTAAGAGTCCTGCGAAGAAGTTCCCGTAAAGTCATCTTTGATGTTGGATCCTTTGGTTATAATGCGTTGTTGCGCAATATGCTAGCCAGCGAGGACACATGTTACCCTCTGTCCTCTGCGTGCTCTACACTGTGTAGAGTACTGAGAGAGCAAACAGCCTCGGATGCAGATGGAAGCGACGACGAAAGGTCGGCGAAATGTCTGAGATTTGCTAGTTACGGATCATTTATTACTTCGTCGCTGGGTAATGCAACAGACGTTTGTGTAGAGACTTTGGGGATCATTGTACCGGCTCATATTAAGCAAATAATGGCAAAGTTCTTTTTAAAACGTCTGTACATTTAATACACACTGTAACTCAATACTCGGACGCTCTTAAAAAAAAAACCACGCGCGGCAGAAATGAAACTTCTTGCAGTCTAGTAATGTTAACTATTAGGTTTAGGACATATGAAGGTCAACACTTTTATACTCTAAATTTGATACTTTATCTTTATATGAAGTACCTCCACCTGCAAAAAAAAACTATTATCGCCATATTACTGCCCCTGTTGTCCCAAGCATCTTTTGTTTCGAAAACTTTTCTGCTACTATCATACTTTCGGAGTTATTGTAGTTGGCAATAGTTATTATAGCATTTTATCCATATAAGTCTCCAGCACGGATCAGCCGAGGTACATTTATGCGCCCAAGGACAGTATTCTTTGACTTTTGCTGAACGTAGAGAAGGACAGATCCATAATCCAAATTTCCCACTTCTTTATGTTTCATTATTCTTTGATGGGACTTCAATGACCATATTTATAGCATTTAATTAAAATCATACGAAATATGATATAATTAATTGTTTTGTCATGTTTTTTGAGGGAATATGTACAGAAAAATAGACATCTGGAAATGTCTAGAATGGTCACCGGAAGACCCTAATTCACTGAATCTTCGAGGAAGATTCCTAGTCACGAACGTGCCATAAATGTTGTTGGAAAGAAACCACGTGTCCTGTTCCTACTTGACGGAACATTAATAGTGGGGATAGGTCTGGGACATTTACAGATCAGACTTTTAAGACATTTATGGATAAAATACTGTACCCTGTATATGATAGCTGCCACCGATATGTAAACACGTAACGCGCTGGCCTTACTCACCGCTCTCAACGGAGAGAAGAGGAAGTATAGGACGCAACCCCCACTTTTTTGACCGTTACGCTTTTTCGTGTCGCGAATTCCGTGACGCGAATTAGGCTTACACCCTGCGAAAAGAAGTATCACTTCAAAAAAAATGATTACTGTTTTAATATTCGACTACACAATTTGAACATATCTGGGAAGTTAGAGCAATTAGTTTACTACATGATGCGAAGAGATATTATTGTCTCAAAAATTAAACGATCGTCTCGCAATTCTTTCGATTCTCACCAGGTAATAGTTTGCTCTCCACTATTACCTCTATTGGAAATGCAGGTGGAAATCCAAGATGCTTCGCCGCCATGCACCTCAAAACGACGCTAATAACTAGAGCTAGTCCCCTCTGGAGATGCAGCTGCAAACATGATAGCAGCGATCAAGAGGTACCTGAGAGCTTGCCATGCCGCTCCAGGTACGGGGAAAACTAAATTGCATCGGATAAAGCTCGGGTATGGTCCTGCAGATAATTGCGTTTTAGAAAGTTATCCTATTTATCCAATCTCGTGGTCTGACAATCACAATGGTATGGTAGCTGAAATCATATGGTGAATTATAGGTACATTCGAATTCTTTATTCACGGGAATTAAGTGTCCATAATTTCGTCAACATTTTTATACGTATAAGTTCGGCAGAAATTGACAAATATGGTTGCAAACAAATAGAATTAATTCGGATCAGAAGCACTGTCGCCGCTCTCGTTCCAGCGTTCACCGTATAAAAATACTGGAAAAATAAAAAGTCGATAGAACACTGGAAACACTTCATTGCGATTTTACGCGTTCACGTTTCAGTTTACATTCGCGTATGAGCTCGCCGTTTCCGTTTCAGTTTCACGTGGAACGGGGCCGCGTGCGTTTAATAACGGCGCAGCCTCCAAGGAATTAATCATGCGCAATTCGTAAGAAAACACTTTTTTAATTAATGCGTCCAGGGGGTTGGCTTGGTTAACGCAGGGAAAAACGTTCGTCGACCATGAAATTTCGATGAAGCCGCGTTGGTCAGAATTTCGAATGGTTCCCGATCGCGGCGAGGCAACGTCAGACGAGATTATAGAAGATGACGGGCTAAAATAATTTATGTCGGTTTATCCGTAGCCGCTCTGTTATTTCATTTGTTTAATGCCCAGCGAATGCATTATTCACCGGCGCCGAGGATTAACGCCATGTACTCTTTCTCTTGATCGATAGCCTCTGATCCGGTTGATCTCGTAGAAATACCTTCAGTCGAGTGATTTGTCAAAGGATTATGGCTGACCGAGTCTGTTAATCCTATCGCAATGAACCGGGTTCGATTGTTCATTAGCATCGTGCGCCAATGTATCGTTCGATGAAAGAAATTCTGCGACTTCGGGAATCCTATAAAAAAACATGCACACTACTTTCCAGACCCAACGATTGAGACACACCTGATTTCGGCTCGGTGTTTGTACAAAGAAAACGAGGGTCGCTACTCTGACCATATTGCTACCTGATTATTTAAAAATGAAAACCTTCAGATGGCTACACATTCATTTTCAACAAACCTTAAAAAGTGGCTTGGAGGACGAAGATTCCCTTGAAATGAAAAGGCCAAAGCCGAGACAAATGCCTGTTTCGCAAACTTGGACGCATCGTATTATTCTGAAGGTATTAAAAAATTAGAACATCGTTGGACAAAATGTATCGATATGCAAAGAGATTACGTTGAGAGATGAAAACAATTAACCCGAAAATCTTGAGGTCTCTTTACCAGATCGAGAAATTTCCGAACGATCCTCGTATATTTTCTTGGGCAAAGTCCGCGAACACACTCGCTTTTCTGCGCCACGAAAATAGTGCTCTATTTTATTATTCGGAGGGATGGACATTTGTTTTCGAGCGACAATATGAATAATAATGAGACTCCATTGTTTCAGTATGCTACAGATGTTGTAGGAAGTAGAAAGGAAAAATATTCATGCATAAATAAAAGAAGGGCGAGGGTGTAAAAGGTGTATCGCTCGGTGTTAAAGGCTTGACGCACGGTACAATGGGAAGAAAAATATTTTGAGAGGAATAATCACATTTACAAAATCGTAAAACATTCTTGGTAATTAAAATGCATAAAAGCCGCAGTCTAATTGTTGTTATTTGGTGAAACTTATTTAATAGTAAATGTGCTCATCTAGTCAATTATCCGTAGTGAATTACGACTATTGAACTAACTTTAAAATGCTAATCCGCCGAGTGCGCCATAACTTCTAGTAATTATAATTGTTCCACGGAAAATATTGAGACAATAATATCGCATTTGCACATAAGTCTACTATTTATCGGTGTCGAAACCGTTTGGTTAAATCGCAGAGAAATTAGAATCAGAAGCTACAGTGAATTGTTACATTCCGAATCGCAGTTCAATTTTAACGATTAAGGTACTGTCAAATTATTGATGCCAAAACGCGTTAAGCGGCGGCATGCTGTTTATCGAATTTAAATCGAAAACACAGTAAACGCGCATCGCGCGAGCTTGCAACAACGGGACAGATTTGAACTAGGAGTTTATCAATTCGCCATTGGGACTGTTTGATTATAATTGATTTTCAGTTTGAGCTACAAGATAAATGGAATGACTGATCGTTTCGATGGAAATGGTTTAAACAGTGAAAAGGCTACCTGTTTGGCCGACAACGGCGTTTCCGTGGATTAATCCTAACTTTTCGGTTCAATTCATTTTTCATTTGTGTAGCAAAACCGGACACAATAGTAACTTCCAAAATTAAAGTTCTCTTTTTTCGAAATAGTTCGCTGTTGTTTTTATTCTAACGCTGTGTGTCAACCGAGTCGAGCGATTGATTTTCTGTGGATTGGAGCAATCGTTTTAGTCTGCACTTAATTTCTGCATTTGAAAAGGCTATTTTAATAATAACAAAATTTATACATTGTCCCCTTTGTTACGCGTCGTTCAGGACTCTTCAATTTAATCACTATCTATTGTCATTTTTGTGGAAGAATTTGTCCGGTGTCTGAAGTAGACAGTTACTAAATATTTTCAAAAAATCTGTGATTGGCCACTTTCGATTTCTCAATGAATCTTTGCGAATAGCAATGTGAGAAAATCAATCAAGAGCCAATAACTCACCATCAGCACTATGCTCTAATTCTTTCAGGCTTATAATCTTGAGGCAAATCAATTTCTATGTACCTGAACGTATTTTGAGAACGAGAACAGGATTTCAAACAATGAAATCCAAATCCTCATATGGAGTAATAAATCCATTAAATCGCATTATTTCTAGCTCTGACATATTTTATAAGAATATTGATATTTTTAATAGCACGTTACAGGCATTCAAAACAAAATAGCGCAGTACTATTCGTTAATAGTACCTGTATTTACTTAGTTTTGTACGGCCCATACGTATGTTAATTCTAGGTTAAAACTTAAAATTAAGGTATTTTCTGTTTATCAGTTATACTGTATAAACTGTATACAATTGTATAAAAGGACACCAGTTCGTATAAAATAAATAATAATAATAATAATTATTTTCAAAAAATCTGTTATTGGCAACTTTCGATTTCTCAATGAATCTTTGCGAATAGCAATGTGAGAAAATCAATTAAGAGTCAATAACTCACCATCAGCACCATGCTCTAATTCTTTTAGGATTATAATGTAAAAGAAGCCTGTAAGCTCCTTTTTACTAGTTATCGAAGAGCCGATGAATGAGCTTGTCTCAGATGAAGCGTTAATTATAATGTGGCAATCCCTATTAAAAAAAATCATTTATTGATAATGAAACCCGAGAATGAGGTTATTACTCGGCGCATGGTCTGCGGTTGTTTCACACATCATCCAAGTCGAGGCACTTGTTTAAAGCTAAACGTACTTGCTGCGCTTACTGCACTTGCGAAACTTTACCACCACCCCGGCCTAACAAAAGACGAAGTTTAACGAAGGTTAACGATTATGTGCTTCTCGGTCGTTTGATATAATAATAACGCCGTGTCGCGCAAGGAAAAACAATCTAGAATAACAGTTACGTCGTTAGAAGGTGTTCGTGGTTTTGCAACGTGCTCGGGCTCTTACTTCTACGACGGGTTTCGAACATTCCATTGTCAACTGTGCTGTGTTTCAAATAAAATTTTAGTCGCCTTTCGACTTTGTTTCTACTCGATAATGCACGGCATTGTAGAAACTTGCGTAACCCGTTGTGAGACTTACATACGTAATCTAATCGGTTATCAGCTCGTTGCTCGTATAGATCGCCATATTCTCTTTGGTCGTGTGGGTAAGGACCTATGATCCTAAAGTACACGTTTAATAATCATCAGTTATTAATAGACTTCGGGTCTATATGCAAAATAAAATTTTTATACGACAATTGCAATCTACAGAAGCTAAGTAAAAATTTATGTTGCTCATTAATAATTTTGATATAGTCCAAATATTTTTATTGTTTTGAATTACATCTACTGTACTACTCATTTTTGTCATAAATGCATAAAATCGGCAGTATGATTACGAATTGATTTGATGAGATTAATAAATACAGGACCTGACAGAGAAGCAGTATGAGTATGTATAATAATATCTTGATTGCGTGTATAAAGAGCATGGTTTAGGTTAGGTTAGCGTTAAAAGAAAAAATACGATTCAGATTTTTACAACAGTGCTTGAGAGCGAAGAGCAAGATACCGTGAACTGTTTAGTCGTCTGGCATTTTTACTGCGTTCACAAGAAATTACACAAGACTGCACAGAAAATGATATATTTATTTTTATAGGAACTCGAGGGAACAGGTGTACGATAACAAGAATTTAGTAAGCTCAATTCCATTCGTGTTGGGTAAACATTTAGTTTATTTAGGGGACTGGCACGCGACTTTAGGAAGATTTAAGACAATGAAGAAATTAATAGAGTTGCGTACACAAGCCAGCGCGCGGCAAGGAAATCTGAAAAGACACGGTGACAGAGCTGGCATGCCCCAACGGGACGGCACGTTCCCCGGAAAGATTTATGAAAAGAAATAGTCGTAAATTATAAACACTGTCTTTCCGCGAGCCTGATGCTGCCCCGAGTATGTGGTTCGTAGCCGGTTTGATACATGACGTGCAAACAGAGCAACTCGTGCCAGTAGCTGCTGTGAATCTGGCTGGAATTTAGTATCTATCAACGTGGACCGCCGTAAAGCATAAAAAAAGCACACCCACACACACTCTTTTGCACCGGACCGGAAATTAGGACGTATCTCCATTTCGATTTTGTATCTTACCGAGCCGGCAGCTAAATAGAGTTATGCTGGACACCGAACCGGTTTTATGCACCCCATTCTTCTATTCTATCGTTCTCGCTCGTAAATCAGTTTCCGCGTTGGCGTGTAATTTTTGCACGTTTGGCTCGTGCCGTGCTCGTTTCTAATATCGAACACTGCTAAAAGATTCACGGAAACCCACGAAAACTGTGTTTTATCTTTTAACCCTTTGCACTATTTTGTCGAGTGTGACTCGATATCAGAGAAAGAGAAATGGTGTTCTTCCTTTATTTATTTAATTTCTTATGTTTTAGTTAAAGAGAGATATAAGTTGCACAAATATAAATTACACTAAAGCTATAATATAAGTAGTAGATAAAATTGTTTAAAATAAGTAATAGTCAAAGAGCTGTTCTTTAAAGTAAATTTCATATAAAACACTGAAAATAGTAGGGAATTGCTGGCAACACAATTGAAAAATCATTCGGAGTGCAAAGGGTTAACGGTTTCGACGCGAAGTAATTTTAATTTCGAATTCAAGCGTATCTTTGAACCTAGAAGATTTTTATTCTACGTAAACTTTTTCTGAAAAAATTGAACCTGTATTTGAATTTTTAGCAATTTATAGAATACAGTAGAATGTAAATAGAAATTAGTTTATGATATCGGCGCACAGGTTCGATCAAAGAAACAACAAAGCGATATTGCAATTTATAAAATTTTTCTCAACGTTTCGATCCGATTCTGGATCCTTTTCAAGAGAATTCGACGTTTGCTATGTGTAAATTATCAACGTTTCTGCGTGTCACTGTATCCCATGATATTGAAAACTGAACTGGTTCAGTCAAAAACGTTTTACATGTAACAAACACAAAATTCTCTTGAAAAGGATCCAGAATCGGATCGAAACATTGAAAAAAATTTTATAAATTGCAAAAGTGCTTTGTTGTTTCGTTGATCGAACCTGTGCGCCGATATCATAAACTAATTTCTATTAATTCGTACGATCGACAAAACGGAATATTTACAGTAGAATGTGTTGAGATGGCGGTACGATTTACAATAATTTCGTTTCGTCAGATAACTGTCGGCAACACGAGTTACGTATCCCGTGTAACAAGTTTGATAAATGTGTTATCCGTCGGTTCGGTTTTCGTATGATGCGCTTAGGATAACTGTCCCATTGCAAATAATAGAATGCCAGTTACTAGTGTTCAATGTTAATGCGTTTCGAGGCAATCTAGTCAACAACGCATCGATGTGTGTTTACGATCATTCATTGTACTATCACCGAGGCCAATATTTCCAACGCTATTGTATCCAGCTTACCATTTAATGTTCGCCATTGTGCTTAACCAGACGTAGAGTGTATCTCGCGACGAAGTTCTGTATCTCATTTCCGCCACACGAGCATTTCAAATTTTCTCAAATTTTTTCGGATCAGTCAATTTTTCACGTTTTTCTAACTTTATTGTACTTGCTCTAGCACATGTCAAAAAATCAATATCTGCAGCACAAAAAGTTTATTTCATTACGAAAAGTTAACCATATAGCAGTATATTGATATACTATTAAATTTTAACGAACTCCGAAATATTAATCATAAATTCTCCCACCCGCAACGAAGTTGCACGTATCTTTCTGTCCCTCAAAAAGCTCATAAATCGAATAAAAACATCAAAACAGTATGACGAAGTTTATGCAGAGTGCATAAACCATGTTAAAATATACTTCGGTATGAAACTGTGTCAGTTGGAACAACAAAGTAAAAAGACACGCAATCGCTACCGGTAAAACAATTTGACAATGTAAAAGCTTCGTTGTTAAATGAAATAGTAAAAAAATTCGCAGGGAACTAATGAAATTGCTGAAATAATTTGATCTAGAAGCATAGCCCGGATTGTACAACAGTTTTCTATGCGCTATAACATATTAAAATCTATATAATAAAAGTTCCGTTAGACATTGTAGACGTCGATCTACATTTTCATTACGAGCTCGGGTGAAAATGTTGTAACAAAAGCTGTTAACAAATTAAATTTTTTTTTAAATTTCCACTGGACACGATTTGCTGGGTTAAGCTATCTTTTCAGCGTCGAGGAGATACTGAAATTGTTCGATCCGCTTTTGAAAAAGTTATTCCGATTTGAAGGGTGTTTGAACAATTACGTGTATCGATGTAAAACAATTTTTACGCGAAACCTGGTCGAATCCCGGTGTTATCGTCGAATGGTTGCTCTTTTCCCATTGTTTCACGGGGATGTTCCCGAGAGTGATAAATGTCAATCACGTTTAAGGATCGCCGGCAGCAATCGGCAGGAAGTTTCGCATCCCTCGCTTGTTCAATGACATATCAATGGCTGCTCGTACGTTCGTTGTAAAACCTATCTCGATGGTTCAGCGAGTTTCGGCACGTCTGCTACCACACTGACGTTTAATTTTCCTCGAAGCTACGATGCATGCCAGCAGATTTACCCCGGGCATCGGTCTGGGAGGCACGTAGACACAGAAATTTGTGTCTTGCGTGTGATTTTGTTCGAAGTTTCCCTCGACGTGTTCAACAACATATCGTGTCGTTTCAACGTACAGTGACTCCCACTAATATTCGGACAATCTCCAAAAGACGATAACTCTTTCAATATGCGACCATACTTTTTTGAGAAGTTAATACAATTGGTTTGCTATGCAACGCAACAAAAATTTTCGAAAAAAATTTCAATATGAATATTCGAATATTGGAAGTTGTCGGAATTGCAGAGAATATATTAAACGTTGAAAAAGTTGTCGCTTTCTGGAGAGCGTTCGAATATGAATGGGAGTCCCTGTAACTCCACCGAAGTAGAGATTATTATTATTATCAAAGCATAATTACAGAAGTGAAACCGCTACGAAATTGAACAATTTCCAAAAGTGAAATATTAATACCTCTGCTCTCTGACCTTTGTTTTGTACAGCGATTTAGACAATAATTAATAATGCAGGGGCACCTTTTTTGAAGGACAAAGAGAGGCAAGGAAAACAGAATATTTCTGCGTCAACCGTAATTATTCCATAAATCATTGTTTTTGGGGAACAGGTGCCCCATTGCTCTGCATATTGGCCACCATAAATTTCTTCGGATATGTACGTAAATTAACCACTAAAGAGACTTTTATGCACTTGTTGCACTAATTGTAAGTTCACCCGTGGTTGCGTGTTTTTTTTATCATTTCCATGTGTCTTTATGGTCACTAACTCATTGCTTTAAGCCTGATGAATAGCCAACTGCAGCAGCGGAGGCACCGTCGATGACGGTGATTCGTTGGGTAAACGTCAGCCCGTGGATGACGTATGAATATGTATCCAGCCGGAATCTTCATCTACCAAAGAGTCTGTTTGGTCGCTTCCTCTGTCCCTTCATGGTACGTACCACCCATTTGCCCGATATATTCGTAGAACAAATCTACAGATTCGTATTCAGTGCTAAAATCTATCTGAAAGGCTCAGTTGATGCAGGAAATTTCAACAAAACTCGAAATCTTCTATTACAGTTTAATCTTCGAACCTATCAATTTTTACAGAGCCGTAAGCTATATTACTTGAAAGTCACTACCTTACCAAATATCCTTTCTGGACAATAAAACTTAAAAATAACTTTCTTCGTGATAGTAAGGAAATCTTTTATACCTGATTTATGGTGAAAGAAAAATGAAATGTGTCTCGCGTGTGCAACAAACAACTGAAGAAGAGAAAATTGTAGTTTGGTGGCTCTATATATTTCGGAAATACGATTCGTAAACATCCCGAGTATTTTAGAATTTATGCCAATAGATATTGGCATTCGGGTAAAACGGGAGTATTTATTATATTTTTATTTTCCGGCTATACATATTAATACACAGTGCGAGGGGAAATAAATCAAGAAATGTGGCACGAATTTTTTGTTTTGAGTCATTGATGAACACTCAAAATTAACTCTTCCGATAATATTCTACACTATTTCGAGGATTCTATTAATTGTAGATTCCAAAAAAGGATATAACTTATTAATGTAATTACCAAAATAGCACTTCCAAATTCTAATCACTAATACAATCTTTAAACGATCGAATAAGAAGTTTGATATAATTAGAACAAGACTTGTCAAACTTACGACACTACTAATAAATTCTAGAAATTAATATAGGGTAGAAACGGATAAATTAGCAATTTAATATAATTAGAATTAACCCCGCAGTAATAGTAGTGCAACACCAATAAATCCTAGATATTAATTGCATAAAAATGACAGTTTAATAGTATCGTATCATATAAATACAAGTGCACGAATTTTCAAAAAATCACGCACGTACGGATCGAGTAATTGATTTTTAAAAATGTAGTTCTCCGTACCGCGACGCATTTAAAAATAATAAACTCTAAACCGCTCAGTACGAGTTCGAGAGCGTATCAATTTATTTTACTTTAATAGAAATTCTGATGTTGACACGTGCGCTCGATATCACCTTAAATTTCTCCTCCCGACGAGATATTAATAATTTGCCGGCCAAGTACCAACGGTGTTTCGCGGGGCGACGGTTGATGGAACAGAAATTTATCCGTGATTTAATTCACAATTACGAAGGTTCTCAGATGTCGCGGAATAAGTTAACGACTCCATCGAAAGATTACAAAGCTGTCGGATTGTATGTAGTGCTGTTTGTTTAAAAAAGAGATTTTTATCAAAATTTGTATTCGTTAAGGCGGGAAACTAAATTACGCGAACCGACGCTTTCAGTACTTATAAACATCACCCAGCATCAAAAATTACCAGCCAGCTGGTCGACTGACATACGAACCGATCTAATTGTAAATTATATTCTAACGCTGAACGAAAACGAACAAATGAATTTCATATTTCTTGCAAAACGCAGCTATTTCTACAATAGAAAATATCTTTTTATTTTCTGGCTAATTGCACTAACTTTAAGCCGGTCCATCTAAATTGCATTTACATTAACTCTAGACAAAGTAAGTATGTTACTTTGTTGGATGTTCGTGTTTATTATACATTTGTGCTCGATATCCAACATATGTACCTTCGTACCACTTCTCGATTCAGTCATAGCAAATGATAATCCTAAAATGTACCATCGCGACGCGTTCCATTTTAAAAGATTCTTTCCATCGGTCAGAATGGGAACAGACAGTCTAGATGTCTCATTAACATCAGTCCTCGGACAGCTTTCTCTTCCTTTAAAATTATCTACAGTAAATACTTGAAATCTCGATGATGTTACACATTCTAAAACGCTACCAGAGATGATAAATGTTTAGAACCGTGGCCATTACTATTTCACGCATGCACAAAAAGACAAAGAAACAAAAAAAGAAAAAGCAAAATAATACTGGTACAATCGATAGGTATTATCATGTAATCCTGCGTAGTTGCATTTTAAAATTTTGCAAAGATTCAATGAAAAAAACAATACAATTATAAATAGTGCATGAGTTTGCAATAAAGCGATTCATTGGATTACTTAATCCATAAGTAGATTTCGCTTTAAGTGTTTGAAATAATAATTTTCTACCTGAATTGCAATAAACCGGAGTGACACAGAAATTAACTTTCTCTGTGAATATGTTGGATAGGCTGAAAATCGTAAAAATGAATTTTTAAAAACGTGGTATTTTAAGAAATTTATTTTTATTTAAATAATTATTTTCTGCTTTTTAGTCTTGTGTTAATACTTGTATTACTCTTTATTAATACTTTGTATATTCACTAAGCTTACTGTAAATTTCACTTGGTAAACAAAGCGATGATGTACTACACTACCGATGGTTCGCGCGTCGGGGCGAAATGGGTCCGTGGAGTGAGGACAAGTCAGAGTGCGCACGCATAGTAAAGTAGAGAGGGTTGTCGAGCGAAATGGGGATCGCTGAACGCGATGACGTAGTTCGCGAGGGGATGAAAAGGTAAATATTTAATTGTTATTTTCTCCAAAACGGTAAGACTTTAAAAAAATTTTTTTTGATTAATGTATTGTCCTCCAGTTCTGAGCCATCTATCCAATTTCAAGTCTCTAGCTTATCAGGAAGTTAGTTTAAAATCAATTGCAAAATTTGTCATCGAACAGACAAACAGACAGACAAGAAAGCGAACTAATAAAAACGTGGTAATAAAAGTATTTATAAATTCGTTTAAATCCTGTCTGTCTAATGATCGCGTAGAAGAAATCGCGACCGGTCGGGGTTTAAATCCGAAGAGAACAGTTCGACTTCGACCGGTGCTTAACTTGTTCGTCGCGTTGATCCCCGGAAACAAATAAATGAAAGTTTTATCTGGGGTGAAATCCGGGCGCGTCCGGTCGTGGGCGGACAGGCTGTGCGTCGCTTCAATCCATTAATAAGGTTGATCAGCATATTGCGCCGGTTGCACGAGGAGAGGTTCGTACAATGGCGAGTGTACATCGTCATTGGCACGTGAGCGCGATTCGTCGCATAATCGCCACGTCGTACACAACGTTTGAATATGCAAATGTACGAACGCGCGCATTATACGCGCGGTTCGCTCTAAATTCGACCAGTGAGTTGTACTGTAATTAATAATCATGCACATCGATCTATATGTATACAGAACATACGGCGAGCGGCCATCGGCGAAAGATTTCTCTTGGCCAAAGTGGTAGCCTCAAGGATTAGGCTACCAAAAATTTCTAAACAGCGGATTACTATCTGTATTCAACTATCTTTCACAATTTCGATCGGTTTGACCGGAAAGCAACTCTGTCATTTTTAAATACATAGTAATTTCTTTTTAAATACATAGTACCGTATTTTATCCATAAATGTCCCAAAAGTCTGATCTGTAAATGTCCCAGATCTATTCTCGCTACTACGGGGTGTATTCCCTTGAGGGGCCGTGAAGCTCGAGAGGCCTCGGTCGCTGAGAAATATGATACCATGCGACTCGGATATATCGGTGAGTCCGACTAATCAGAATTTCCAACTTCTCTATTTTCCATTATTTTTTGATGGGACTTCGATGAACATATTTGTGGCGTTTTGCTAATAAAAATCATACCAAACATGATATAATTCTGATGATATTTACGCGTGTAATAGACAATTAAAGTTTCAGGCGCAAGAAAGGAGAGTCGCTGGCGAGCCTTTGAAACGTGTCGACGACTGCGACTCTCTGCGTCTCTTTGTTTCGCATACGCTACACTTCTTCGCGCCCGAAACTTTAATTGTCTATTATACAAATAAATATCATCCGAATGATATCACATTTCGTATGATTTTTAATAGAAAAATGCCACAAGTATGGTCACCGAAGTCCCATAAAAAAATAATGAAAAATAAAGAAGTTGGAAATTTTTTTCTCTACGCTCGGCAAACGTTAAAGAATACGCCGTCCCTGGCGCATAAATGTCCCCCGGCAAACCCGAGCTGGTGACTTATATGGATAAAATACTGTACATCTGCAATGTTCATAAAATAATGTTTCATTAAAAAGAAAATATGTTACTTGACTAGAGTGTTTCCTGAAAAATGAATTGTACTAACAGTGGTATTGTTAAAAAATCGAGTTTTTCGGCTTCACGAAGAGTACGTAACACCATAACCGGATCTTCCGGGTCGGCGTAAACCCCAGAAAAATTGCAGCTAAATTATTCACTTACGACTGCCATGGTAATCACGGTGGCCCTTTAAACGTCCCGCTCGACGGTACGCGTGTAATAAGCGTGTCTCTCTGGATGAATATAATGGCTTCTCGGAAATTTCACTCTTAGCGGGGAATTACCAACACGAGCGGAATAAAATTACACGCTGCCGAACGCTCAGCCACCAACAACAAATTCGTCTCTCGCGAGGACTCTGCCGGTATAAATCTCTACTAGGCTCTTTCATTCGGTTATTCAAATCTCCATTTTCATCGCTTATTTGATCAAAATCGTAACAAAAGGAAGGTTTCCTTTCACCGGAATGATTTCTCGCAATTTTTACCGCACTCTGTTCAACGGTATTATACATGAACGTATGCGAACATCATTTTTTTTCAATAAGTTGAATACGGTAAAACTTCTAAATTGGATTGGTACTCATTTTTCTCATAAATGCATAAAATCCGCCGTCCAACGATAAAAGAATAGTTTGACTAATTGTGAAATATATTCTACCATGAAACGAGGGCCTTTGTTAATTTCTATATTACAAAAATATAGGATGAAAACATATGTCATCTTTACACGCGGTCCCTTTGAAACGGGTTTCTTATTTTCGTGAGAAACGAGATGAAATATAAATTTCGATACGCTATATGAGCCGTATGCAAAATTGTGTCGATACTTGGGACGTTATTGATGGAAAAAGCGGTGACAGTAGCATGGTTTCGTCGATTCGATACCTAGGAAAGTGAAGAAATATCGGCAGACATTTTGCCAACATGGTGACAATAAAAATCGAATAATCTACCGACTATCTGTATGTATAATCTACACATTTTTTCGACGAGTTGCCTCGTCCTACGAATAGCAATATTAATTTTTCCAACGAGAATTCACCTAGTCATTTTTTGTTAAACTATCTCATTTTAATGAAACAAAAAGATACTTTTTCCATCACTTTTCTTACCTAAAGCAGAAGTAAAAAAGAGCTGTGAAAATATAATGAAAAAATGTAATTGAGAAACAGGGTAGATGAAGTAAGGAACACTAATTCCAGTAATTCGCATCGCAAGAATTTCTATACAATTTCCCGGAATAAAAACCACGTTTAAAGAGAATGAACGATTTTAGGAACATGCGTGCAGATGATATCGATTACATAACCCGAAACGTAATGCCCGATAGACATAAAAATTTGTTCGAGCCGTGACACCGGTATCAACCTCTTTGTCGTGCCATAGGAAACATGATTTGACATAGTAACTTCTATATTCGATAACCTATTTACGCTAGAGTACCTGGATAACAATTCGGGAGCACGTCGCTTATCTTCAACACCCGAGGGACATGAACCACCTAGGGCAACACACGCCCCTGGTTTTCCGGGGCCACTCGAAATATACAGGACGTACAACAAAGTGGATCGAAGCTGCTGTGTGTATACACGCCAACTCGCCCGGAATAAAACGAAAAAAGCCTGACAAACATGAATTTTTAAATTGTTCTGGAAAACACCGCTCGGTAATTGTGAACGATCGATTGCTGTAACAATCATGTTGTGTGTTTACGTTTACGGTCTGAGTCACTTAGCGGTCGCAAAGTAATCACTTTGTTACAAAACAAGCTGTAAGCTTCTGAAAAATACCACGTTCTTTTACCAGCCCTCCAAACTATCGATTCTTCTCTTTCGATAACATAAAATACACTCTTTTTTTTTTAAATCTAAAGCCATATAATTAACCTCGCAATTTTTATTAATATGTCAGATAGTTTTGAATTACTTTCGTTAAGAAGCAGTTTTAATATTATTAATATTCGTCTGTAGTCTATAAATTGTAAAAAGCTGAACTGTTGTATGAGAAAACAGGTTTAATTAGTAATATTCGTCTGTAGTATATAAATTGTAAACAGCTGAACTGTTGTATGAGAAAACAGGTTTAATGTGATCTTAAAATAAATTGCTACGATCGAAAGTGTTAAGAATTTATGTGATATTAACGATTCGCGTGACGGTTTCTATAAAAGATAGCTAGAAGATTAATCTCATAATTATCGAGTAGTATTTCAGGATAGAACTGTTTTTAAAAGCTGGGTAATGAATTGTTGTCGACCGATGATCGATTAAGGATTCTTTTTAACAGCTGATCCAATGGTTATATGATCTCCGACAAGTTTATTTCTGAGGACATCGCAACCGCCCCTCCATTTCGTCGTTAAACTCAATCTGGAAGAGGAAATACAATCGTATCTCTACCCCATGTTCGAAGTCCGATAACTCCTGTCTCGATTCTCTCGGAACAACTAATTTATATTTCGTTCTTGCCAGACATAACCTGTCTATCTGTCGATCGCGGACAAATATAGCGATCATATTGAATTTAGAACGATGAGAGAACTTCAATTTTCGTATTCAGCTTAAGCTCCGAAATTATCGGGGATGAGATCGTAACGAGTTTCATTAATTCAGCTATATCGTTGGTACTGTTTCTCGTTAGTCCGTGTACTTTTTCTTAATAACATTAAGTTGCTTTCATGTCGTAATACTCGCTCAATAAAGTCGAAATAAATTTGAAACAGTGATTCTGGAAATATGTGGTATTCCTTTATAAGGACAGTTGTAAAATGCGCAGCGTTATGCGAGTTATGAAAGATATTTATCCTTCCGAGGATTGAAGCTACCAAAATGTCTGCCGACATTTCTATAAAAGAAAACGAACAATAAATTATTATAAATACATAACAATTCTTTTCAGAAATCGGGTCAATTTGGAATTGGAGCAAACCATAGTGAAACAATATAATCTTTTAAAAAAATACAGAGATTTTCGTAATTTTTTAAAATCTTTAAAAACCACAATCGAACAATAAAATGAAGCTAATACGTAATACGCGTGCATTATGTAGTGTAATAACAACATATGTATTGAAAATACCAGTGTGGAATACCTGAGGAAACACCGTGTATGCGGCGAGGCGAGGCGAGGCCGCTGTTCGCATTTCAATGCGCTTTTCGCTTATTCCGACGAAAATACGAATTTTCAAACAAGAATGGTTGTGGCATCGTGTTTACCGCAGAATCGTTAATTTAGATTTAATGACGAAATCATAAAACCGCTGCGAGCCGTGTTATTTGCCGATGCCGATAGAAAACTCTTTTTCCTGTTATTTTTCCCGGAAACGATGAAATCTTAATTCCCTGTAAAAACGCGCGGTCGACAAATTATTGTTCGGAAATATTGTGGCAAACGAGTTCGATGGGGCGGACGGTCGGTTATTGTAGCGATGAAAACAAACGTGGAAATGTCTGTCGACCTGTTTGAAGATTTTTCACGTGCTCGTGGGTCACACCACGCATTATGAATTCCCGCGCAAAGGCTGAGAACTTAATCGCCTGCAACATGCATGATATCACGTACGTCTCGTTCCCTGAACCTGATCGTGGCGTTCTTCCCAGCATTTGCATTCGTTCGTGTCCACATTGCTTGCTCGGTGTTTCGCCGAAATGATATATCGTTAATTCCTATCGTAAATTTCGTGACAAAGCGGAACAGTTCCGCTGAGAAAGACGGTAACGCATAAAAAACGCCATGAAATCACACAAACGTTGCAAACAAATAAATTGATATTTAACTGCAGCAGTTTTGTCTTCCATTGCTTCGAGCTTCTGTGTTTTCATCGAAATTAAACGTACAATGAATGGGTTACGCTGCCATTCATTTCTGAGAAATACGGTTCTCTTTTGCAAAATCGTTTCTTTGATATGAAAAAGGTGCCGGAGACCGAGCACGAAATAATAAAAGGCGCTTTTCATTCAACGAAGTTCATAACAGTTCCTTTTATATTAATGTACTTGCTATGAATTGCGTGTAGATCGTCGACGTTTGTGCAATTCACGTTGAAACGTGGCTGTTAGAGAACATACTAATTCAACAATATTTATTTCTATAACACATCTTCTTATGATCTGCGAGACACGATCGCCGTAAAACAATAATAATTACTGTAATCAATTCTCAGAGATATAAAGATCCTTTTTCATTTTTTTCTTGTGACACTTTTATGGTTTATTTTATGTGCAAAAACTCTTCAAATATGTTTGGAATTTATATTCATAATTTCCTACCTTTATCACACGCTTTTCGAAGTGATTTTGCTTCAGCTTTAAACGGAGCCTGCGTTAAATGAATCGTTTTTTAATGTTAAATTACTTCAGGGGTAGGTTCTACCTGTTCTACTGAACTGACGTAATGAAATTAATGAATTCACACCACTTCAAAGGACACACGTTTACTGGACAACCAATTTATAATAGTGAGAAATTATTTCTTGGACGAGAGGGCGATTGCTTACAATTGTAAACTGTCAAAGAATGGCTATATAAACTGAAGCACTAATGTGTTGAAAATATGAAGATGGATTTTCAGTTATAGTGGTTAATTCAAAAGAACAAGTACTTGTAATCATCCAATGCGGCACGTTTGGCGAATACGCCACAAGCTGGCCACCCCTGCATTAGTTGAATGGCTTGAACGTGCATGACAGCGGACCACGTATGTCTCGAATCTTTAATTACGTATTTCCAGAACCGCCCGACAACCGACACAACAATTATTGACAGACCACCGGGGACAATTGTTTCGCATCACAATTTGTCTCCCTTCGTCTAGCAATTGAATTGGAAGTTTGTCGAGTTGCGGATCGAATTACAAGACTCCATTGCCCGCGACCGATCCGAATTCTTCCGGTGGTTATTTCAAACAAACCGAAATACACGAATATCCCCGTAGTTGACGTGCCGAACCGTTAAGATAAATACCACGGCGCAAGAATGACGCTGACTAGACGTACAACGTTCATCCGACCATATTGCGCAGCTATTTCCGGAATTTGCATCTCTAACTCCTCTTCCCCCATCCGTCCCTCCTGTAGTAGTATTGCTTTGCGCGGCCAGCAAATATCCAGAAGAACACACCGTTTAGCAAGGGAACGTATTCTCACATCTCAATACACGCCGCTCGTCTTGTTAGCAAGCGCATTTGTCACGTTGAGCGGATCTATTCTAACGAAACTGACAACGTGTACCTCTCCAAACGGTAATTGGACTGCACGTTGTTTCCAAGAGAAATCGATTGTAACGCGTCTCCGTGACGTTTCAAATTTCCCTTCGTCCAGGAATTATTGTTGCTCACGGACATCCATTGTAATAGATAGTACAAAGAACGAATTCGCTCGCCGTGAATTGGACAACTCCGTCTCCCACTTCATTACAATTATACAGAGAAAGTTTCTAATCACTAAAATAATATAACAGGACAAGGGGTTAAGAAAAGAATAGAAAATGTCTGTGTAGATCTAAGAATTCTAGAGTGGAAGGTTTTCTCAGGAGAGATTGATACTTGTAAAATGTAAGAATACTTCATTTGTCGAGTATGAATCAGTGATGCCAGAACGAGGAACCAGGAGGAACTTGCCCCTCCAGCTGGGGCCCCCACTTTTACTTCTACTGCGTGACTGTGCGTCTACTCACTGCCAGTGATGTCAGAATCGTGGGACTTTGGGTTTTTCTCCTCCTCTGTTGCTGCCGGCTCGGTTCCCCCACTCTTACTTCTACTGCGCACGCGCTACACACTAACGTACCCTTCCTCTGCTCGTGTGAGTCTTAAGATGAGTTGAGGTACGCTCGTGTGTAGCGCGTGCGCAGTAGAAGTAAGATCACTGGTGTGAATGTTGACTGCTGACTATTCTCCTTCAAAACGAGCCACTCGAACGAATACCCGGCTGTCCTTAGTCTTCTTTATATTATTTATTTATTTATTTATTATGCTGCTTTAACATCAAAGGTCGTTAGCAACACTGTACATTTTCTTACAATATTTTGTACATCTTAGTATCTTTGATATATTGCGCAAGACCGACAATGTGTTCCACAGAACCTAACAGAGTGGATAAAGATCCAGGCAGTTTAGTATTTTTCCTTTCATTTTCATACTTTTTGCATTCCAGTATAAGGTGATTTATATTAACTGGTACTTTACATATATCGCAGATCATGTTTTCTTTTTTACTTAACAAAAATGAATGGGTTACTTCTGAGTGCCCAAGTCAACGACCATGGCCTCGCTGCAAACACCGGTTCCCGTGCGTTTCCATAGGCAGGTTTTTTAAGCGCCATATACTGTGTTCCTGTACACCAGTCACTAACGCTAAATATAAAAACAACCGGAGCAGGGTATGAAGCAAAATCGTAAGCGAGTATAAAAAAATACATAAAATAATATCTCTAGGTTAAGCTTATCATATGTAAGCAGGTACTAGTTGTTAAGCACTAAGCGCGCAGTACATTGTATATATAGTTAATCTACATATGTAATGTATACACGTTATACAAAGTGCAATAAATACGTTCCAAAAAGAGGTTCCCGTGCGATCACCGAAGTTAAACAGCGTTGGACGTGGGCCGGGCTTGGATAGGTGACCGCATGGGTATACAACAACAGTATACTTCAGGCGGTGACTTGTCTGGGTACTAGCCACGTGTTGTTGGCAAAAAAGTGGTTCGGAACCCACCGTAATAAAAAGTAGGTCCCGCTGAAAATTAGGCTGAATTAGGCTGAAATTTGGCGTTAGAGAGAGAAGTGGAAAGAAGGGGACATGGTGAACGGAGATGGTGGTGAACGGATTTGAAACCCTGAGGGGACCAAATACCAAAAACATAATTTCTGAGTGCCCAATTCTGATTCTAGAAATTGACGTTTGATTAGTTTTTATATGTTTGGCCTTAGAGCGCGAGTTGTTTACGATCAGCTGCTTTGTCCCAAGACGAAACATGGGGCGATGAGAGGAACTGTTCTAGGAACAACATCTCTTCCTCGCGTAACGAACATATACGACCACACAGTAATCCAAGGTGTTTCTTTTATAGAATCTAGTATTGTCTAACAAATTACACTGTGAACCTGTTGCTGCCGGTCGCGAAGTGACCATATCTATCGGAGGACCATTGGTATTCCAAACCAATTAATTGTAATTGGTTTATCGAAAGCCGAAAGAAAAAAAATCCCGTCGCGACCGCTCTAATATTCAAGGCAGTGTAACGATCCAGTCGTGGAACGACTGGCAAAAGTTTGTAGCATCCTCCGCGCGCCGCCGGTGTAACGACGGGCACAGAGTCGTAATGTGGAAAACCATCAGTGGAAGCTCGTGGCGCGTCGTGCATGTATGTCCATTCGTTCCGAGCGTTTTTCCGCGGACGACTTTCGTTGCGAGTCGTTTGAAACGTGTCTCTGGCGTGTTTCGCGTCGCTTCAAGGGAAAGGGATCGCTTCTCTTTTATTTGCCGGTACGACGATAATGCGGCGGGGAACACCGAGCGAACGTTTTGCGAAGAAGACTGCCACGTAGAACCTTGGCATCGCCGACGCCGTTCGTTCTCGTTAAGAATATTACACCGGAAACGGTCGGTTCAAGGCGGATGCAGATGTTGTCCAGATTGTACGAGCCGTCCGAATACTCATATCATCGCATTATCCGGCTATACGATCGATAAAGTCTAGATAATCGGATTACCTTGATCGTAACGCTCCCTCGTTACTCGTTTATTTCGTTGGCGAACGCGCGCGATAGTTGCGCGAGCGCGAGACGAGAACCGTAACAAGACGCGAGGACACCAAAACTTTTCACGAGTATCGTCGTCCGTTTATTACGCGAAGTTCACGGGGAAAGTCTTCAGTCCTCGGTAACGACTAAGACATTCTATTTTCACGCGCTTTTATTATTGCGGCTCCTGTGGAATTGCTCTCCTCCTTTGATTTGGCCCTATATCTCCGCGCGAAGTAATTCATGGCGACGTAGTTTCGTTTTTGGTCCGAATTGCCGATTTCACGGCGGATCCGTGACCGTAGCGTCGATGCCTAACGCATCTGTGGATTCAACCAATTTCATTAATTTATCGAATATATTTTTGATGTAGAAAATCGAATAATGAAATATCTGCGAACTAATGATTCATATAGGATTTCTCTATTTTATATCTACATCGATCTACGCGGGCAGGGATCAATGAAGGAATCGACACGTACAAATACTATATTTAATAAAATAATAAAAAGATGGAACAAAAATTGTTTCCTCCTTAAGGGGGTATGGTAAGGGCAGAATATAACTAGAATATTACTAGAAAAAGTGTTTGCGGGAAATAGTTGTTTGTTCATATACGAACATGTTACGAGCTGTGTGAGGGCTCATTCTAAAGAGGAAGGTTCAACGCACTTCACTCTGCTCGTGATTTAACGAGATTATGTTTATAATTAATAATATGAGCGTCTAAAGTAGGGGGGAAAATCGAGACAACCACCATCAGGTTCCCATGTATTATTCTAATACAAAACGATTTTTTTTACTAAAATCATGAGTTGAGCCCGCTACAATCGACCTTCCTCTTTATAATGAGCCCTCGCACAGCTACTAATATGCTCGTATAAGTTCAAACAATCGATTCCCGTGAACACTGTTTTGATGATGAAATCAGTTTTTCTAGTAACATGTTCGTATATGAACAAACAACTATTTCCCGCAAACACTGTTTTCACGTGTTTTTCTAGTAATAAATTTCTAGTAATACCCCTTAAGGGGGTAAGGTACAGGCAGAATATTACTAGAATATTACTAGAAAAACAAGTGAAAACAGTGTTTGCGGCAAGCAGTTGTTTGACCTTATACGAACATAATAGGAGCTTTGTGAGGGCTCATTGTAAAGAGGAGGGCTGATTGTTGTAAGATGCACTCATGATTTAACGAGATTATGTTTATATTTAATAATAGCGTCCAAAGTAGAGGGAAAAAATCGAGACAACCACCCATGTATTTTTCTAATACAAAACGATTTTTGTTACTGATATAATGAGTACACCTTACAACAATTAACCCACCTCTTTATAATGAGCCCTCACACAGCTCCTATTATGTTCGTATAAGGTCAAACAACTGTTTGCCGCAAACGCTGTTTTGCTGTTTTTTCATCCCACTCTTACTTCTACTGCGCACGCACACACACGAACGTACCGCTACTTTGCCCGTGTGAATCACTCAGCAAACGCACAGTTACGCAGTAGAAGTAAAAGTGGGGGGCCCAGTCGGAGGGGCAAGTTCCACCTGGTTCCTCGTTCTGGCGACACTGCCTCGAGATCGTTTCTTCGACTGTCGTTTGTCTTTGACGTTATTCGTCTGTTTCTCGCGCATTTCGCCTGCTTTGGTGGGAATTCAGACCTCGCACATTAATGTGTAACAATATCGCCCAGCAAAGGTACGTTTTATACCCGCTGGTAGTTGTACGGTGGTAGTAGCGCCGTGACGTTTCGTATAAAATTCTTTGGACAGATAAGATTTGCGTTTAAGAAGCAAAAGTTTGTTTGGTGCGAAGCTTCAAATAGCCTGGCACATAGTCTGAGAAACATTCTCTGCTTTCTAGAATAGTTTTGACAGTCCTCCGTATAATGCGTTGGTTTGTCGTTGCTTTAAAAGGGGATTAGCTTTGAACATTTTCAAAAAACTTACAGTATTTTTACATTTATGAAAATATTATGCTTCTAAGTAAATGTTCGAACAAAGAAATGTCTTTAACAAGATAATGTAAAACAGGTAATTTCTAATGCTCGATTCCCACAGAAATCGCTGCCGCTTTAAGAACCGGTCTGAGGCTTCGAAATACTTAAAAAAGTCTGAACATAAATAAAACCAAGTAGTCACAATAACCAAAAAGAAAGAAATTGCATAAAGTGTGCGCGGTGCGATCAGGTGTATCATAAACGTCCCCATGCGTCAGGATAAAATATAATCTACGGCAAGTTACGTGTTTAGGCAGTTAAACTTACCGGCGCGGCCCAATAAAACAGTTTTCCCCATTCCAGCATCAGAAAGTCCGCAACACGGTTCCAAAGCGGCGTGCCGCGTTTCCCGGTCGTTTTACTCGATTCCTGAATAAAAGTGCCGCATAAAGGGGACTTTGTTTAACGAACGCGGCAAGTGTGCCGCTCTCTTGGATATTTCTTTTTTGCCCGGCCGGTTTCCCTTCTAATGAAAAGTTCCGCCCGTAAAAGAAACATGCATCGCGGCACCGACTTCATTCAGGCACCCTTTAAAATTTTTAGATAACCACCGGAGTGTGGTTTGTAATACGTAGCAGCATGTCTATCGTTTTATCCACGAAAGATAAATAGGGCATGGCGCGTCTGGGCCTCTGGCCCCACAGGTACATTATACCCTTTTGCTACCTGTACGTAAAGGTGGGATACACCATTCGTAAGTAAGTAACAAATAAACAATTTTTTAATTTTAAGACAACAAAATTTAAAGAATTAATTATAAAATTATTACATAAAATGTATATTCATTACGATAATTATCAGTAGGTATAAATAATTTTTTAATGAATTTTAGTGGAAGTTTCATCTCGATATCTTTTATGGTTCAAAATTTCTAATTAAAAATGTTTAGGATTTTAAAGAAGCACATTATATGGAATATCCTGCAAAATATTATATAAACAAGATTTTATACTTTCACGCAATTATGTTTGCTAGTGTTTAAATTTTCTTGCGCTTTTACTGCATGAAACAAAAAGAAGAAGGCAAGAAGGAAAAGGATCGTTAGCCTATTTTGCTACTAGAGAAATCTTAAAAGTAATTTTCGAGCCGTGTAGCCAAGGATCAGCTTGGTACAGGTCTGCCTGGTATTTGCATCGGCCGGTGCATCAAGTTGCAGAGAACGCTATGCAAACTCCTGAAATGGCGACACACGAGGCCACCTCTTGGTCCGGCGACGCTTTGCACTCGATTCCCAGAATGTTTGCACCGGTTATAGAATGCGATTCCGTTCACCAGGTTACACGGATTCGTCGGCCGTCAAGGAACCCTACCTTCTGTCATGCTGATATGTTTCTCGCGTCAGTTTGAAATAGCGGACTCGAGTGCACCGGTCTTAGGCGTTCCGAGTTTCCTCTGCACAATTTGCTGCAACGTACTCGCGCGTGGGTGTATGGGTCCACAGTACTGCTAGTAATTATTCGAACGACAAATTCGAAGCACGACTGAGAACGTCTAACGACCCTTTGTAAACGTTACTCTTCATTATCGCGTAAAATTCCGACCAATCAACAATTTGTTTCGGGTTTAATCAAGCGTGCAAGTTTAGAATTTTAAAATATAATTTTTCAATTCGTTCAATTTCAGGTTTGTAGACTAAAAGCGAAACTACCGCGCAAACATGTTGGAGCATTTAACGCTAGATATTTAACGCTAGTGATATTTAACGCTAGAACCACTTTTCTAATTATATCATAAATAGTTGATTGGGTAAAAGTATCAGTTACTGAATATTTCAGTGACCAATTTCATTTTTAAAAATAAAGTAAAGCTAGGCAGTCCGGATATTAAAGGCCTGTTAATTATTTTCGCTTTTATTAAGCGTTGTGTACTAAAAATTTAATTCCATTGAATTAATCTTTTGAATTATAAATTAATGTTAAGTTAAGTTAAGCTAAGAGTCACATTAAGTCATTATGTAATACGATAATGGATTCATGTATTGAATATGCTATATGAACGATATCTGGTTTAAAGCATTAAATAAATAATAATATTAAAGTAATACTAGGTACGTCATGTTATTTTTATTCATTTCGAAGAAGTTTTACGACGAACAGTTAATGGAAGTTAGTGAATATTGCAATTACTTGCTATTTCGTATCACTACTTGGGAGATCTCTTAGATCCAGTAATTTCTACGTAATCGAAGTGATTAACAAACTCTCCGTGGATACATTACTGCAGAGTTTCCCTGTTATAGTAATTGCACTTAATAATTACGTCAGACTAGTAGCAAGGTGTTGCGATCAAAATTCAATGAAACCGAGAGATCCTCTGATAGACAATAATATCCTGGGTGAAGACGTCCATGTATATGTATTATGTTGCTTTAAGCTAAGTATCTGGTTAACGCACTAACTACCGTAGGGGTCGCCATTGATCAGCACTTGACCTATCAGTGGCGTCGTGGGAGTCATCGACGATCAAAGGCGCTGGAAATCAAACGGATTCCGTAGAAAGATGATCGACAATTAACATCTCCTTCGCGGCATTTAAGGGTACTTAAAAAATGCTCTTTGGACCACTTACTTTAAGATGCTATCGCGATTAGAATACTTAATCCACAGCTGCAAGTTTCAAGTCTTCTTCGCGTAAGCATCATTCTCGAGCAACTTCGCAAGCGTATCTAATTTTCTTCGGTCAGTCTTCATTCTTTTCATAATAACTCGCAAACTCTTCATTTTTCAAAAATAATTTCACAATAATTTCAAAGATTACCTACCGATGATTATTCCATAATGGTTGAAAGTCTATGATTCATGACTGAGGATTTATTAAAAGAATACTTCAACAGAAACAGCAATTTTAATCATAAACCAACAACTCACTCTCAATAACAAAACCGAATAATTTCCTTCGAGTTTATTCTGTGAAAGAAGATTTTCAAGCTTCCAGTTTGTGCAGCACAATTATTGAAATGTTTAATAATAGCCTGCCAGTAGGTGAAGAGTTCAAATTATACCTCCTGTCTAAAAAATTATTCATAATGTTAAAGAATAATAGTCTGCTTGCAAGGTTCGTCGAGTTCCGAGGTCATGATTTAAATTGCTTTGCACGCTCTTTTTTGCGGCTCTTCTACGAAACACACATACTTCAAAAATATGTTAATTTCATACACGAGTATGCCACTTGTTCGCTGCTATTTGATTTGAATTTATTTATTTAAGTAAAACTGCACTGCTCTTGTACCGACCAACGTGCTGAGTCCGCAGAACGAGTTCCTCTATTGATCGGAAAGATCCTCGAATTATAATTGATAGGCCGATGTTGAAACATGTGGATTAGAAAAGATAACAAACTGGTTGTAACAATTACCGGAATCGCCGGCCGTGTAATTCGAGATACATCCCTGGCTAATTGGTTGAAACCTGAATGCCGTGGATACGAGCTAATTGAGAACGATGGAAGCCTGAATGCCTCTAATGATTCTTGTTGACCACTGATTGATTGAGGATCGACTGAAGACTGATGGAAGCGTGAGGATGCTGTTAACTAGTTGTTCAACATTAATCAGTTAATACCTTCAATGGCAGTCGGACTTACTCTAATCTTAATTCTTGATCTCACTGTTGAAGATCGATCGATCAATCGGAGTTTCTTATCCCATATCTCGATAACCACGTTCTACGACGTTCTGCAATATTGTAGTCGTCGATGCATCAATTTCACTGCCCGTCAACAAAGAACATGCAACAAATTTTCAAGATAAATTAAAAATACAATCTGTCACGTTGGCGTGCTAATTTGTTGAAACTACGGTTTGAATTTTCAGTGAACTGTGTAATAGGAAACGGGGAGATCCAAGATAACGTGAACTTTGATACAAACTCCTAATGTAAAACGTAAATATGGTTATGTTAATGGACTAGGAAAATATTTCAAGAGGAAAGGTTCAAGAGGAAATTAAGTTCCGCTCGTAACTACTTTATTAACTTGAATATTCGTGCTTTCACTTTCTTCTGCTTGTCTCATAAATTGCACTTTAATAGATGCGACCTTTGTTTATGTAATTTCGCTTTTATTTCCCACGGGACTGAGAATTCTTGTCAGACAAGGTAATCTCTTTTGAGAGACTATGTTCTGGAAATAGATGGACACGTAACTTTAAAAAACGTGTTATCTTTCACAGAAGAAAGAAAATTTCGTATTTTTACAAACTACAAAAAAATACGCAGTGTAAGAATTATTATCGTAAATATATTTTCAGTGTTTCCATGAATGAATAAGTTGATTTCATTCGAAGGAGCTTGGACTGGCTCAGCGGTAAAGGTGCTAAATCTGAAATCGTATTCCGTTCGAATCGATTTTACGAGAGTCTTACCTGTCGTGCTATCAATATTTTCATTGAAAGACACCGATCTACCGTGTCAGGAAGCATCTCGTGTTCTCGTAACTGTGTCTAATTCAATTCGGAAGTGCATATGCCAATTGTTCGTCGGTAGTCGGGGGACACGCTGACATAGTGATATCAGGTCGGGAAATGTTCCGGTATCGACCGTTTCACCTGTGAAACTATGCGAATACACACAACAGGGAACTGCCGTCTCAGGAAACTTAATTACTCCGAAGTTAAACAGCCCTTTGAATTTCACCCGTGATTGCGACAAATGCAACAGTCGACTAATAGTTCCCTACTAAATATTTCTCTGTTGTCTTTTTCCCTCGTCCAAGCAGTTGCTCGTTTTACCAGGAAAATAGAAAAGAAACATTCTATCGAATTATCTCGTGAAACTTATCTTCATTTCGAAATAAAGAATTACATAATTACAACTGAATAGACTGACGATCAAATAATTTTAATTAACTGATCATTCCGAACAGCGATGTAACTTTTATCAAAGTTCTCGTTTATTAATGTGCTCGGTGAACCACGAATTTGTTATTAGGAGTCCGATTCTAACGTCTAATACAGATTTATTTTTCATGCAGAAGTAACTAGGGACAGTTTGCGCTGGAAATTTCGTTCTACCGAAAATTGACTATGGATATTTGATAGGTTCAAACTGTTGTTTGAAGCAAGTAGCAAGGGTATGCCACCGAACAGACACATTAATGGAATCTTGTGAGATAACATCGGCAGAGATTTGAATATAACCTGAACTTAAAGAAAACAGACCAGAACATTGAATACTCGCGCGTCTAAACCGGTAGAGATGAATACCAATGATTGATGAAACTATAAGTATGCAGACAGTTTGAATTTGCTTCACTGACATCGACAGCTTGTATCAATAATACGATTTATTGTGTGGAACGTTGTTCCGCAATGTATTACAAAGGACCGTGTTGCTAATGTTTTATGCACTGATCGTGAACAAACAATCCGCAATGGTTTTATTTTCCGTGACCAGTCCATAATGCTGTTCTTTCTTTATATTCAAAGTTCGTATTTATTCCGTTTCTTGATTTTATTGGCACTCTTCGATTCAATTCTTTGAAACGTGTACACCTGCTAAATAAGTCGTTCTTTTCAGCAACGACGATTCGAACTAGAAATAAGAAATAAATATCTCAACGTACTCGACTGGCGGAACAAATTTTTCCGATATTTCTCTTGTTCGTTAATTTCAACGATTTTTCTAGCAATCGTATCGAATATTACAAAACACAAATGCAAACATTTGTGAATTCTAGTCCCCCCTGTTTTATCGTTCGCACGGAATACCGCTGCTGTTTTTTTTTTTATTTTTAACGTTCATCTGTAAACTTTGTAACGTTTTTCCTCTGATATTGGACACCTCGGATCGCGCCACGCCCGTAAAATAAATACCCTTGTTGCTTAAATAATAATGATCGCTCTGTGTCAAGTTCTTGCGAACATTTTATCGCAAAATGAATTTGATGAAAAATTACATCGGACACGTAATAAATGATACCTTCAAAAATATCTTGAGAAATGACAGAGAAGCGAGGACATAACCGACTGTAACTCGCAATTTATTTGTCAACCGCGCACTGTCGAAAATCATGGTCGCCCGACGATACTCGTTCGAGCGAGAGACACTGAATGAAAAATTAATACAATTATGCAATGCGCAACGCGCCGGAACCGCATGCAAATAGTTAAGCAACTGCACAAAGTCACTATAATATGATATGCACGCGAAATAGTTGACCCATTTCGCTCGCATAGCGCAGCGTGCAAGTAGAAATTTTTAATTATGTGTGCCAGCAGTTTTGCCCGGAGTTCTTTTTTTGAGCTCCTCTGAATGTGTAAACGTTGCATTGGAAAATATTTCCTCTGCGAAGACCGTAACCCCAAAAGCGCCTCGTTAAAAGAGGGGAATAATTTGATGCTCTGAAATCCGCACCCTTAAAAAATTAGAGACACATTCAAAAGCTAATTCAATAATTAATCTTGCTTCACAGATATTTTCGCGGATAAAGGATCTTGCTCATTTCCTGTCGAGCGTTCTGAAAATTCGATTGTGTCGAAAACGAAGCCTCGTATAAACAAATTCCTTTGCAGGCTCCTCGATTCACATTTTCATACGGATTCGTCTCTTTTGGATTACCCCTGCCAACGTTCTCTCATATGGATATTTACTGCAATCAAGAATTAATTTATTGCGACATAATATGAATGAAATTCTCTTTATTCCATTAAAGGTTCCATCGCATTTCGGAGAAGTCTCATTGAACTGTATTAAATATTTGAGATCACTTAGTTTTAGGGGACATCAGAAATGCATGAAATTCACAGTCTAGAAACGACCGTAATAAATGTATTCATTTAATTGAATCTGAGTATTGATTTTAAGCTAACCCCGGCACACAAGGAAACGTCGAAGAAGAGATATCAGCTGATAATATTTCATAGGAGTCACCCAGTGCATTGTAACTACTGCATCGTACAAAACTACGTTTCTTGCGCACGGTCGTAGTAAATCACATCGGCGTATAAATCGAATAATATATCAAACAATCTCGATGAAAGCGTATCGAACAATTTCGATTGAAACACGAGAATCTCGGACGAACGAGCAGCGGCGTGTCTGTAATTTACAGTGTCTTTCGAAAATATTTTCGAACGTCAAACCATTTTCGTTCGTTTGCGCTACTTCTTCCGTGAGATATTTCGAATTTACATCTTCCACGTCGTCTTCCATACCATCAATATATCGTGCAACGTGTGCCATAAGAAATGTTTGTCTGAATTTGTCCCTGTGTACCGGAATACTCTTAAGGTCAATAGTTCAATAGTTCTTGGCCTCTATTTACAGACGTTACTTAATCCACAGACAACATTAGCAATCAGGAATTATAGAGCAAATTGAGACTATGCTCTATTTACGGAGCTCTATTTACGTGTTCCATGCAGTTCATTCTATAATTCATTTTACTTCTAGAGTACTATATTCGGGGAATGCTTCATACAGAATTTTATAACATCAATGAAAAAAATATATAAAAAAAACTTTTTGAAAATCACGCTTACATTGAAATGCACTAAAAAGAAGAAAATAATTGGTTTTTAAAAGTTTTTTTATATATTTTTTATTTTTTACTTTTTAGTCTTTCTTTAAATAGAACGTAAGATATAGTTAATACTGGTCATACTACCGAGTATTTAGTATAGCCCGGGTTCGATTTCCGCTGAGATTTTTTTATCTCCTAAATGCACAGATTTTTCTTGATTCTTTTTTTTAATATTGCATTGTCATCCAGTTTTGAGCTATGTTTAAAGTTTCAAGTCTCTAGCTCATCGGGAAGTGGTCTAAAGTTCGATTTCGAATTTTGACGCATACTAATATAAGCGTGGCAAAAATATTATTTACACGTTAGCTAGTAATGGAAAAAATGTCGATGATACAATTTCTACAATAAGATCTCAGATAATTGCAAATCGAGAGCAACATCGGTTTTCTTAGCGTTCAAACAATGTTGACACGATTCAACGCGGTCAATTCGATCGGGCGTGTTCAGCGATTACGAGATAATCGGATATGGCCGTGTGCATTTTGCGCACGAAGCGCGAGCAAAATGGCGGAACGAAGATCGCTGTCGTTCCTGTATGTTTGTCCTCTTTGTTCCGAGCACGTCAAACACTCGATCGTTTTCTGCAGCCCCCGGCCCTTCTCGTTCCGCATCGAAATTATATCAGAAACGAAGTTTTTATTTCTCGCGCGTATTGTTTCGTCGCATTGAAATTTTCGTATCCACGGCCGGTTTCGATTTTCATCCGTGTAAACAATACAATGACACCTGTATACTGTTATTCCTAGCGTTCCGCGTGCTCGCGATTTTTGTCTCCTTTTTGTTTAGCTCTCGATTCCCGCCGCTCGTATTTCTGCGTCACTTGTTCCCTCGCCTTTCCTCGTTTTTTAGTTTACCGCGCGTGAAATCTCTATTCTCGCGCGCTGATACGCGCGGTGCCGCGTTAGACAGCGCGAGCTTCAAATTGTTTGGATACTGATGCGAGTGCATTGTTCGGAAAACCCAGCCCCGCGGCTGAGCCTTATCTCGATGCCCTAATAGAGGAATTTTTTGATATTTTCGACGCCCCGGAAATTCTGTAATAAAAGACGCTTCTCTCTCGAAACCCTCCACCGTTCCACCAGCTAATTTCACACATTCTTCGCTGCTTCGGGAGAACCGTGTTCTGCTTACATTATTTTTACTCGCGGAGCATGTCAATAATCTCTGCTCACCTGCACAAGCCTACACTATTTCGAGCTGGTACTTTTCCGAAGCTTCGATACTTCGAGGATTCGAAGGATTCGAAGGAACGAAGAGAACTTATTCCAAGTGCACGAAACTTCGAAGTCTTCGAATCGTACGAAGTTGTAACCGACGAGTTACAACCAAAACACAAGCAAAAATCATGATTTTTGCTAGGTAAAAATATAAATGAAAAATTTGATACAGAATTTTCATAGAATATAAAAAATAAAAAGAAAAGCTTTCATTCGAAGCTTCGAAATTTCGATTCTCATCACGTTCGAAGTTTCTGATAACATGGTCCAACAAATTCAAACTTTTTTCTGACGTTTCGATTCTCACTATACGATTCTTATAGAGCTTTTCGCGCTAATTCCGAATCTTAATTTTTCTCCTAGATGCACAGTTTTTGAGAAATTTCAGTTTGTAGAAAAAACCTATTTTGCTGTAAAGAACAATGCAATATCTTTTGTAATAACATCACAATATTTGTTCAAAGTCGAAAAATATATTTTTTCTTCAAACTAAAATTTCTCGAAAACTGTGCGTCTAGGAGAAAAATTAAGATCAGATTCGGAATCAAACTCTATAGGAAAAACTCTATAAGAATCGCATTCGAAGAGGAAAGTAATAGCCCTGATCTACACGCGTCAGTCGATTAGACTGAACAGAAATGATAATTTACGAAGAGAGAGAGAGAGAGAGAAACTGTGTGGGTCGGATATTTAGAGAAGTTAATGCGATAAGGCGGGGAATTAATCTTGAAAACGAACCTGTTCCGGACTGGTGCAGGCTTGACAGTGGCGCGGTGGTCATCGGTGGTTCCGGACGCAGCGGTTTTCCGGGTGGATTGGCTTGAAATCCAGCGTGATGCCGCGGCGGGAAACTGAGGCGGAGAAAAAGAGCACCTTATAATGAGTCACCGGCATTCGGACGGATACCATTAGAAGCGGTCGGCGGTTTTCGCGTTAACTCGCGGGACACACGCGACAACTGTATATACAACTATACTCGCTATATAAAGAGAGAGAGAGAGAGAGAGAGAGAGAGATGGTGCAACCGCGCGCCGTCGGCTGGCAGGGTGTGAAAAAGCCATTCAGAACTCGGCGAGACTCGCGACACTTTGCAAGAACCTCTTTACGCTTCGAGCATTATATTCACCGTCTTAGCGGAGCGCAAACACGCGACTCCCTCATTTAACGTACACTTGTTAATTAGCGTTAGGGGGAGAGCGTAGCGGGACCGCTTCTTGCCGTCTAGGCCGACAGAGTCTCGGTTAATGTTCCCCGCAAAAACCGAGCATTCGCAGCACCGCTGAAGAATGCTCCCGCGGTTTTTAATCGCTCGTCGAGCAACGCGCGGATGCGTCAGCCGCACGGAAGGGATCGGCGAACGATCAGGCTGCCACCAACGCAGCTCTATGTTTGCACGCGTAGAGACGGTGAAATACAAGGGGAGTCTACCGTGGTCGGATCGACGCCGTTCCTCCACCGCTGTGACGCCTGTAAAAACACGCTGAATTCAACGCTAAACCGTGTGTTCCGTTGCGTAGGAACAGGACACGCGGTTCTTTCGAACAATATTGATGGCGCGTTCGTAACTAGGAATCTTCCTCGAAGATTCGGTCAATTAGGGTCTTCTGGTGACCATTCTAGACATTGCCAGATGTCTATTTTCATGTATATACTAAGTTTAATTTAATATTGCCATAAATCCGGTCTCCGAAAAGGGTCCTATTTCGGCCGATAAGTACGATGTCGAGTAACGGAACGTGTCTTTCACGAATCGTCTCTCTCTTTCTCAGAATCAGGCCTCCTTCAGAGCCATGGGAAAAAGAGCTAAACATTCTTGAGGACGCTGATTGGTAACTGCAACTTTCGGCAGGAACCAATCAGTGCATTTTGTTCCTCATCGCGTACGGTCAGGAATTCGAATTCCAACAGTTTTCTCTCACCTGCCGTTGTCTTGTCGATCACATAGTACGTGTTTCGAAAGTGTGCATCGCGGTATTACATTGTCCAGCGATCGGGACAATCGCGCTAAATTCCGCGGTATAATTCCAGACCCTTGCGTGCGCTAGCGTATAAGGCAGGACCTGCTAGAATTGTCTTACTGATGAGTCCGCTAGCAGGTCCGGGACGAAATGCTTCTTTTAATGGTTTCCTTTCGAATCAATCCGATGAAATCATTGTCTTATCACGATGCGTCCGCCGTTCCAAAACCGGGTTCAAGACTTACAACCTTGAGTGGAATTAGTCCTCGTGTTACCCACGAGTGTCCCTCGGAATCTCACGACAAAACACCGTGGTCGTATGTCCGATAACCCTCATTCCACGTTTAGTGTCAATTGAACACAATTTCGACGTGAAAAATTATGGTAAAACTGACAACTAGAAGTTTTTCTCCTGTACATAGGAAAAAGGCAAAAATTTCTAGTCACCTAATAAGATACAGTTTAATCTTTTCCTCCATCAGGAATGACGTAGATTTAAAGATTGAAGTCTCCAATCTTATTATTCTCCCAGTGAAAAAAATATTTCCGTGAAATTAATCGAATCATTGTTTGCGACGCAACCGTATCCGAGTGATAAAAAGTTCTGTTAAAACGCTACCATCCTCTCCGAAGCGAGAGATAGTTGCTTGATCATGACAAGCTCTTTCAATCCAAGAGTTTCTTGCTTGGAACAGAATTCTTATCCGTACCTCATCCAATTTCCTAAGTCTTTCCCTTTGCAATACTCTCTTAGAATCAAACGGGAGCTAAAGGAAAGGAGATTTGCGAGAATTGACATAATTAACGTGAATGCGATAGGGTAGCTCGATAGACTGACACGAAATAACTTCAAACGGTATATTCAATAGGTTATACCTGAACGAGCATTAAATGTGCTATAATGAAGTTTTCTGATTAAATTACATAAAATCAGTTCGGCGAATAAGCCACCTAATGTGCAGCCATAAATAAATGTGCGGAATAATAAACTATGGTACATGTGCAAAATATTCGCCAAGTTTTACAAATGGTATACAAGCATTATTTATTGTAAGGTAATTTAGAGTCTCAAAAGTTGAAAGTAGACTTGTTTCTCTTCTTCTGTTTATCGAACAAACACTTAACTCGAAACTATTTCAATACTAAATTTCCGATTGTGGGATAATTGTCGAAACTTACGGTACAACTTTTGTAAAAGACGATAAACTTGGATAAACGGTAGGTTGAGTAAAAATTACAAATTGTTTGCAGAAAATTGCTTCAGAGAAGACGGTTCGCGATTAATTTCGATGTGTTACACATTTCGTTTCGAGTACGGGTTCTTAGTGGTTGTTTAATCATTTCCGTATACCGTTTGTGGTCGGGCTATCAAAATCGAACCTGTCGACGATAAAACAAAAAATACACACACAGTGTGCAGATAGGCTGGCAACGAAAAACGAGACACATAAACTGTTGCGGGACAGGAATCAAAATGTAATCGAGTTGTATACCAAGAGACTCGTGCAGTGGAATGGAAGGTAGCTGAATTTGATGGGCGTAGGTGATGACCAAAAGAGAATCGTGTTTGTTTAAAATTTTTATTCGATGCTCGCGCTCCTGTGAATATTAACGATTTGCTTCCACGTGTTATGAACTACCGTAATCATTTTTGATTAACGTAGGATTATAAGTGACTACTATTAACTATTACTATTTATAAGTGAGTACTATTAACGACTACGGTTCTCGTCTTTTTACCACGCTTATATTAACTTGCCGAGTTGTCGATTGCCGTCGTTGTATGCGTCAAATCTTGAAATCCAATTTTAAACCACTTCCCGATGAGCTAGAGACTTGAAATTTTCAACACAGCTCAGAACTGGATGACAATGCAATATAAAAAAAATTTCAAAAGACTGTTTAGACTTTAAATAATATTTTTAAGTATTCCTCTTCGCATCTCGCCACGCGACGTTCGGTAGTACGTCAACGCGTGCAATGATCCCCACTCCGCGCGCTCCCTACTCCACTACGCGTTCCCACTCCGCACTCTACTTCGCACCGAATGAGCTCAGTTTACTTACTGGGTTGGTTTGGTTTAGGTTGGGCAGAGGAGGGGCGACAAGCACTGGCAGTTCTCCTCGGTAAGGGTCTTACTAAATACGCTTGGTAGTAAATACTAAACAGTAAAATAAAAAAATTTATAAAAAAAATCTCTTTGAGATGAATGCACTAAAAAGGAGAAAATAATATTTTTAGATATTCGTGACTATAAATAAAAGCGTGGAGCGCGTCCACGAAGGTTACGTTAATATAGTTTACCGCTCCACGCTTTCGTTTATAATCACTAATGTCTAAAAATATTATTTTCTCCTTTTCAGTGCATTTTAATATATTATGCCACTATATAACCATATAACCACGCTTATAAACGTGGTTTTTAAAAAGTTTTTTATATATATTTTTTTAATCCTCTGTTGCGGACAACTATTGAACTGTCTGAGTTCGGTATCATTTCGCAGAACTTGTTTAGCTCTAAATGTATTCGATTAGCACAGCTTCTAAATGTATTCAATCGAAGTTTCAAATCTTTTAATTCAACTGATTTTTAATTAGAGCGATGGAAAATGTTCAATTAATATTTCCGTGATCGCAAACGTCTTATCAGCTTTTCGACAGCCGCGTCCATTATTCACCGTATCTGTAATAATAATTCAGAACTGAAAACAAAGGAGGGGTTGCTGTTCTTATTTACGAGGCGATATCTCTCATTTTTTCCCGTGTACAGGTCCCTTTAAAAGCTCGGCGCAATTTATGAAACCAGTATTTAAAAAACATATACACTGGGTGTCTTCGAAAAATAATGCCAAATTTTACTACAAAGTTAAAACAATCGTAATACATTGCAAAATATTCATCACACGTATCCATTTCCATAAAAAAACATTTTTCAATCACCTACGGTAACAACAAAGTTGTTTTACATACCAAACATCTTTTTATAGTCGAATAAAATAACTAAGAGGTCCATCTACATTAACACTAGATTGCCAATCGCTCGCGCGTAGAACAACCCGAGGCTTTTTTCACAGGCTTCGGTCTCTGTGGCATGTGTGAGAAACACCAGGGGAAATCATGTACAGTGTGGCGCAGAAATTTCAACTTCTGTCGCAACAAAAACGTGAATAAGTCACTCTTTCTATTCAGAATTTATTCCGTGGTCGTAATACAGCAGTGTAGTTATTTATAAACTGCATCATTTGTTAAACTGCTGTTTAGTTAGAGTGTCTCCATCATAGTTCAGTATTTTATCGTTCGAAGATAATGCGATTGACGAAACAATTTTCTTCTACTTGTTTAATTCACGAAGAGTCTTTTCCATTTATAGATTTTATTCGAGCAATTTTCCGCGACACATTTTATAGAACACCTTGTACATTTCTACTCGACTTCGAGCTGCAACGCGCGGAACACGTCATTCTTAACAGGGTTATCGAAAAAATACTGTGGTATTAATACGCGAAAAAAACACGGATCAAGTGGCGCGACAGTATAAAAACCGCACAGACTGTCTATGAAATAGATTGCTGTAACAGAGGACTAATCGGTTCGTATTTTTCCGTACCGAGTTGCCTGTCACTCGTGAGAATATTTACCAGAATAATTATTTTAGACGACATCGTCCTTCAGAATCAAGTGGACATACATTTTCGAAAAATGTACTATTTTGTCGAAAAATCGATGCAGTTCGCAATATGTGATATTTTAGGTTAGTTAAACGGATTCGCAAATAATCTCAAGCTGAGCTGTCTATCCGATTAACATGAACGAATTGCACATTATTTTATAAAATGAATTTGGCAATCGGATAAGTAGTCCTAACAGAATACGGCTGGTTATACATATTGTGCATGCACGATTACAGATACCGGACGAATTCTGTATTACTAAATGTAGAAATATTTTACAGGAAATTTTCATAACATTTTTCAAATTTTTCTGAATTTTTCATCGCATTTAGAAATTGATTTCTTTGCTATATCGAAAGAAATTAATTTTTATCAGTACCGAAGGATGCGGAAGGTTTATCCTCGTTTCAGTTTCATTAGCTAAATCGCGTTGATTCGATTGAATTTTCCCGGGGTTTATAATTCGTCAATCATCGTGTTAACCTGCCGCGAACAATTTAAGCCTGGATGCGCGTAGGCTGTATAATATTCACAAAAATAAATCCCGAAAATACTGTCAATTACCGACAAGTGGCGGCGCCACTTAATGGAAGTTGAATTCTGTTAATTAATACACACAGTGCGAGACTCGCCTCGTGCCGACGGAGTCAGCCAGCTGTGATGGAGAATAAGAAGTGCCGAGAAAAACCGTCGTTTGTCGTTAATGACGCTCATTATCGCATTTCCCGGGAGTTTTCATTATCACCGGTAATCGTTAATCCGCGCGACGTGTAATCTGGCTACAATTAACAACCTGCGATTTCGTGCGCTTTTAGAGAGGTTGATGGAGAAGCCCTCCAGGAATAATGGACGAGTGTACGTAGACTTGATATGTGAGCTGAAATAAGTCAACTGGAAACTTGCGGTACAATCGCTGTTACAAATATTTTAATAAAACCCTTTTACAATCTCCATCCGTACATATTGCTAATTTCACGAGCTTGCGAAGATTCTTTCGTGCGGATTGCGTAAAATATTCTGCTTTCGAGAGAGAATAATTCACTCTTGACAAAGAGTGCCACCAATAAAACAATATTTAATGAAATAAATAATAATTAATTTTTATAATCGGACAAAACATAATTATTTTGCATAAAGATCTTACAACCCTCGACGTTGAAGCTATATTGAAGAACTAGCTTTTCCCCGCGGTTTTGCGAGCACAGGAAACTGTGTAATGCCCACGAAAAATATTGTTTCTCCATAAAACCTTTTAAGCCCTCATTCTCCCCATTCAGATTGTATCAATGAGCATAGAGACCAATTACCTATGATGTAAATCAGACTACGAACAATATATTCCTTATACAAACGTTGCAACCCCTTTTCACCCCCTTAGGAGTTCAATTTCGAAATATCCTTTCTTATCCCTTCTATAGATCATAAAGGAAACCTCTGTCCAAAATTTCAGCTTTTTATGTCCAAGGGTATAGCCTAGGCATTGATGAATGAGTCAGTCAGGACTTCATTTTTATAGATATAGATAAAGAAGTTTTCATTTGAAAAATAAAAGAATCTTGTGAAAGGAGAGCAGGATCGAGATCCCGTTAAACGAAAATCGTGTCGGAAGAAAATTCGTGGCAAAACAGAGCCGGCTTTGATTTCGTGTGACTTTGGCGGGGGTCTGGTTTCGGTCGGTCGGGCGGTTAAACAATTTCAAGGAACGTATAAACGAAGCTGCGGGTGAGCAAACAAAAAAGACAGAGGATCAGGGCGATCACGTGTTGTTCCTCCGGACCACGCCGCGGCACACTTTCCTGGCGTGATTTTAAACGAACGCGATTGGTGGCCGCAAACCGAACGCTTTCGGTGGAGAAACCCCGCTGCGACGAGCGGTGAGTTAAATAGGTGGCTGTTGTAAATTGCGTGCGAAATAAACCAGGCGTAAGGCTAGGCTAGCCAGCTAGCCAGCTAGCTCTAAAGGTCTTTTAATTACTCGCTCACGGCTGTCACGCGATTCGTCGATTCTTGGGGAGCAGTCACGTAATCGACTCAGCAAGCAAACAGGATATGCCATTAAAGTTTCAATTGTTGACCGTCTATGAATTGAAACGCACGTATGGTGATAAAAAAAGAAGAATAGTTGTCCCGGACACTTACAGTGCAATTTGTTCGAACGATCCGTTGTTGTGCGTCGTATAACGAGCAGAAAATAAAAGTGCATTATTTTTTATTCACGATCGCGTTCCACGGTGGAATCGACACCGTTAGCATATTCGAGAACCGTTCCCGAAGAAAATATAATACAAACAGCAGCGGCTCAATTCAGCACCGATATCGAGATGTGGCTGGAAATATTGATACGGCTAGTTATCGCTCCGCGAAATTACCGGAGTGCCGATATTTATTCGTTTATGGCGCGTTTTAGTGCGCGAGACGCGACAAAACCTTATTTTTTTAACCTATTAGACATACTAACGATGAAGATAAATTTCTATTATAAGCATTTATTCGCGGCGCGCTGGATCGATCATTTATGGCGATGGAAAAGAAAAGGAAGGAGGTGTTTCGTCCTGGCCCGCCAGAGGACTCATCAGTAAGGTTGTCCAGCAAGCCTTGCCTTATACACGGGATGCTAGAATTTATACTGAATTTATACTGAAAGGTGACATATCAGAAACTAGCGAGAAATAAATTTCTATTTCACGTCAGTTGGTTGGAACTCGGGTAACAAAAAATTGTTTAACTAACATTTTAGCGTTACTAGGGAATCTATTCAGAATGAAATTTTCCGATTCGCACGGTTCCGCGGGATTATTCGATGCTCGACAAAAGAAACGAATGTGCTGAAAATTTCACGACGATTATGTACTGTGCTGGGTGAATGAAGTAAATGGGACGACGGTGTCATTGATTGGAACAAAAAAAACGTGGGGAGTGTGTTCGACTGTGGAAATGGCAATCGGTATTGTCTTGTACTGACAAGTAGGGCAGTATCAATCTCTAGTCAAGTAGAATACTGCCGTTCACATTCGGACAGGTGGAGAAATATCGATCTCGTGACAGGCAGGCAAAATTGGATCGTTTTAGTTGCTCGTGTAGAATGGGTCGCCGTTCGGTCAGATAAGAGGCACAACACAGCCACTCATCGTTTAGGTAGAATGGGTTTGTCAGTGGTCGGGTGACTGGAGAAGTTTCATTGCTGGCAGCGAAGTAGAAGAGGGTCGGTTTAGTCAGACAAGTGGAACGAGTACATTTTTGCTCGAACGGACGGAAGGTAATGAATTAAGGCGGAGCACGGATTTCCACAATTCTGCAATCACTGGTGTACGAGAATCAATTATAAGATATGTAAATTGAAAACTATTTATTCATGATTATTAGATTGCGAATCTTTATATGGAAAAATAAAAATTGTCTGCATCGATTACAAGGAATAAAAACTGAGTTGAATGTTATTTCTTTTCCAATATTTTCCAACAATTTTGGATAAGGATCCGCAGTCTAATTGATTATAAATAAATTTCTATAGAGATAGGATTTTTTGCAACGTAATTGTGACTATTTCAGTAATCTTATAATCATAGAGCAAATAATTGTGCATTGTTACATTGAGGAGGAATATACACCGGATTTGGCTTGTAAAATACCACTCCTTCGCTTTAAATTTGTCGGATAAGTACGTACAAGTCCCATTCCGAGTGTCTAACTTAAATCGTATTCATGCTCTCCATATTGGCCCATATTCCCAAATATTGAGATTTCCCGAACGCTATTCAAATGATCGTAATGCATTATTCTGCAAACCGCAGTGGTACACGAATCGACTGCAGGTGACCTAATCGGATCCTTCCGATGTCTCTGTAAGTTACGTCCTCGTTAAACAGACGGATCTTATTGGATGACGCGAACTGTAGTCGGCTTTTGTACCAAATACTAAAAATGTGCATCGTTCAATCAGTAAATATCCAATCAGGAGATTTTCAACATTTACTTACATCGAAGACAATCGTTAATTTATTTTTATTTGTTTTTCATGTCGCGTGTGTATCCTGTTGTCTTTCATCATGATAGTGACGTTTATTTGAATTTACTAATTAAATAAAGGAACAGCAGATTCATTTCACGGTGTCATATGCAGCAGGACGACCCTTTGAATAGCTAGAATCATGTATGGAAACATAAGCGGTATAACGTATTGATCATAGATCTTTGCTAGCTTGATGTACACACACGGAGGACCAACTTCCTTAAGCGGTCGGGTATATAGCACAGGACTATACCAAAGGATCCTAATTACACGAAATCAACCCACTAATTAGGGTCTACTGTGGTCGGCTTTGTATACGACTACCTGTCGATCTTGGAGATGAATTTCTAATGCGTTAAACGCTATGCATATCTATAATAAAGGAATTCTAATCGTGTAATCATAGCATACCATTGTTTTAGCTTGGCAACTAAACTCCCGACCCTTTGTTTTATAATTCTTTTATTGTATCATTATAACGTCATTCGGTGTTAATTAACTTTTGAACTTTATATCATTGGAAAGTTCTGAATTTTGCCATTAATTTCATATATAATAAAATACTGGTGCTTAAAAAATATATATAAATGAATTTGTATGAAAAAATGTGGAGGAATAAATTTAGTTGCCAACCTAATATCATTTCCAACACCAAATCAAACTTTACCGATAACCAATGGTTATTGCATAAACCAGAGCAGAAAGTTGTTTAAATTATTCAAATATTTCATTATATCTTGGTAAATATTTTATTCATTTAAACGTATCTTTCGCAGATATTTCTCTCGTATTTCTAAATAAAATAAACCCTGAATTTTGTTCACTATTTTCGTAACGACGCCGCATCACCGCAAAATTTACCCCAAAATCAATTTATTACCGTCCGAGGGGATCTCCCGTCAGTGGCGGAGGCGGCGAGACTTTTAAGCAACCGGCTGCTGTCATTTCCCAAATAGCGAAATATTGTTATTGGTAAAAATGTTGCTGCTGAACCATTTACTTTTCTCGAATAAATAAAAGTTATTTTCAAGTTCTAAGAAACGTGAAAAAATTCATTTTTCAAGCTACATCAATGATTTCACGTGACCAACGTTGGGCCACATTAATACATTTTTGCATCAGTTTGAACGAAGAACCGTGTCACCCATATAATACCTCCACCGCGTCATGCAAACAGTTAATAAAATTTCCCGAGGCTCTCCCAACTTCTTCTCTCGGAGCAAACTCTAAACACTATGCAAATGCGCGAGAAATCAATTTATTACCGTCGCGGATCGCGTCAAAGTGAAAGGTGTCGACTCCAAAAGGAACGTTCCGTGGTTCTTCTCCGAGCGACGAGAGCCGCCGTTACCGTGTGAAAAACAATGAAAAAAAAAAGAAATTGTTGCGCGAAAGCTCGTAGCAGTTTCGGCCGTAGCACGCACGCGTAGAAGATTTGAAGGTTCCCCGATCGGCCAGGAATAAGATATTCGGGTTGGTAGCGAGCCGTTGCGGAAGAGTCTCGTAAATCTGGTCACGATCGAGTTGGCGTAGCAGTTCACCACGCAGAACGCATAAAGACGACTTATCCATGGGATTCCTTATATCGGATAGGATGCGCGCGTCGCTGTTGGAAAGCTGATCCTTTTTCCAGGGTTCTCTGTACTCGTCTGTGTCTCCCTCTCTCTCTCTGGCTCTCGAAAATGTCCACGATAAATGAGATTACGACTTGTCGTTTCGCGGGGCGTTATCGAAAGACGGCGAACGATGCTACAAGAACCGCCTCGGGAATAGAGTACTGTCCGCCCTGTCGTAATCGAAACTCGATTTTCCGAACGAGTCCAGGATCAAGACCGGACAGAAATCGGTTCTTGGTAATCGCGGCCGAGCTCCTAAACGGAAATAATTATTGAAAAATCGAGGTCCGGGCGTTTGGGACGAAATCACATGCTTTATCGATCGGATCAAAATCAAAACGGGTCACGTACCGAAAAATGTCAGCTTCGGTTCCAAAGAGAGAGAAGTTTTGCGACGAGAGTCCTTCTGTTTGTCGAAAGCGTCCGAGGGTTGTGGATCGCAATGGCGGACGAAGCCGGCCATCAGCGTCGAACTTTCGCCACCCAGGAACTCGTTGCCTCGGCTCCGGATCGTTCAGATTGGCTACGTTCGATGGCCACATAAATTCGTAGATTCGGCAAGCGGCGCAAGTATGTTACTCCACGTAGCCTGGACCAGCGATTTGCAAGACGTATGGTCGGTTGTTAGCCTCCTAACGAGGGTTTAAGCTCCGGCTGAGCGATGCCACTCGTTAACGCTGCCTACTACGGCTGTATACTTACTTTCCAGATCCCTGCGCGGCCTGGCCGCCATCATTTTTGCTCCCGTGTCCCTTGACATTGATCGCCGCCGATGCCGACCGCCGAGCCTGCCTTTTTTCTTCGCCGATCTAGGGCTAATTGCGCGGCTCTAGATCGCTTAAATGGTCAGGCGGGCTATGTATAGCTGCAGAGAAATGATTTCGTTCGTTCGTAGTATTTTTTGATTTTTAAAGAAATTAGTAAGAATTAATAAGGAATTAATAATTTATATTTGTTCACTTCCCATCGCTTTATAGAATAAGCGCTTCTTTGAAAGGCAATTCGAAAAGCAATTTCCAAAAGACACAGATTCCCCAAGAAGATAAAATACCGTTCCCCGATTCGTCGGAGATTAAATAAAACTCCAGGACTCATCGAGGAGTGAAATGATCGAAAATCGATCCCGCAGGGGATCCCTCGTTACATCTTCCAGCGGAACTTGACATTGTTAGAGCCCCGAGCGACAAAGCGAGTTCTACCTGCAGCTTGTACAGCGCAGTACGAAAGGTTCAAGTGTTTAAACAAAAGTAAAAAAAAAGGAAAAGCCATGGTCGCACGAAGTACCGCGCGGTCCCGCGTTAAAACTCTTATCGGATAGTGTTCCATCTCAATATTCTTTACAAGAATAGAGTGTCGAGTACACGCTTCCCTTTCTATTCCGTCGGTCGCTGGGACGCACTCTTTTCTTTTTGAGCCTCGTCTGTCGACAGTGAGTGGCGCGCCACGTGAAACCAATAGTTGTGAACCGACTCGGCTGTCAGACCTGTCGGATGTCTCGAGATAACTCGAGCGCGGCAGCCTGGCTTCAGTCGCAATAAGAAATGCAACGCGAAGTCGAGGATGACTTTCAACTCGACTCTTCCTGCCCCACCTCCGCCGCCTTTGCGACGAGATGGTTAATGAAAACGGAAAAAAGGATGGGGCTGAATCAGACAGAAACGGGGAAAGAGTTTCGGCAACGACCGAGTTCTCCTCTTCCGCAACTTCGCTAATATCGATCAACTTAATGATCGTCATCCATTCGTCTATTGAAAAACCAAACCGATCGCAAACTTTTCTCTCATCCTCCTTCCACCGATCGCTGGTCATATTTAAATGCCGATTAATCCGCTCCGCAGAAGTCTCTTGTACGTCGTGTCAGCTGCGCCGTTGCAGAATTTCCCTTCCAGAGGAAAGTATTAGAATTTATGAATTACACGATACTATTAGGTCGTTCGAAAAGTCATTTTCTCGAGGGAAAATGAAAGTGAATTTTTTTACCATTTAGTAATAAGTCGTCAGGCATTTTGTTCAATGATCTCTTGCGATTTTTCAAGCAACTCAATTTCCGTTTTCCAGCATCAATGTTGATACACATATCTTTTTAAACGAACGATTGAAAGAGACTGAAAAAAGTTTTCGACCCGCATTTTGATCAGAGAATATTTCCGAGACGCAGGATCGCTGGCGGTTCAATTTTAGTATCAGCGTAACTTACGATTCCGAAGGCTATAGTTATGTATCTCAATTACGCGAGGTAAGGTGTCGCCGGAAACAGAAACTTGGTTCGCGAGCTCGCTCGGCGAGGAAGCACATCACGGAAGACGAAGTGGAAAAAGATCGCAGAGTAAATAGGAACGCCGTGAAAGAGACGACTTAAAATGCAACCAGATAATCGCGCGCATTCGCTTGACAAATATTTGACGTTTCCGACGACTCGGGCGACGACGTCGACGACGAAGCACCGAGTCTCATTTCCCCGTGTCCCGTCACTTTCCTCGCACAATGCGCCGTCTATATTACTCGCGCTACGATTTGAAGCCGTCGAACTTCATTATCAACTTGCAAAACCATTTCGGTTTGTGACGGTTAAATAACGAGAAGGATTACATAGGAGCAAGTGGGGGAGGACAGAAACCGGAGAAGGAAGGTGCGAAACGGGAACACTGCGCGCGAAAGGAGAAAATTGTTAGCCGATGAAGTGTCATGTGTCAGTTACGCGAATACCTTAAATTGAAATTCTGATTTTATAGAAATTACGGGTTTCAGCCCTGTGCGAGTTCCTTTAATAAAATGAACCGTGGAACACGGGGCTGCTGGAAAGAGTATTATTCCCATGATAGTCGACCTTTTTACGCTATAAATGACGTTTCTAGCTAGTGTGAATTATTTCAATTCTGTTACTTATATTACTAGTTTAATTCTTTACTTACCTTTTAATTTTATTTATTTCTCTCGTGCTACGAATCTGCACATTTCTGTTTCACACACTGCCACCTTTCCCGAAAATTTTGAACAAGATCTCTATATAAAGACCCTGATATATATTATACTATTTATATGATATTATACGACCCTGAATATTATATAAAGAAACAATTGCAAACGATATTGGCAGATTCAATATCGGGTTATGTTTATAAATTTATCCCAGAGCTCTCTCCGTTATTTCGGAGTTAATAGTGTAGTCCCGTTGAAATGAAATATAAATTTATTCGAATTAAATATTCTTGGCTGGCAACGTATGATTGGGTGTGCTGACGGTAGGTATCTAGATGGATGTCCCCCTCCGGACAATTATAAAGATAACCAGCAGGAATTGTGTTAGCCGCTAGAGAAGTATGTCGTATCACACAACTAATTTCATATTTAATTCCTGTATCAACGGCTGTGTCGATATAATCTTATAAAACAATGCATAATAAGAGTAAAATTCTTCTCGATCGAAAATGAATTATATAATAAATTTTCCGCGCACAGTTTTTTCCGTTCTCTTTACTCGGCTGTGTCGCAAAATTTTTTCAATTTATATTATATATATATATATATATATATATATATTGTTTTTCAGACGCAGAAATGTCTCTCTTGAGAATGATCCATATAGGGGTAGAAACGTTGAGATGAATGTTTAAATTTGCAAATTTGCTCTTTTCTATAATTGATCGAACTGTGTGCCGAAACCACAAAATTTATTATATAATGCATAATAAGACTATGTTATTAACAGACTGCGGATTCTATGCATTTATGAGAAAAATGAGTAGGTGTAACTGAAAACAGTATGGATATTAGAACAATTTCAAAACATTGTTGTATAGAAATTCTATACAAAAGAAAATAACTTTCTATTTCACTCAAGTTCGTGGCGATTAGCTAGAAAATTTTCATTTGCCATAAAGATCCGCAGTCTAGTTATTGAGCACAGAGAATTCATAAAATTGTTTAAAAAATATTCGGCAGACGCAACTAATTCGACCGAAATACTTTGGTTCTGATTGCCGTCGGCAAAATAAGCAGCGCCGAGCCGAAAATCCTGCAGGTAATTCCGACCCGTAATCTCGTCCGAGGGCGAAAAAAATCTGTGTATCTCTCGCGTCAGCCACGCGGCGGCGGCGGTGGTGGCGACGCGTCGGATCCATAAACTTCTCTGAAAATCAGCGCGAGACATCGCGAAGCGTTTCGGTACGCCCTTTCTCGCGCGGGTCCCGGGGTTTCGCTCTTTCCACATTCTAATTCATTCGCCATATATCTCGGAAGAGGCTGCCCCTGGAGTTAGCGAGAAAGTTCGCGCGGCGGTTGCCGGAATCGCTGGCAAAAATCCCCCCGAGATTAACATTAAGTATATTCCTCGATGCGGTTTACCAGCCGCAGAAGTTTAGAATCGAAGCGTTGTTCCCAGCCCGCCGTAAGTATCTCCAAGCACCTTTTAGTCGATGCTCATGAATATGCATGGGGCGAAGGTTAAATGATTATTCCGGGCAATGCAGGGCCCCGGTGTGCTCTCGACGAGAATGCATCTGAAAACTAAACCCTGCGTAATCACAGCCAGTGGCAGAGTCAGCTTGACGGGGACCGCGACTGGGATCCACTTCCTCTCGCGTTCTCTCTTCAACTCGCGTTGTGTATCCCCATCTTCGCTTTTCCTCTCCTTCCCCCTTCCACACCTACCTACACAGATTCTCTCTCTCTCTCTCTCTCTCTCTCGCTCTCTCTCCCCACCTCCCCTGTTTCATCCACCCCTAGCTTCGCTATCTCTCTATCTGTACTATTGCCCTTTTTCCCGTCTCTCTCCTTCTTTTCATCCAGTAATTTCTACCGGGTCCCCGGGTTTCGTTGGTCTCGCTCGCGCCAACGCTCGCCGCGATCGATTACGGACCCTCCGGTAGAGCCATGTAGAGTCGTCGAATCGGATTTCAGAACGACTCACCTGAAATTCTAATTTAAGACACCGAGACCCGGGACAGGGATCCTTCTCCCGTCCGACCGTACGAATATCGGCCCCGTTGTCGTGCCCGACGAACCGAGCCCTCTAATTGAGAACTCGACGCTCGCCTACTCAACATCCGTACTATCGCCGGACTACGAAACACTCCATTCTGCGCGAGAAAAGAATGCGGTGATCGTCTACGTTACCGTAAGCTAATCCAGAGATAATGCCAAGTAACTTGCACGATTCGAATTCATCCTTTCATCACTCGAATGCACCTCGACACAGATCAAATCTACCTTTCCACAAATCAAATTCACCCTTTTGCAACTCGAAATTTTCTACAAAGTGTTCTCAAGCTATTTCGACAAGAAGTATCCGATGTAACAAATTTTTATTGCATATATGTAGCTGTGGTTGCTTGAAAAAAACGGTGATTAATACAGCTTTATAATGTAAGATTTACGTAATTTACCAGAAAAAATGTACCTGTAAAATATATTGCAATTTAATCGGCAATATCTCGAAAGTGAAAGTAAAATGTGTGCCCATAATTATGAGAGTGGTCTAAGTTATTTCAAATCATATTATTTTTAACTCGATTATAATTCAATGTGTAATATAATCCTTAGTAAGTAATAAATAAACCAATGTACAATACTATTCAAGAAATATAAAACTTAGAACTGCTTTTCATAATTGTGGGCACATATTAGAATTCGTCGCATTCAAGTTCAAGAATGGATTAATGTAGTATCAATATTAAACTGGAGGTAGTCGAGATTGATTTAAGTAGAATTTAGAATACATTAATTTTTCATTGTAGTCTGGGAGTGAAACCTGACAGATAAGCGATGGTTGATTAGCCTCTCCAGCCACTGCACCACTGTACAAATGAAATGGATCTTATCCGAGGTTTTCAGTGGTTAATATAAAACAGGAGTCGGTGGTTACTTGTGCTGCGAATGACAAATATCATCGTGCCGCGTATCGATTGTGCTCGAACACGACATCTGGGTTAAACTCTCTGCTCCTCGCGGTCGAAATCTCGTTAACGGGATCGCTTCGGGCTTGTCATGCGCTGCTTTAATCGCCCGGAAAGATTACCGTTGATCTGTACCGCTTAGCTTTTTGAGAATTTAATGCGCCACCATAGTGTTTATCTTTTGGAAACCCCGTTATGTTACGACTATCCCACCAGGCGCAATATGTAACGATGCACGTGATATCCTATTATTAGTTGGTACAACACTTTCGCTGTCGTTACGTGTAACAGCAACTGTTCTCGTCGCTTCTATTTACGTATAACATATCAGAAAGTATGACTCTTATTTAACAATTTTTTCTTATTTTATATAAATCTAAAGGAATAATCTTATTTTTAAAGGTTATGCACACTGCATTCGTCGCAGCTCTCTTTTATTCTATTTTGAGACAATAAAATTTAACGAAATTAATTTAAAAAATTATTACAAAAAATATAATTATTACGATTAGTTACCAGTAGGTAGGAATAATTTTTTAAATGAATTTTAGTGGAAATTTAATAATTTTAATTCCGTCAGTTTTAAAATTTGAAAATAAACGTTTTTAATTTGCAAATGAATCAGTTCTGACGAAGTATGATGAATAGATGAGAACAAAAGACGCTGGGATAACAAAACGTGTCCAGACACGCAAAGGAGATCCGATTTTGATCTGACGTAATCGTGCACAGTTGCGTCCAAATATTTTTGCATTTGTTTAAATAAAATGAACGAGCACACACGTTCAAACCTATCTACGTTCTTGTTCCCCAAGAGACTCTCGCATCTACATTTTACTTTCATTAAATTATGTAACTTAAAAAATCCCGTGCTACCAGTCCAAAGAGGTTAATGTTTATGCGTTTACGAGGTTAATATAAATATAAAACGCCAGAAAACTCGAGCTGCATAAAAAAGGAAACAAGATCTCGCGTGCACCAGCCGTATACAAAACTCGTTCCCTGGGCTTCCTATCGCCTTCAAAATTTTCCTTCCTTGACTTGCTCTTAAGAGAAGAACTCTTTAATGGTCACTGGCCTGAGAGCAACTCTTCAACGGCTTATGCTGTGTCTTCGCGAGGGAGAGAGAGAGTGAGAGAGAGAGAGAGCTGCTTCCAAGAGATACTCTCACGTGAACATGTAGCATAATAACTACCATTCTTATCCTCCATGTCGCCTGTATTTTGAAAGCCCTGTCTACTTTTAAGTGGACACTAACATATTTTCAGAATAATGTAGTACTAAAAACTTACAGTCTACGTTGACATCAGATTAAGTTAATATTATATTGAAGTACTATTATTCTGCAGTTAATCTATAATTTCTGTGTTGCGTGTACTCCGCCGTATCTGTTTTTGCACTAAACATACGGGACTTAAAATGACAATCTCTAAATGTCAGAATTTAGCATTTTTGCGTAAATTCGTTAATAAAAATCGGTAATAATATAAATACATAATAATGAATAAATACACCTCGTTCAGCTTTAGCTGCCCCTAAACCTACAGTTTAAAACAGCGAGGCTAAATTCCGAGGCGTAAAGCAGCCGCAGCAACGGAGCGTCGAATTGAACATTTTTCCACGGTCGAATTAAAGCGGCATCGGGGGCAGTCAACGGTGTCCATTAATTAGTTTCCACAGCTCGGAGTCGCTGCGGCGCTAAATAACTCGCGGCGGCGTTGCGGGCCGGGTTTCTCGTGCCATTACAGTCCTCCCTCGAACAGCGTTTCTAATCCGGGGCGAATCCCGCGCATAAACGTAAGTTACAGAGTATTTTACACGGTAGCCGAGCAAACAACGCGATTCCAACTCTTCACCCGTGAAACGTATTCCGCGACACGCGTCGGCGTCGGCGTCGCAGCGTCAGGGGCGAGGCTTCGCGCGAGAACTGACCGTTGCCCATGGAAAATTAACCGTGTTGGAAAAGTTTCCATCCTCGAGTACCGAGTATCGTTGAAACTTTGGTATAATTAACTTCAACCCGGCGAGAGATTCCGCGAGCACCGAACCGGACTCTTCGGGCGCGAAGGGCGCGGCGCGGCGCTCATTCATCTAGGACGGCCATAGGAGACCGATCCGGAACACATCCGGAAAGTGTTTGTGCTCGCGATGTACCGGAGAGGCGTTCGACCACGAGTCCTTTTACCGCGAACCGAGTGCTCGCCCATGCAGAATCCTGGCCAACGTTCGAGCCTGAAGTGTTACGCCGTTTAAATTCGGAAGAAATGTTTGCACCAACAGATCCGTCATATTCGCATGCGCGCACGATGTACAGGGTGGCTACGAAGATGTGATCGTCTTAGGAATCGTTTCTTGTAACCTGACGAAAATTCGTTTTCGAACAAAGTTGTGCAGAATTGCAATAATAAACTTCAGAATTATAATTACAAAGTAAGTGAATTACATTGTAATTCAGTTATATTGTAATTTATAATTCGGACCTTCATTCAATTAAATTACAATGTAATTCGTAATTGCAATGGAGTACAATTATAAAATACATTGTAATTGAATTAAGATAAATCAAGTAATAGGGGCAAGAAGTGGTTGAAAAATCCATGTGAAGGTTTGAAATAAAAGGAATTTATTATTTATTTGCTAGCTGCTCGTGATTTGCCTACGGCACACCTTCAATTATATTGTATTTAAATTATATTGTAGTTCAATTATACATTGTATTTCGATTGCACATCTAATTAAAATACTTAGTAATTGAATTACATTGTATTTCAATTATACAACAATTCATTTACGAATTAAATTCGTAAATTTTATAATTAATCATAGATTTACCATAGATAATAGTAATTAAATTATGTTGTAAATGAATTACAATGTAATTGAATTAGCACAACTCTGTTTTCGAATAATTGACAAATCTATGACTTGAATGTGCCTACGAGGTCTTAAAAAATTAATTGATCTCAAATAATATGGATCACCCAACTTTAATTTTCTGTCGCACGCGCCAATGAGCGTTCCCTCTGTTCAACTAATTTGCGCAACTCTTCTTCCACCTCTAATAATTTTATCTGTAAAGTGGACCTTTGACTTCGTACTTTGTATGATCCTCGTTCTCCACAATTTTTCGAAATAAAGCAGAGTCGCGATTAAATTTTGTTTGAAATTTAATATGTTGCCACTACACCAGATCGCTATATCACTAGATATAATAATGAAAAAGAATTTGGTAATCATATTTCTCCGGTTAAAGATAGCCACCAGAGACGTCCAATTTCGTGTGAATTCCATTTCACATGGTTTCATATGATATTCCAACAGAGAAATACTGTGATAGCTTTCAAAGAGTTCGCGAGTGCTCAAGGACTTTCACGAAAAGAGAAGGGACGTTTGGCGAAGTAATTAACAAAATTTGATTTAACTTATAAGTGGATCTTAACGCAAAGTAAAAGTTTCCTGCATCTACATCCCTGCACTTTCTCCTATTGCGAGCGACAAAAGTTACTTAGTAAGTTTTTTCTCTGGTAATTTTAGTACCGCTTCGATTCTTCAAATTTTTCCGTGCGCAAACTTATAAATCTCTAATTTACTGAAATTTCGTGGAATTCGAAATACTTCTTACTTTAATTCGCCTTGCAAAGTCTGAGTACGCTATTACGGACGTTTTCCTGAAAAATGTGAATATTCCTACATCATTTTTAAAAAAAAACTGTACTTGTAGTTAGTTTTGCAAACTTCTAACGCAAATACCGAAAGTGGTCGGCAGACTGCGTTAACTTCCAATGATAACATTAGTAAAGTTCAAACCAAACTTTCGACCATTATGTGCTGTAGTAACCTAACTACACATTATTAATTTATTACACATACCCGAAATCTCTCAGAGTAACGCGTACAGTTCCAATACTTCCAGCACTACCATAATCGCCCCTCACCCTTCCGAAAAACTACCTAAATGAAGGTTTACCTCCGTAGACTTAATTGTGAATTGCTTACACGATTAAAATAATTTATCCAATCTGTAACTACTTATTGAGTAACACGTGTAGGAACAGTTTCAACGAAGTGCAACATTTCCGGTACACCCTGTATAATAGAATTAGTTTATAATATCGACGTACAGGTTCGATCAAAAAATCGAAAGAAAGATTTTTGCAATTTATAAAATTTTTCTCAACGTTTCGATCCGATCATCTTCAAGAGAATTTTACGTCTGAAAAATACTAAATGTTGTACTAAGTGTTTCACAAGATCAATAATAACTATAAAATAATTTTTCACTGTACTAGCTATGTGTACATTATCAATGTTTCTGTGTGTCACTGTGTTCCATGGTATTCTCTTGTAGATGATCCAGAATCGGATCGAAACGTTGAAAAAAATTTTATAAATTTCAAAATTGCTATGTTTTGATTTTTTTATTGAACCTGTGCGCCGATATCATAAACTAATTTCTATTAATTCGTACGATCGACAAAACGGAATATTTCCCTGTATAATCATTGGAAAATACATCTACATTTGAAACACAGAAGACATAAAAACAAATTAGTCGCATACCTCAAGAAATAGCCGTTGATTTATAGTAGTCGTATAATAAACAGAAAAACTTTGGTAATTATATAAAGAAGGTCTGGTTACTCCAACTTTGATGAAATTTTAATATGTTATGCAGCAACACATTCTGAACAACTTTTTACTTTTTCAATATTGGCGGGTCGCTTTTAGTTTCTGAGATATTTGCAAAACACTATCGCGAATGCTGTATTGAATGTTTCGTATTCTTGCACGCTTCGCGGCAACGTAAGCCTGTCCCGGATGAGATGATGAGAGAGAAAACAGGGGGCGGAAAGGGCCGACCTGACACCACACACACCCACCCAGTGTATCTAAATTATACACTAGATTCTTACGTATTTTGACGTGCTGATTACGAATATGATACTGAAAATTGGCGCAAATGTTAATTTCATAACGGAAACCTGCTTTTTAGAAACACTGGGTGTATGTGGTATTGTCGCTTCTCAGCTCCACAACGTGTTTACAAACAAAAAACAAACAGATGCGACTCCGGAACAGGTTTACGTTACCGCGGAGCATGCAGGAATACGAAAAATTCAATACAGTATTAGCGATAGTCTTTTGCAAATATCTCGAAAACTAAAAACAACCTCCCTATATTAGAAGAGGAAAAAGTTGTTCAAAATGTCGAAATCCATAACATATTAAAATTTCATCGAAGTCGGAGTACGCAGACCTTTCCTATGTAATTACCAAAACTTTCCTCATCAACTACGCTGTAACCGCAAAACACATCGTGCAAGGAATAAAATTTGTACGTTGCAGTGAAAACTCGGCAGCAGTCTAGCAAGGTAAATGAATAAAATGCGTAACTGCCGACGCAAAAGTCAATGTCGAGTGTGTCTCGAGACTTTCCGGTAGGGCCAGAAAGGGTTAAGTGACTCACCCTGCACAAGCAGAATCACTCTTATCCCGATGGCCATTAGTTCCTCGCCACCCCGTACGTGAGCACGAAGGGCGCGCGTCTCGACACGCGTGCACGTGTGCACGAAGGGTGTAGTTTCTTCACGTGTGCAGAAGGGTGAGCGCGCGAGTTCGCGATGGAGGTCGCGCGTTCGAGCTCTCGTTTTTCAAGTGAATCCCGCGGCATCCTGGCATCGGCTCAATCTTCAAATTAGCCCGATTCCAGATGGCCCGCAGCTAGCCTCTTGCCACGTGCTCTTTATCACCGTGCCTCTTGTATTCGTTTCGTGTTTCCATAGCCTCGGGCAACATAGGCGCGTTGAATTGTCCCGCCTCTTTCTCTCTCTGTTTCCTTGTCTCTCCTTCTCTCTCAAACTTGGTCGCTGACGTACAATGGTAATGTTACTCTGTGATTTTCCTTTGGCTCCGGTACACCCGGGCCTGTCTTGCTAATGGCTTCTCTCTGAGACTGACCAACGGCCTGAATAGCCTGTGACTTGTCGCCGCGAACAATTTCGAGGTTCGAGAGGACGTCGTTAAGGAGCATGGCACCGTGTTTACCCTTTCTTGAGGTGCGCACACACTGATATATATACTATGGATACAGTTTTGCCCATAAGCCCTGTGTAAATTTTATGTCACAAATTGAACGGGGCCATTTCTAAGAATTCAGTGTCAGCGTCGTCTTTGGAGAAACCGGTGTACTAAGGAAAATAGCACGAGTTTCAAAAATGAAGTTTATAAGATTGAAATAATAGTATAACATCACAAGTTAATCATAAGTTGTAACAAATTAACCAGAAGTGAAATTTGTGTAATACATGTAATATAAAAGAAACTAAGAATGATTAACGATGTGAAGAAAGAGCGCAAAATTGAATTAAAAATATTTGTACACATTTTCATTGTTTGTTTTAAATCATACTCATAATAATATTGAAATACATTTATTATTGATAAAACACATTTATATACAGTGAAATGTTATATTACTATAATTAAATAAAACAATTAAACACATTAAAATAATGTTATTGTATAATGTCAAGTCAGCTAATCAAGATTCAGCAGTGCTGGCTTGCTTGCATCACTCTTGATAACTGCACAGAGAAATGTTAATTTTTCTTAAATCTGTAATACTACTTTAAAGCTTAAAAGATTGTATGAAGTCATTCAGCAGAAAGCATTCAGGAGAAAGCACACACTAGAAAAAAAATATCTTATACATAAAAAAATCACAATTTTATTTCAACATGCAGTGAGCAGAAAAGCAAACAATTGAAGAACACCATCTTAACACACCACAGTTAGAAGTATAATTATTACTACGTTTTTATATATACAATGAATATATTGTTTGTGTTTATTGGTGAGCCCAAGCAATAGATCGCGTCAAAAAATGACGCATGTTAGAGCCAGTTACCGCCGAGGCATAGCGTTTATAGATCACGGAGGTGAAAAGGAGTACGGGGGATACAGTACAGCGGTTTCTCCCTAGAGGCACTTACATCCAGTTCTGTCACAGATTTATACAAGTCGGGACTTTCAATTTGTGACATGGAAAATTTCGGATACCGTATCCATAGTATATATATCAGTGCGCGCACAGCCCTTTCTACATTTGCTCCGCGGCTACCTAGTTACGGGATTATGAGTGGCTTGTTTGATCTAGACGAGCATACGTGTTTCAGCGGTTAAAACACCGTCAAAGACTGGACGCGCGGTCGTTGAAAATATCAAAAATTCAATGTCCACGTTTGATGATCAATTTATAATCGTTCTCGCTGCATAGAAATTCATACAGATGTCGCTAATAAAAAAAAAACAATCGGACGGGCGAGCGCATTTTTTTCCATAGTGACAAGCAGCGGACACATTTTCGCCCGGTCGACGATGAATAGACCCGCCGTGTGTACCAGCATCGCGCCAGCACACTAATGAACTCTAAATCACGCCGGTAAAGTTGATAATCAATTTCTCCATACCCGGCTGGAGTTAATCAGCTGCAAAATCAGGCTTGAAATCGATTATTAATTTTTCGCCGCACCGGCTTCGTTGTTCTCGAGATTTCAAGGAATTGCGTTCTTGAAATTCGCCTAACATACGCGGAGAGCCGGCCATTCCGTGTTCCTTTTTTCTGTTTTTTTTTTTGCTGTGTGTTTCATCCACCCTACGCCTAACACGCCGACGCGATAAATAACGTCCGGCGGTCGTGCGAAAGCATTTCGCGCACTTATCGAACATCCCCGGTGCAATTTAATTACAACGTCGTCGGGGTAGAAATAGTATTATCTCCATTGCTAACGACCCGCCGGCTCGTTATTTACGTGTAAATTTATGCATAAATTTGTGCTCGTGCGGCGCGGCCAGGCTCGCCCAAGAAAATTCGCACGGTCAAACAATTATTTCGCCAAATAAAACGCGCGAACTTTCGACGACAAAAGGACACGGGAAGTGTTCGCACGCGACTCACGTAAATTATTTACGCGTGACTTCACGCGTGGCACCGATAAAGAGAATTTATAGAGGCCGAGTTTACCCCACTCGCGATCGAGCGGAACGCACTCTCGCGAAACCGGGCCAACCTCCAAAGAGACAATAGCGGGCCGCCGCGGCGGGCAGAAATTATTTACGAAAAATATTTGCGCACCGCGCCGCGACCCGATCCGGCGAATTGTTTCTGAAATTTGTAGCTCGCGAAAAAACGAGCGACCCCGTTAATGACGTAAGCTGAAACAACAGAACAACAGGACGCAGGATCCCGGGTGTAATGGCGGATCCACAATGCAATAATTCTCGATGAATATTGAACAGTCCCGGGGCAGCTTGATTCGAATTTTTGAATAAAGCGGTGCCATATGGCGATGAAATTCATAGCTCTGAAATATTTCGATTGTTGTGGTTGTTGAATGGCACCGCCGGGTCTTTCGTGACCCAGCAAGAGGTTCGTATATATCGCAGGAAATATCCTTTCATACATTTATAATTGGGTCTTACCCAGTTTAAATACTATCTGTGTTCTCTCACACGTAATAGAAATCAGATTTATTGTTTTGGTCCCACTTTTAGAATGTCGATTTTTAATTTTACCATTTTGGTATAATTAACATAGGTTTTAAAACTGATTGATTTTTCAAATTTACTGGTAGATATTGATTCCGTAGACACGTCGTTCACTATATTCAGACTAGTGTGTCTAGGTATGTCGGGGTTTTCCATGGTTTTGGTTCGTTTGCTTTATTCTAAATATTACGTTTATCGCAGTACTTTTCCAACCAGTGTCTCACACGATTCAAATTAAATCAGTACAATGTTTGAATTACATTAGTAAATTTAATAACAAGTATGTATTAATATTTTCTTCATATGTATTAATATATACATTTTCTTTACTTTTTTAGACACAATTTACCTTCGATAAAGGTTCAAACGGGAACCGAAATGGCTATTTATTTAAAAATTGATCGAAATCGTTGCGCCGAAAACATTAATTCATAAGTGTCGCAAGAAACTTGTAACAGGGTGTACCGAACTTAATATTCTAGCGAAAAGATGCTACTCCATCAACCCGAAGAACATATTTTAGGATCATCCGGTGCTGATGTTCTGTAGGAATCAGTCGTAATTCAAAGCTATAAACAATGCGAACAAATCCCGTAAATAATCGAGCAAACTCATCCGCGAGAGCAAATACATCGCGCTAGGATCTGTTGTAACCTGTCGGACATTCGTTGGAACAAGGCGACGGAACGATGGTGGGACGTAAAATTTTGTAGTTTCCGCCGCAGCGATACGGTCGAACGGCACAAATTCACTCGCAGCCGCTGTCAAAATTCCAAGCATTTGGTAATCCAATGCAAAATCCCGCCCGGACACCCCCAACTTCCGCCGGCAAAGCGACAAGAATGTCCCCGTTCGGCCGGCATTAATTGCAAATTAACGCTGCCGCCATCGATTGCAAATACCGTCGCGACGTGTCCACGTGTCCCCGACATAACGTATCGATTCACCTGGGCAACGGGTTACGTGAATTACGCTTGTCGCGAGGCTCGGCTCGGTTGTCTTGCAAACGTTTCGCGAAGAATGCGGCGATAAGCCTTGCTCTGTCCATCTTCCGGCGACCTGGCGCGTCGCGAAGCGCAATAATAAATTTCGCTCGGCGATGCCGTGCAATTATACGCTCTCCCTCTCTCTCTCTTTCTCTCTAGGAAAATACCTGGTGGACGGCTCCTAGTCTCCCGTAAAACCGAAGGCTTGTTCCCAACGCGTAATTTACTCCTGTTACCCCCTTCGGGTTTCCGGTGCTGAAGATCACTCGAACCTCGTTGCTATGCCAAGCACTCCACGGTTATGACCAAACAGAAATACTGCGGCTCCAAAAACTGGACCGAATTTCTATAAGAATGTTCGAAAAGGTCGCAGTAGCACACCTTGAACTTGTTTCAAGTTTGCACTGAATGTTTGTGTGTGTGTGCGTGATATGATTACAGTATTTTATCCATATAAGTCCCCAGCACGGGTCTGCCGAGGGACAGTATTCTTTGAGTTTTGCCGAACGTAGAGAAGGACAATTAATTAATTAGTTCTCGATCGTAATTTATCTTAATGATAGTATAAGTATTTATTCGTAGAGAAGGACAGCCGAGATCGAGAGGCCTCGGTCGCCGAGAAATATAAACATAGCTAATCCAAATTTACAACTTCTTTATTTTTCATTATTTTTTTATGGGACTTCGATGACCATATTTGTGGCATTTTTCTAATAAAAATCATACCAAATGTGATATAATTACGATGATATTTACTTGTGTAATAGACAATTAAAGTTTCGGGTGCGAGGAAGGATAGCGTATTCCCTTGAGCCCGAAACTTTAATTGTCTATTACACAAGTGAACTTCATCGGTGTTACATCATATTTAGCATCATTTTTATTAGAAAAATGCCACAAATATGGTGATCGAAGTCCCATAAAAAATAATGGAAAATAGAGAAGTTCTTAATTCTGATTCATGGCCTCTCAAGGGGGTACACATCGCAGTAGTGGAGATAGATCTGGGACATTTACAGGTCAGACTTTTGGGACAATTATGGATAAAATACTGTATTTGGTCCCCTCAGGGTTCCAAATCCATTTACCAATCTCCCCCTTCTTTTCACTCTCCCTATCGCCTAAATTCAGCCAATTTCAGCCTAATTTTCAGCGGGACCTACTGTTTATTACGGTGCGATGGCTTCCGAACCATCTACACTGAATTATTGTACAAGGATCCAATTATTTCAATAAGTGTACTATTTACTATTTTAGACGACTTCTTCATTATAAAATTATATCAAATATGTGCGTCACATCTTAAACATCCGGAGTCTAGCGATCCGGTAATACAATTTCCCTCCTACAAATTCCCTCATATTCGTAAAATTGACTCGATATCTTATAAAAGATTCTCGCCAGCGGTATCGGGAAACGTAATTAATGAAACGAGAAATACAACACAGGCATCATCCGAGATGATTTCAATTATTCAACGCCTATTAGGGAGTCCGCATAAAAATTTAGTATATAATCTAGAGAGAAACTCCAAGCTGCCAGAAAAGTCTCGTCTCCGTTCTTTAAAATCCTGATTTTACGGGAGCCCGTGTCTCCGAGCACCATTTTTAGTGGTGTGAAGAATCGCAACTCTAACATCTGGAGGTATAGACGAAATCCTTGGTTGAACGTCTCGGGACTCTTACAATAAACGGAGGGAAATTGTATTACCGGATCGCTAGACTCCGGATGTTTCTACTTTATCTTCGTACATAAATTTCAAGAGAGCGAAGTTAAGTACTATGATAGTTTTTGCTGCGATAGTTCACGCGGGATAAAAGTAACCTAAATCTGCTCTGGTTTCTAAGTTCACGGTTTTACTACGTGATTTAAAAATGCAGGAAAAATTCAAATCTGTGTGTTGGATACGTCTCTTTAATACGATATGTTATTTTATAAATTACACTTTTCACTTATCCTGTATTTAACCATTGTGCAAATAGTATAATATAGGTGAAAGCCTTTTCCTAAGTTGCGACTGCTTTTGCTAGCTGTTTCTACCAGACTGACTGCCAGACCAGGCTCTTAACTTTATGGCCCCACCTGGGCTCCTGTGTCCTTGAGAGAAACCGCCCCTTATGCTCAAATCCTTATACCTAAGATGCTGTGTTATCGGTGAATTCCAACAAAATGTGAATTCAAATTCCAATGTAATACAATGTATGGTAGCTATTCCTTTTATTCCGGTCTCCGCGAAACATCCCACAACAGTGGGAACAAAAACAGCGTTCCGCGGTCTAATTATTACTAATTGACACGGCAGAGATTAAATACCATCCAAAGGATATATGAGCCGGCTGTCCGGCGAGTAGTTCGCAAGAAAATATATAACAACGAGTCGGACTAACGCTGCATGAGCTCAGATTACTCCCACAATACATTAAAAGTTCGCAACAATGAGCTACGCAAAGTCCCGGCCGAATCGATACACGGCTACAGCAAGTTCTAAAATACGGAGTTCGCGTATTGGAACAAAAAGTCTCGTCTGGTTCTGTCATCATCCCCAGACGATGCACGCATTATATACAAAAAGCAACGGAGAGAGGGAGAAAGGGAGAGAGAAAGACTGCTTTTTTTAGCCCCAAGCGACGCGTTCTCATTACCGATAAAGCGAATGAACGACGGGCGAGCGTGGAAAATCTGCAAACAGCAGGATTCGTTTCTTGCGCGAGTTGGTCCCTGAGTGGGTAGAATGAAAACGTCGGTGGCATGGGTGGAGGACCGAGGGTGGAGGGAGGGACGGATGGGTGGGTGGGTATTAAGAATTTCCATAAGTCCGGGCGGGCGCGTGATTGAAAAGGAAACTGGCTGTGCGTGAACAAGTGACAACGCGACGAGGCCAGCAAAAAGATAATGCAAACGAGCGGTAATGGCGAAATAGAAACAGAGCTGGATAGAGAGGAGACACGGTGGTCGTTATCCGAGCATCGGGCAAAGCAATTATTTCTGAAGAGTGACGGTCGGTGAATGCGCCCGCGATTTGCGACTCGTATTCGGTGGCAAAAGACGCCCGCCAGTTTTTCCTAGCACCCCTATCCTTCTTCCCCTTCCCCCCACTCAGTATGCTCTCGCTCCACGTTGTCTTACCACGGGACACGCCGCCATTTTTCACGTGTATCCCAGATCCCGACTGTTCGGACCCGCGATCTCCCCTTTACCGTTGTCTTTTCTCGCGTCTTTTCTTCCGCCGTTCCCGCCAAGGCTTCTTTCTTTCGGCTCTGTTGTTCTTGCTTCTTACGTCGGCACCTCGGTGCCCCCTCTTAGAAAAATACTCGCCCCTACGTGCCGAGACTCGACAACTTCTTCCAACAACGATCGACCATTTTCACGAAGAAGTGGTGGAAGAAGGGGTTTAAACACACCGGCTGACCGGCGAAATCAGCCGAGTGACGTTTGACATTAATGCGAATTGTTTCGTGACCCTCGTAATTAGTCAGCAGTCACTTCGTTACATTAATGTCTCTAGGATGATAATATTTAGTAGGCGGTTCATTCTGGACTGTTGTTTTCGAGCGGACTTCTGTTGCAAGTCAAATGCGATTGCTGCCGCAGTGCGTGCGAAGCGAGACTCGGTTCTTATAAGCTTTATATTTGCCGTGAAGTTAGTTCGCCCTTTAAAGTGTTATTTCGCGCCACGGAGGAAATTAGTTTCGGGAAATATTTACAGTGAAATAGCACGGCGAACTGAACATTCTACACCTGCGAGTTTCAAGCGAACAGTTTATGCACGATTATGTTTGCAGCTGGAAGAAGAAGCGAATCTGAACAGTTTTTTTTGTTTACTCGATCCCATCGCAGACTTAAGATTTATTACAGCGAATTTTGGTTAGGCCTAGGATGGGGAGAATCTTAAACACGATATAGAGTATTTTTATGATGATTTTTATGAAATGATACGGGACCTAGACGGAAACGCCCGTAAGATGCAACGTCTGTACTGATCTCAATCCTTAACCAGTTAACTGTTTCGACTTTGATGGAAAATATGTCCCCTGCGTGCTAATACTTTTTATTTCGACATGGCCTCAAAATATTCTAAACTTATTACAATTTACGAATATATTTTATTTTTAATTAATGTTGCAAAACTAACTGCCGATGGTCACTGCTTAAAACACATGACGAATATATTCGTCATAACACAAAATTTTACAAAGTTTTCATGACGAATATATTCGTCAAAAACAGTTAACTGGTTAAATGCATTGTATTGCCGTTTAGTATTTAAGGGTTAAAAGTTGAAAAGTTTTGGTACCCAGTTTGTAGAGTTTAGTTGAATGTAATTGCAAGTCTACTTTCCATGGTAAAAATTGATAAACGATTTCGATTTATCTGTGCTCGTCTGGGAAGAATCAGCATATTTATAAACGATTGATATGCGCGCTTTGCAAATGCGCGATATGCAAAATATCGTGCATTTAAGGGTTAATGTTTGCGGTGTAGTATTCAGGTGCCATTTGTGATAGTGACAACATTTCACCGCCTCCAGATTTGACCGCCAACTACTTTGGCCGACAATGCCTTTAACCGACAACGATTTTGACCGACAACTAATCTAAAATCGTTGTCGGTCAAATTCGTGTCGGTCGAAATCGTTGTCGGTTAAAGACGTCGACCAAAGTAGTCGTCGGTAAAATCTGGTGTCGGTGAAATGTGGTCGGTGAAAACCGTGTCCATGGTACCCATAGCATTGACGGTACCGCAAGCGCAAAAACATTTGCAGTTTAATCATACGACCAGCCATGAGTTGCGGAAGTTACAACTCTCTGTTTATATTATTCCACAGTTAGGAAATGCTATTTTTCCGCGTCCCGAGTCTCTTCTCCGGGGAATGCAATACGTGTTCAACATATCGAGAGAGACTCGAATACCGCATTCATTGAAGGTTCTTCGAAAGATTCATTTTGCCGGGCGTTCTCCATTCCATGGTGAAATGACAACACGAAGAGAGACAGTGGAATACATTTTCTTAATGTAGTTCTTTATGCTCCTCGGAAAATACTTATTCACGCCGGCAGGGAGGCCCAATGGGAGCCCCATTACAAATGCAATTAAACTTTCCGTCGGCGAACCATCGTCCCGGTGTTAGTTTATCAAGAAGAGTCTCGCTCACTCGAATTTTAAATAACTCTCAGCAACCGAAACGAAACGAAACCGCCCGCCACAAACCTCTCTATCTCTCTATCTTCGATCCCGCGAAAGGGTCCGCCTTCAATTTCCCGAAATATGTAATTTTTCCGAGGCAACCGCAATCCCCGCGCCCTGTATATTCCCCAGCTGTCTGTAATATTCGCTCGAATATTCTGAGAACCTTCTTAAATTTGCTTTTTCGTGTCGTTCACACGGGACACGTTCGCATTTCTTCTCTCGGAGCTGCAACAGTCAAATCCGGATTTCAAACGACTCGAAATACGTTTTTAACAAAATCTACATTTGATTTTGTATAGACATCTACAGTCTGGTTATACCTAATGACGCGAACTCATTATTAGGAAATGGAATATATAAAAACGTCGATATTCGTTAAGGAATTATCGATTACGATTTAATTAATGTAAAAGTGGCCAGAATCCACAAGGACGATTCGTTAGACATCATTAAATACTGTTGTCGTTCACACGGTACACGTTCGCATTTCTTCTCATGGAGCTGCAACAATCAAATACGGATTTCAACCGGTTCAAAATACGTTTTTAACAAAATATAAGTATAAATATAAGTATAAAATATAAGTATAAAATAAAAATATAAGTATAAGTATAAAATATAAGTATAAAATAAAAATATAAGTATAAGTATAAAATATAAGTATAAAATAAATAATAAAATAAAATAAAATCTACATTTTTCATTTCTAACAATTGACCTTTTAAAACTTTGATTTTGTATAGAAATTGTCAGTCTGGTTATACCTAATAACGCGAACTCGTTATTAGGAAATGGAATATATAAAAACATCGATATTCGTTAAGGAATAGCGATCACGATTTAATTAATGTAAAAGTGGTCAGAATCGACAAGGACGATACACGTCAGACATCATTAAATACTGTACCGTTTGACAACAATATATCCGGACAACGATTTTCAAAAATTAATTTTAATAACGTTCGTCAGCGTTCCTGCAGTCGTACGGTACTCGATCGGTGCAGGCGAATTGTTCATTATTTTCGTCGGTACGCTCGCCAATATTTCATCACGTGTTTGCCTGGAAAAATATTACAAAACACGCATTACGTCTCTACGTATTTTCTCGCGAGGGAACGGTGGCAAATGCACAACCATGAAAGGACACATTTTTATCAGGCTTCGTAGATGCGAGCACGGTCTCGCCATCGTGGATCTCTCGATCGATGGCCACTCTGGTTGACAAAGCGCGGGTAAGACGCAACTCTAAAATGAAGAGCAAGAAATACCGAAAGGACGGGACAGCTAGATCGTCCAATAACTTTGGACGATTTCTCACTGCCCTGTACCGCGCGTTCCTTTTCCAAAAAGTATTTAACTACTTTTAACCAGCTGTCAGCTGTTATCTCAGTGTTTACGAGCTTCTACCTATTGTTACGCCATTTTTTCAATTCAGAAATAAATTTTTTTTGTCTTGTCAGGTGTACAATTTAATTCTCGGCTTCTTGTAACTACACCGGGTTTCCTTTATTCCATTTATTTTGCGAGTCGCGTTTAATCATAAAGGATCGACTCGGTGAAAAGCTTTGAAATTAGTCTCGAAATCCTCTCTAAACGTCCCTGGAAAATGAATTCGTTATTCTAACCACGATTCGGCAACAGTTTTGCCGCGAACCGTGGACAGAAGTGAAATAGGAAGAACAAAAGATGTCGCCGAGGCTTCGGAAGTAATGAATAAGAATAGCGGATGAATAATGCACGGTGAATTGAATAGGACGTTCCCAATGACAAAGAGCGTTCGATTCAAGTTGATTAAATGTTCCTGTTGTCGTATGAAATTAATATGCCCGTTGGACGCGATATTTTATCCATTGTCGGCGAACATTTCTCGATCGAACTCGTGCTCTTTGAACAGAAAAATACAAATATACAATCGGTAATTAATTTCTTGTACAAGTAAGTGAAAAGAGTACAGCAGAAAACCTCCACGAATATTTAACTAAATCCTTTTATTTGACTATCGGTCATTCTATCCATCTGCGTATTACCGTTCCCCGGTTTCGTTTACGGATTTTATTTGAAAATGAAGCTCTGCCCGCAATAACATTTTATTTTATCTCTTGCTATAAACTCTTTGACATCGATTCGATGCGCTGAACGTGAAAAAATATTTTTGTCACCTGATAATATAAAATCTTTTGATTAATTATTTGAATTATTTCACTGTGGTTCGCACGATAGTTGTTCATCGTATTGTTTTGAAATACCAGCGAAAGGACTTCGAGTCGCAAATAATTTCTAAAAGCTTTCAGCCGACCCGACACTAAATTTTTTATGAAAACATTCAAACGACGTGTAACATTTATTTTGCCCGTAAGCACACGCAAAGAGGGTCGGGAGAATTTTTTTCCGCGAGGGTTTCGTTAATTGTCGGCGCGAGGGATGTCGTTGTAAAATTCATTAAAGATCTCATGCGCGCGACTACGGGCGCGCGGAGCGCGGGCTCAAGGTCTTTGCAAAATTTAGTAGCAATTATGCTCGCGCGATTAAAGCCGCAATTTTCTGAGGAAGAGACAAGTGTTTCCTGCGCTGCGTCGCGTCTCGCGTACCAACTTTGTCGCGCTCATGCCTCAGACATTATGAGAATAAACTTCCGGTCGATGCGCGCCTATTTCCTTGTCTCGCGGTGATCTAATCGTAGGTGGATACCCAAGCGAATATTTCGACGGCCACTCTACGGCAATTATGCATGCTGGGTTTCAGCGAGGAAATTTCTCGTGTGCGAAAAGAACGGTCCCTCGTATACTTTGATAACTTAATTTCTTTCCCATTGTTATCACGCAAAAGGCGAGGCGTCTTTGTGCCGCGGGACACACATCCCGTGTTCTTCTTCGCAAACAACTAGATTAAAATAATATGTAACCTCGCCGCTCAAGTGTTATTGTCTCCAGTTCTTTCATGCCTCGAAACACGGTTTAGTACCTCGTAACGTTTGGCACCTGAATCTTGTAACCTGACCTTTCTAAATTTCACAGAATCTCTAAAGTCTGTGTGAAATGGCAATTATTGGTATTCGACAGGACATTTTTCTGATCCGATTGAAAACGAAAATTTTAGCTACATTTCATTCTTCTTTTGTCTATTAGCAGACTAGAGAATATCGTGCTGAGATGTCTGGTCTCTGACTACGAGCAATTGCGTGAACATCCGAACTCGACAATGGGCAATACATTTGATTACTCGTCAACTCGTAGAGATGCGGCAAATAGCTTTGATGTTCGCTTAAATGTTTAAGTGCTTGTTAGAACCCGTATAAGTGTATCACGTTTACCTGAAAGCTGGTGGGAATTTCAGGATCAAATAGAGAGAAAGCTACGCGTGTAAATATGTGCGTACTCTATTCCTCATAGCAGCCCCTATTTTCAATGGTAACAAAGACACACAGAACCCTAACAGGAGGTGTCCTGATATTTTCTCGAACATGTCAGCTCGATACTCAACTGATTCTCAACACACATTTCGAAGAAGGATTCGCCGCTCGGGAAAATTCATCGGGGTAAAAATGCGTGTCGCGTGAATTGCAAATTAGGCAGAATTTGCGGTTCCAGTTGTCACGGAATTCCGTGAAGACCGTGCACCACCAATTATGCCAACGGTTTAATCATGAACGACAAATGAGCGTATTGCAACCCCGTAATGACATGCGCGCGGATCGTGAAAATTCTACGTTCGAATGGGAACACGAACCACGTTGGTAATTCTGCACTTGTAATTAGTGTAAAATTTCGCACACGTGCGCACCTATTGACCTAGACAGTATCTCCGCGCGATCGACACACCCTCTCCTCTCCACGCCGTAGATAGTTTCGTACCACTTTTACGGTACGTGACCGAAATTATTTTCTTGTTGACCCGCTGCTTTGTACTAACGTCGATTGATCGACTGTTCGACACCCGCGCGTTAAATCATCAGCTGCAATGCTTTCGTTTTCAATTAGTATTCAATATCATCGAAATTAGTGGAGCGTCATCGGCGTTTTCGGGCAGCCCACCGAGACGCGTCGTTTATAAATTACATGTAATGACGTGAATCTAAATATTTAGACGAACGTTCGTCTAATTATAGTCGCCGCGGAACTCCAAGGGACATTTTAACCCTTCACTGCATGATTTTTTTTAATTCGGATGAAAAATTAAGGGATTTAATTAAGGGAAATATGTTAATAAAAAATTAAAATAACATTTTCAGAAAAATAAACATAATAACAATACACATCCTCAGTTTACTATACAGGGTGTCCCGAATTTCAATGGCAAAACTTCAGCAGCGTGTAGGGGACCGAAAAACTAAGACCAAAAAGTCTTTTAGAGATTTGCTCGTTCTGGAGAAAATCGCAAAAAAATAAACAAAACAAGTTTTCATTCTTGTGCTTATTTATTTACATTTTATTTTCGTTATCATCTATTTAATGTAGTTAATGACACCCATGGATTACTTCGTATGGAGAACTTTGAAGTTTATTCGGTGCCAATCAATTCAAGAGAGCAATTAAGAGATCGAATCATAGATGCAGTGCAGCAAATATCGCCAGACCAATGTTTAGCTGCAATTTATCAAGTCAGTGCTAGATGTAATGCTTTGTTGCAGGGGGGCAACATTTTGAACAATATCTACATGAAATAGATGATAACGTAAATAAAATATAAATAAAAAAGTACAAAAAAAATGAAAACTTGTTTTTTTTTTTTGCGATTTTCTCCAAAACGAAGAAAAAACAAGCAAGTCTCTAAAAGACGTTTTGTCTTAGTTATCCAGTCTTATCCAATCTTCCTCGATTGGATTGTTCCTCGAATGGGCATTGCAAAGGTTCATTCGTTTCCACGATCCAATACACAAACTTTAGTGCCAAAAAAAATTGGTTGCATCTTTGAAAGAAAAATAAGTCGATGAACATTGTCACAAGAGTCTCTGTCGCGAAGTTGGAAGAGAATTTTTTTACAGGGCCGGTTTGTTCGTCGAGCGAGCGAGACATTACAAAGGTTTATACACGTTCTCATGATCTAATACGGCTGGAGAATAAGCCAGCGGAAGATTAAGTTGGTCTCGGTGATTGAATCGAGTTCAGCGAGTTTACATCACCGAGGAGCGACGCAACTATCGGCTATGGCGACAACAATTACAGGAACGGTGAATGGGAATGTATTGAAAGCTTCCGTATTCTTTCAGTAAGTATTAAATGTCGCCCAGGGCTCGTGAAAAGTGGTAGAAACTGGGACGAGCTATTATATTAAATTTCACACATCAAAAGAGGGAATGAAAGACGCCCCGGCATCAAAAGGAACGGGTACATTCGAAGCACGGTAGATTGTCAATATTTAAGAATGCTCCGTGCAGCCGGCCCCCGCGACTACCTTTTCTGCACCGCCCGCCCGCGTTGCCTTTTCTCGTTGCTGGATGAAAAAATATCTGCGCCACGGTTAACACCTCTCGCGACAGAACTTTAAAGACACGACTACTGTCCGCCGGAAATGAACAAGCGAAACATTGGAACGCGCGCCGTTTTTTTACTCCCGTAACCCTACTTCGAGGAAAAAGAAAAGTCGCTGCGACGAATTTGCAAACACCGACGGGAATTGTTTAAGATTGCATTTCAAATGTGTGCCTTTCTGCTGGAAATTCTTTCTTTTTCATAGTCGACTTTACGCGCGTGGCCGAATATTTTAACAATGTCTCGTTAATCTTCCGCTGTGTCCGACCTTAAAATATTTTTCTAAAAAATCCGCGTGAGATATCAACAATGTACTCACGAGTATAACGGCGATTTATACTCGTCGCATCGCAGTAGATATTTATTGGCCATTAATAATTGAGAAATTAATTGTGACTTTATCGATAATTTATTAGCGTCGCTGCCGTTATTAGAGTCAATCAAGTCCAAATGCGGTGGCACTGCGTTTGACACGTTTTATGTTCTCGACAATTATCAAAATCCCAAAAACATTTGTCGCGCTCTACGGTCTGTTAACTAAATTATCGTGAAATCTACTGCGGGGAATTCGCAATTTGCAATGTACAAATATACATAACTGCCGCTCTAATCAATATCGATCGAAGACAATTCATCAACCGAATTCAATCTGTAATATCAACTATAGTTTAAAAGAATCTGCATGCAATCCCGGACGAACGAGTCGAGCATGGTAAAGTGTTGCATTTCATCGGTCTAAAAGCGACGGCCGATCGTTGACATCAGCACGAATGCGTATATTCGCTTTCAAATATAATATTAACGTCGAATGAAATATTAGAATCGGCCCCGGGTCGATTTAAACGTGCTCAAATGCAGCCAGTAATAATTCAATCATAAATCTGTCGACGGCGTCGGACACACTCGTACATTTAATTATAAAATTACGCGTGTAACGATGTGAGTATGGAAACGGACGACCGGAAATTAATATCAACCACGCGGAGAGGTTATTTTTATTCGGCAATGTACGAATCATACTGAGGTGTCGAATTTCATTCGTGTTTTCGCGAAACAGGTAACGCGCCACGGCTACCATAAATGATTAATAAATCAATGCCGAAGTTAATTGCTCTCAAGTTTTCCTTGATTTAAAGCTCCCGATGCAAATAGAAAGGAAAAAGCATATTGATAAAAAGAAAGAAAATTGATAAAATCGGAAATCCGATTATTTGTATCCCGTGGCTCGTAATGTTTTGACGATAGTATATTGTACAACAATCGTTTTGTAAGTATAGCATTTATTTGTTAAATGAGAAATTAGTTTTCTTCCTATAATTTCACGGAACGGAAGGTGTAGATTACTCGTTGATGTATCCGATGTTCTAAATTTCGTTTCAGAGAAAAATTTGCAAGTGCTGCGTAAAGAATGAATAGAGAGCAGGGGATTTTAATACAATGCAAGCCGGTAGTATAGAGAGAAGAAGTGAAGTGAAACGCGCAACACTACAGTTCTGCATCTCGTATTCGCGGGAGAACCGAAGAAATAAACATCATAAAATCACATTGAATTGGATCGCGAGCCCATAAACCGCCAGGAACTCGATAAAATATAAAAGCTCCGTACTGTTATGCTCTTCCATGAACTCTCATTTTATACTGGTATCGGATATCGTAGCACTTAGGACAACTTCATCCTTCCGCCGTCGTACCAATAAGTCTTCACTCGATCAAATAGCGCATAAACAATAATACACCTGAATTCAACATTGTTTAATATGTCATCACCACCGTTCTCTACGCGTAACAACAATCTATAGAAAAGTTTCATCGTATCAGCGAAACTACATTTTCAAATAAATGTATGTGGCATATTCGGAACGATTTGTTGAAGCGGAAGACACACGAATGTTCACAAGAAACCTACAGCACCAGAAACAAACTTTTTTTTTTGTTCGGTACGTTCAGCAGACTAACTGTAGCTAAGCTTCTTGAAGTGTATTAAAACTTTTAATTAGACAATACTGCACTCAAGTTTTTACGGTGAATTTATAGGCGGGTGGATAGGACCAGATGGCTCTGAACCGAACTTGTAATATTAACACTTAGAAGTCTGGCAATACTTCGATTCTTCTGTTTTATGGTGAACTGCGCGATATAACGAAAGAACTATAACTCGATTATAAAAACAGCCTGGTGAAAACTGAAAATTCAACTTTCGACTCGTCGAAATATTTGATTATACGCTTGACTTTTAAATTGAATTTAAAAGATCTAGTGAATAGCTACCTGATTCGTTATCTGTACTGCTTTTGACTGAGTCATAAATAATTTCGTGTAATAAACATCAATTCTATTTTAATCAATCGTATGTGGCTGATTAATGCGGAAACCATGTAATTCAATATTTATTTGATTGGCTTTACAGCACGTTTCAAGAGTTTCATCGTGATTAAAGTGTTTTTGAGAAGTTTAACGTAATCCCACGTTATCAAATGATTAATACGTTTGTTGTTATTTCCAACGATTTGTTACCACTTAACTGGACCATGACGAGCAGGGTCGAGAGGAATTCAGGTGCAGACAAATTCGCGTCGAGTATTTTTCGTGGACCTCCCGCGATTCGTAGATCGCCGAATTAATCTTGGCAGGGGTTTAGTGCAACAAAGACGTCGATCGCTTGGAATTCAGTGGCGCGCGCCTGGCAGGGCAAGGATCATGCTACTGGAACGTTGGAAATCCTATAAATCGTGGTGGAAAGTACAAACTCATCGTATAACATAAATAATGTACGGTATCTCGGCGTACAATAAATCTGTTTTGACGCCATTACGGCGGCACCATGGCGAAGAGAATCCGGAAGTACTTGGAACGGTTCGGCGATCGGGTTCTCGTATAAAATTCCTATTGATTGGCTCGCGTTGCGAAATCGCGTTGCGAACCGCGCTACGACACGAGGGGCCACTCGATGCGTATCGAACGTCATCTCTGATGGTCGTAGTTACGCGGTTTCGTCCTAGCGACCCGTTGAAACTTTTATGGCGTCCTCGGTTTTTCCGGCGGCTTCTCGAGTTAATCCGCGGGTAACGAATGCACCGTATGTGCCTCTGCAACACCGTTGCGAAGGTGAAAAATACCTCAAGTGCTAGGGCCACACTTGGGACTTTAATTATTTGATTGTATCTGCCGCTATCTTTCTTTTTCCGACAGCCACCGCCTCTTTCTCCTTCCTCAACACTAGGTTTGTGAAGCTCTAGAAATAACGTTATTTTATAAACATAATAAATATGCGTTTATCCAAACCTACTTTTCGGGCTACTGTTTCTTTGAATTTTTCCAAATCTTAAAAAAATTAAATAATTAATTAATTCGTTATCGATCGTAATTTATCTTCAGGATATTACAAATTTTTATTCGCGGCGCAAAGATTTGAATCTTCAGGTTCAAGAACCACGTTAGCTATTAAAATGTTTTAATACGAGGAAAAGAAAGGAGGTGTATTTTTTTTTAAATTGCTGGTTTCACAGAAGTGTAAAATAAAACGTCAACATTTTTTCCATTAAATTATAATAGCTGAACTAACAAACAGAGGAAAATGAGTATTGAGGAGCTTATAGTTAGAACATAAGAGTAGCTCAACAAAATTCATTTCCACTCAACATTTATTCTTCGTATCACGAATATTTTAGGAAATACAGAAATATTTGTAACCGAAGACATCGGTGATTTAAATTATTTGAAAAACTAGTAAATAAGTAACAAATTTTTAATTTTATTTTAAGACAAAAAATGATTAGAAACAATATATGTATTGCGATAATTATCAGTAGGAGGAATAATTTTTTAATGAATTTTAGTGGAAATTTCATCCCGATATAATTCGAAATTGTCTATGATGAACAATACCAAAAATTCATGAAATTTCTTGAACATTATCGCATGTGTGTTACTTTACATGATTTTCAAAACGAATCGGCTTTTTACCATTCCTTTACTGTTCGAGAGGCTTCGCGCGATTCATCGTGGTATTTACAATGAACCGGTTGGACGTCCACCGCGTCTGGCATTGTTTCTTCAAATCCTCGCTGTTTAGCCAGCGAACTAGCCAACCAACTAACCAGCGATTCATACACGATGTTTACACACAGGAGTAATTAACAGCGTGATTAATGCGCAATTGTAGCATGATGTTCGGCAGTATTTCGACTGGACAAACAGCAACAAACGTGGCCGTTTTTGCGAGGGGTCTGGCGGACCGACCCAGCGCTCGAAGTAAGTCCAGAATTGTTCCTACCAGCAAGCTGGTTATTTATTTACAGGCTAGCGGCGAATGGTTGCCGATCACTGGCTAGCAACACGGTATTCGTTTTACGTTTTATGGTTAAACCGAGCAGGATGTATGCGAACGTTATGTCTGTAGCGATGGTGGCCAGAAAGCAAGAGAGGGCGAGACGGGCGAAAAAGTGTCATCGGGGATGAAGATAAGAAAATGTCGGACGCGAGCATAGCTACAGACTTAGACACCGGCTCGAAACTTCTCTGGAAAAATCAGGGGAGTGCGATTTTTCGCGAAATTGACTGCAGTTTCGTCCAGATTGTAGCCTCAGAAGCAAACTGCTCGGCCAGGAAACTGCTGTTCCGAACTTTCGGAAACAGCGCCGGCGGAACTTTGATTTTTGGGCAAATTGTCCGCGGCTCCGTCGTTCGTCACTCGGCCAACCGTTCGACAAGAGTGCAGCCTCGCCTAGTGCAACATGCGATGCAACACAAATCTCCTGGATGTCCAAGCCATGCTTCCCGAACTTCACCTACCACTTTCCTCCGCAAATGTAATTGAAAGACTTTTATCCCTCGCACCATTTTCAGAAGAGTTCGATAATGGACTGACATCGAAGATCATTTTCCTTCGAATATTCCTTCTCGCTGATCACACTGTTACTAATTACGAGTCTGCGAATCTTTATGCATTTATCAAATATAAAACATTAAACCATTTTATAAAATTCAAGAATGTTCTAATGTTGCTTTTAACGTTAAGGGTTGAAATCAATTTTTATGTTATTTTATTTTTATTTTTTGTCTACCGATTACTAGACTGCGGATATTTATGCATTTATGAAAAAAATTGGTTGGGTGAAATGTAAAACGGTAAACGATTAGAAAAATTTCAGAACGTTTTAATATTGTGATTTCTGCTTCCCATGATCAAGGAAGAAGATTTTTAGCGCGTATAAGATTTTCCAACCGGTGAAAAATATTTGACCAGGATCTGGTGTGCAATTTACCTCCAACAAATACGTTTGACGAGCGGCGGTGTCGACCGGAAGTCCTCCCTGTCACTCAGTTGTAAAACATCCGGGCACTCTCTCTCTCTCTCTCTCTCTCTCTTTCCTTTGGGTGTAATTTCCATTACGCAACGAGGTTGTGTCGGAAGTTCAGCCGTGGTTTCTGTTGGAAACCGATGGGCGCCCTTCTCCCACAACGGGGTTGCGTCAGATATTGCCTTGATGCTTCTAAATTCATAAGCGTGAGAACATTTCTTGACCGCGAGTCTTCCTACGGACTATTCGACCGTGTCTCGTCCTTTCTTCGCTAGAACGTGATTTCCTGATCGCTTTGAGGAGCTGGTCGAACGCGTTGCGACTTGGACTTTACTTTTCGAAACGATGTGGAAGCTTCGCTATACTGGCTGCTTCATACTTCGTAGCTCTTGCTAAAGCTGCGCATTCAACAGCGACGAAGTGACACGTTGGCTTTGCACTTTCAACGAATTCTTTTCCAATCTTTTTCCCAACGAGTTCAATCGAGTGCATTTAATTAATTGTCTCGCAATTAGACAGCGGATGTTGATGCAAAACAAAAATTTTTCACCTGAAAATGATAAAGTCTAATTTTTTTCATGTTTTAATTTATACCAACTTCAATTTACAACGCACATCGTAACTGCCTTGTCTTCTCCCAGATCATTTTATTCACTGTCTCATCCTACCTGTCTTATCTTTATGCGCTGTCTTATGTCTGCTACATTGTATGCAGGATACGCAAAGTACACATGCGCAGAATGAACGCAATAACGTGTATCATTACAGCGCACGGTCTAAATATAAAGTCACGAGTGAAATCGACGCGACACCGAATGTGGAGAAAGAAGTTCATAAAAGTCAATGATTTGGCTGGAACGGGAAAAGTTGCGATTTACCGTCGCGTGGAAACGTGACTTTGTAGCAGTCACCAGTTTCCTGGAGAAAAGAAAGTAATAGACTTCGCGGTCTATTGTATCACGATCGTGGACCTTTTTTTTCATTTTCTCTCGACCGTTTACCTGAAGTAAGTATGCGAGCATCAAAAATTTATAGAAATTCAAACAGCAAAATTGTTTTCTTTTAACAGCAACTTCACCGGCACTGGATTTCGCTAGAAAATTTGTTAATATTTTATTTATAACTAACAAAATAATGGGAAAATGAAGAAAAATCGATAATGAAGATAACTATAAAATTTTTATGTAATTGCTAAGGTAGAACTCGAGATATCTTGTACACCGTTTTGGAAAACACGTTTAAAGTTTATAAATGTAATTATTATTATTATCTATTATAGACGAAGCACTTTTACATAGGTGTTTACAAAAGAAAAGAGAAAGATGCAAGACTACTCGTCTAAAAAAAAATATAATAATAAAATACTGGTACAATCGATAGGTAATTTTTCTATAAAAAAGTGTTCGATTTTTTCGAAATATTACCGTGTCCTAACCTGTTAATAAATTTACGGATACAAAGTATAGGGTTCGTCATTCATTTATTCATCCGAATTGCTATGGTTGGGTCTAGAGTCCACATGTTATGGGGCAACCGGTAGCAGGAGACAAAACGAGAAGGAGACCGGTGGATGACGACGTGGCAGGTGGAAAGGGAAGGAGAGAGAGAACCATCGTTCACCATCGATTTCTCGAGGCAGGTCCGGGTGAGTGACGGTGGCGCGAAGTAAACGTAGAGCTGTAATTGAGTTCGACGTGGCTCGGAAGAGTGGTCATGTCGGTGCATTGCGCGTACGCACACCCACCCACACCTCACCCTCGATGCAGTTACTGCGGAGAGAGAGAACGTACACCGGTACATATGTAAACACTGCAACCGTTTCTAGACCGTTAGAGTTCTTCCCGATAGAGAATACCTTTAACGATCAGAGACGGATGACGCTGCGTCGCACCGCTGACTTTTTATCAACGATTTCGCGACTCGTCGCCTGCGAGTATAATTAATTACTTTTAATGAGCCCGCGCCAGTCCCGTGATCCCTCGCGCGCCAACCAGAAACGCGAGCGTTATGTAATTGAACGTTCCCAGGTGTATGATCGAACCGGCGATAATTTACTTTGAAGGATTTCCAGCCGAAAATCTACGTACACCTCTCTTCCCCGGCGAATATTCGACATTTATTTTTCGCATTTCCATTTTCGCAACAAGCGCACAATCGCAGAAATTTGCGAAATACCTTACGAAGCGACTGTTTTATTAAGTTGGAGGGAAAGTTCTCTCGTATTTGATAATAAGCAGGTAAGTTAATTTATTAAATACTGAAACATTTTACACGTCACACAGTCTCATTTCAGATTTTACTGTTCAATTTCTAGATGGAATTATTTGCAAGAATAAATGTTCTACTGAAAACACAGCAAGCGGAAGAACTCTTTTCGTTTACAAATTGTAGAAAATAATACTGGTCATAAATCAACTGAATAGATCGGAAGAATTCGACTTTTTTCGATTTTTACTCTCTCTGCCAGAATCCCAGCGTTTTTCGCAGGTTGAAATAATTTCCCGACGTTTCAGAATATTTCGAAATTTTCCTTCCTATAAAATCATCCACTGTATCGTAGCGCAGAGTGGTACTTCCATAGAGAAAAAGAATGGAAAATATTAAATGAAATCTGTTTAGATACGAAACTACAGCTCGTACGATTGATATAATCAGTGGAAACGGACAGTATTGAACAGACACGTTGGCGAGGTTCGATCCAACACCACGCGTGCTCGAGGAAAATGCAAATCGAATTTTTTTTGTAAGGAAAAACTGAACTATGACAGGAATTTATTTTACATTTTTCACATATATACATTTCACGCGGAATGTCCGCTCTTCCGTTTCTACCACTGGCTACGAGACACGATGTACGAGTTGAAATTAAAAAAGTTGTGCATACACTGGCCAAAAAATATTTTATGTCACACTTGCAACAAAAATGTTGACTATGAGTACAATAGCCGGAACACTTGTAATATTTGTATGCGCTCGTGTTTGTCTTGCTCGCTCAGGTTTACAACAACCACGAATTGTTAGGTATTATAGTAAACAATCCAGAACAAGCAAACGTTATCGGAAAAAATATTTTTCGAATTTCACCGTTAAAAAAAAATCTCTAGATCAACGGTGACATAACATTTTTTTACCGATTCAAATAGAGTGTAGCTTTACAGTATGGAAATTAAAAGATATTTCACAAAAATTGTGCGGTATATCACCATTTCAAAAAATCTCTAAATTAATGTTATTATAAGACCGTTTCATCTCTGCGGCAAAAACCAAGTTTATTGCTTTTCACCTGTTTTCTTCCGGAATTCCAAGTTATATACCGTCAAATTTAAAACACTTTTTCGACTCGGAACATTTTTTACTCTCCCCAAGGAAGAAAATTCAATACAATTAGATTCGGAGATTCCTGACTTTTTTTACAGGTTTCAGTGCACTGTTAATTAGGAAATTTGATCGAATAATCTCTGGTAAGTCTGGCGCAGGCTTTTAATGTCTGTTAATTAATGGAGCACCGTAGTCCATTTAAAAACTGATTGCTTAAACAATGGGAACAGGCGTCTATCAATTCGTTCCCGTATAACCGTCGGTTGTGTTTCGTGCGAATGTGATTGATATATAGCGATAGGTAAATAGGCGGAAATAATGGGAATTTTTCGTGTTGATTTGGGCTCGCGTAACGCAAACGCGAAAGTGTATTTCGAACGACCAATGTCGTGAAAGTCAATGGCCGGGCTATGCACCATTTACAGAAATGAGTCCTTTTCTGAAACGACAGTTACACTCGACTATTCGCTATTAAACGGAATCACCGAAGAATATCACGGAAAGAGTGAAACATTCTATTAAGCTCTCGGAATGGTGTTTGTGGAGAAAAAAAAAGAAGTTGATGGGCGCACGCCGATGAAAAATTCAAGTGTCAGTTGAAACACTTGGCGAACGAGTGTTTCGGCAAACTTTTCCAAATTTCACCGTTTAATAAATCGATTCCCACCTGTTAACATTCTCTCGGTGACAGGCGCTATGGAAAATTCGATTTCGAAAACTTTGCGTTACATTTGTCCAATTTTTTCGTAAGGACTATACAGCCGATGTTTACCGAAGATCTCCCACCGTGACTGGACAGTAGGTAAACATTTTATTTCGTAAACAAATGAGCGGCGGAATATAAAAAATTCACTCGTGTTTTGGATCTTATAAAATGGAACTGGGGGTTTCGGTAAATATCGAATTAAGAATCGACTATTTCAGGCGTAAAAATCCGCCTGGAAAGAATTTCGCGAACTGATTCTAACGAAGCTATTTTCCCGCGTAGAACTAGGCAGAATGCATAGAACACATTTCAAGGTATTAAACGCTGTTCTGTTCCGTTGGCCACTATCATCGGATCGATATAACGTCAATTGTTCACGATCAGCCAATCGGATTTTCAATTGACTTTGTTTCCTGACGTTCGACTCACAACGAAGCTGAGCCCGCAATTTTTTGGCTTTGGTGTAGTTATTTACGGCACGGCCAGCGTGTATTCACCTAGCCGACGAGCAATCAGCAAAACAACCGTCCTCTATTGCGTCAGAACCGAGAAATTTGTTCGTTCCACCCCTGTTACGTTTGTTTATGACATCCTGTAATTTTATATCTTTTAATTCTTCGCTGTCTAAATGCCCTCTCTCTCTGTTTTGCATTTGATCTGCCCAGTCTAGTAATGATAGAACAATCTCTGTCAAAAGTTGGCATTTCATATTATTGCGAATATTTAAATATACATACATATTATATGAACTCATTTATGGTAATTAAAAATAATGAACGCCTGATTTCACTCTACTAAGTTTTGGGAGTAGAGTGAGAGTAATACATTTGTGTTGTAACTGCATAAAATCCGCAGTCCGTTAATAAGAATAGGCAAAATTATCATTGGCCGGGACGAAGGTACCGAAATTTAGCCAGATAAGATTTTAATGCATATTTCTTATTTTGGGAAGATGTGGAAAACGAGATTTCGTCTGGGATGGGTCAGCGCGCCTAATTCGCGATGTAAATTCGCGAAAGACAGTCCCGTAAGTAGACAGGGGATACATATTTTTGCGAAGTGAAGTTACAAAAAACGTGGCTCGGACAGAAACTCGTTTCATCTCTTAAGGATTTAATGATACCAGTATATTTTATTTTGCATATTTTGCATAAATGCATACACCTTGCATACGAATGCACATATTTTGCATACCCGGACGCATACAAATATACGCCGGGCATGTATGTTTGTTCGGGCATACTTGGCCGCTATTTTATATTGAATTGTTAGGCATACAAATTATTTTTCTACATTCGACGGAAACTTGACGTATTATATTGACAAGCATAGTGCGGCTTAAATGACAAGAAATTGGAAGGCCGTAGAACATCGAAAATATGTAGAATTCGTCCCGTTGCACAGAATGTGCAGCATAAATCGACATATTCTGAATAAACCGCGTTATGCGGAATGCTCGGGAATATGCAAAATACATCCGATTACGCGGAATAAATAAAAAATTGACAGAACACAGCGGAATGTACGATAAATGTTCGATACGCTAAATATATGCAAAATGTAGGATTATATATTAGAACAGACGGTACGCGGAACACGTTGGAATTTGCAGAGTAAATAAAAATATATCGCGTGTCTTGGAATAGGCTAATTTATTCTGCACATATTTCGTATTCTCTGCTGAAATGGTTTTATGCAGTTCCCTGTCTTTGCATTTTATGCTCATTTACTATTTTCTTCGTGCGAGTTATACGAACAAAACCCTTGATACGCAATTGGAAGTTAATTTATCCGAATTACAATTCAGTGTATCGTTAACTATCTTCTGCGGCGTGTAACGAACTCGTTGAAAGAATTTCATTTACATTCTGTTTATAAATCTAAATTAGACTTTGCGCGAGGTGGTAAAATTCATTTAAGTACTGTGGGCGTCCTCGTTTCTCTAGCTTATCACGTCTGACTCCTTATGCAAATTTTTAATAAAATGTAAATCGGAGAAGTATAAATACACCGAATGTTTTACTCGAGCTAGGGAGCAGGGGAAGAAGTGCTATTTCTGATATCTCGGAAGTTTCATACATTTTCTCGGTTCAATAGTTCAGCGCTCAACGAACAAGCTGGCCTGCTACTCCTTTTTTTACGTAGTTCGCTTTCCCCAAGAATTACAATTATTCGTTTCTTAAAGCGCGAAACGAGACGCTCCTGTTCCATTCGAACGGTACAGGGAATTCTTTGTACCGCGAGAATCTACTATTTAAAAGTATTCCAACGACAGAAACGTTTCTCGCTCAACGGGAACTTCAATTTTATTATTTTCATTTTTTTCGTGTTTGTCCACCCCGAGCAAGATTTCGTGAAAAATTCATGAAAATCGAGAATTGAGGTTCTTGCAGGTTTAGGTGTTCGGAATCTTGTATTAAAGCGATGTTGCAATATTTAAGACTCTCTTTCTCTTCTTTAGAGTTTGCTGAATTTGATATGCACACGTGCGGTATTATCTTTGCGTTGGGGTTACACGTCTAAAATGTTTGTTCTTTCTACACCCTCTATCTGAAAGCACTTCCTCCTTCTCGCCTGCTTTCGAATTCTACGTAGATGCGTCTATAATTTAGGGAATTTTACGCGAGGAGTTCTTAACCCTTTTATGCTTCGGAGACCTTTTACACCACACGGACCCGTAGACCTCTTTTACAAGGAAATATCACAGAGTATGAAGTAGAATATGGTGGTTCTTCGTTTAAGTGATCATTTTATTGCGTGTACTTGTAAATGTGTCAAAAAATAAGTATAAAAAATATATTGAAATGATTAAAAGTGTTGTACACGTTGGGAAAATGATGACTCAAGAGAATAATATTAAAAGCAATGCGACTAAATCTACATTTCATTATTATTCCGAATAATAAATCTGCTTTCAAAATTAAGCACTTTTTTACAAATAATTCTTGAAAGTAGATTCAAGCCGTTCAGATGCAAATTCGTTTCTCTGACCAGAAAATTTATTCTTGTAGTTACATCAGTATTCATAAAAGAGTACACGGAATTTTGTGCTAATTAGTTTTCACCTGTAGGTTCAACCTAAACATTTTTATTGTACATTATGAAAGAAGTCATTTAAAATTCGAACAGTAGACTGCTATTAAAAAGAATATACGTCGTTAGTATTTCAATTTTGAGCCTGAACATCGAAAATAAATTAATTCCATTCCAGCAATCGTCGGCTCAACTCATGAACGATTTAATAGATTTACTGTTTGGAATACGCATGAGAATAGATTTCGGAATACATGGAGCAACAGTTATTAGCAAAGGATACCAATCAAAGGAAGCTAATCCGTTGATCCCGGAATCTATTATACCTGTCCTCGTGTTACGTTATTGGTCGGTTTTCAAGAACACTCCCATCAACCATTTCCCAAAATTTTCATAAATAAAATTCAGATTCGCTTGCAACATCTCGTCCACTAACTTATATTGTTCAGAAGCACACTATCCATGTTATTTTTCTGCTCATAATTTTGCGCCCGAACGAATAAGCATGGCGAACGTGAAAAACATTAAATGCGAAGAGAAACGCGATACGATTTCCAAGATATTTATTCATACAGTTTTACTTATCTGACTTTGTGCACGTTATGCAGGAATACAGGCCATTTTTATTAAAAGAAAGGAAGTATGAGAAAGAAAGTTAAAAAGGTCTGAGGGATACTGTTACGCATTCTCAGTTATTAAAACGCTCAGCGACATAATTCGCTATTTTATTCAGTCTTTGTTTCTCGTGATTGTTCCAGGGGATTCTAATTTCGCATAAAATGTAACACTATGTCTAATTATAAAATGAAGACAAAAATTCCACCATGGCTACACAAACGTATTTATCTCGAACGACGTTTGCCCTCGCAAAACCACTTTTCAACTTTCATGGAGTGCGCGTTCCTTAATCCGCCATATCCGACTATGGAAAATTAAAAACATATTTCAGCTTCCATGCAATACACAGGCTCCCGCAACCAAGTGGTTCCATACATTTCTAAGTATTTTATTTCTCCATCTTCACAATTAAAAAGGTAGAGATTCGTTTCTTCCTTTCTGAGAGTAACTGTACTGGTTTAATCCTTCCCATTTTGCGACCCTTCTTAATCACGTTGTCTCCGTTCTGCCAATAATTTAGAAAAACGATTGTAGACACCGTTCCTATATTCTAACACGTTTCTGAAAAACAGTTACTCACATCAATGTTTATATATTTCTATATTCTTATTTCGCGTCAATATTTCTCTTGGTTGTCATGTTTATTTATACAGGGTGTCCTAAACTTCGTGTACTTCCCGGAAATGGGAAGTTCCTTGGGTCATTTGAAGTGACATTTTCCTTTACAAAAATGACGCCAGCGGCTTTGTTTAAGAGTTATTAACAAAAAACACGGACCAATCAGAGCGGGGCTACAGCGGATTGATTCTAACTCGACCAATCCGCCGCCACGCTAAGCGGGACCTGTCGCTGAGTCGGACTCCGTTTGCTCTAGCCGCGCTCTGATTGGTTTGTGTTTTTTGTTAATAACTCCTAAACAAAGCCGCCGACGTCATTTTTGTAAAGGAAAATGTCGCTTCAAATGACCCAAGGAACCTTCCATTTCCGGGAAGTACACGAATTTTGGGACACCCTGTATAGATTTACATATAAAATTGCTATAGAAAATTTATATAGTTTCTCCGTAAAACCTTTTAATCCCCCATTCGCCCTATGATTGTATTAATGAGCATTAAGACCAAGTATGATGTAAATCAGACCACGAACGATATATTCCTCATACAAACGATACAACCTCTTTTTATCACCTTAGGGGTTGAACTATTTAATAATGCGGAAATAGGTGTTTGATTAATTTTATCAAAGAGTATTACGACAAAATATCAAGCAAATCCAACCACAAATAAAATATTCCTCATACAAACGTTGCAACCCCTTTTCACCCCCCTAGGCTTTAAGTTTCGAAATATCCTTTCTTATTCCTTGTTCCAAGGTCCTAGGTCCATTCCTAGGTCCAAAGGTTTAGCCTGGGCGTTGATGAGTCAGTCAGTCAGTCGGGACATGATTTTTATATTTATATAGATTTGTAGATGCCGTAAACCATTAGTGAAACACTTGACAAATATCAATGAAGTATATATCGAATTCTATATTACGTATTGAAATAAATTTCCTACAGTCAGAAACATTCTTCCTCACGGAAGAGAAAATTTCGTCGCACCGCAATCTTGTTCTCAATTTGCGTCAAAGCCGGGCGCGATTCAATTAAACGATCTAATACCGGCGCTTAAATAATCATTAACCCAAAGACCCAAGGAAATAACATTTTCTCGGGAGGGCTTTAATAAGAGGATGATCCCAGTGACAACATAGTTATCGGTATTCCCTCAATGGTGCAACACGACGACGTTAACCCCAACTAACGCCTGGCATTATCTAGCCTTCCAATGATATCCGCTCATTTCCATTTAAAGTAAGCCTTGGGTAAACGGTGCCGACGATGCTCGGATGATATTCCATCCCGTACAAGCTCTCCCGCAGACTTCGCGGTCTCTTTTCCCCCGCATGATGGATCGCGCTGATTCCCAGTCAACATCATTCACCCTCGCCGCGCGGAACGCTCTGTAATAAATCCTAGGTTGCACAGAGGGGTAGATCCTCCCAGCCCGCTTTCCCTTCGGCTTGTCCATATCCTCGGTTTAATTATTTCATAGGAACAATTATCGAAGACAGCTGAGTAAATACGAATGCGCACGCCGTACAGCGCCGAGCCGCGTCGCAGCGTGTTGCTCGCGCGTTGCAGCCAGGGCGGACCGACGTGACTGCATTTCGGGGCCGCTGCACTCGGGTTTAAGCGGCGATCATCGAGCGTGCTAGCCCGGACTTATACGAGCGTTGTAAACGTTCGCTTTAGTGCGGTCTCGTTTAGCGTACCTTTTAGCCTGTTCCGCGGTGCGCGCACCGGAATGGACGGATGCAAATAAAAAAGAGAGACAAATGCGTGCGAGCAGGATACGGTGGTCCAGCGGTTTCCAAACCGTGCATATCTTACACGGTCCAGACTCGCTGATGGATTCCGGTAATCCATTTAGCTAAGAAACGCCCCGAGGAAATTATTTATCCGGCGCACCGCGACGACTCAAGGGCCGAGGGAATCTTCGAGATTGTATTCTGCTCGTCGAATCCGATCGTCCTAGAGCTGTGCAACTTCCCGTGTTTATTTGTACTTGCTGATCAGAGAGATGGCTGCCCGAGAATAAAATACCTGAATACTGTTTTCGCAATTTTTACAATGTTCTTGGCGCTGCTTCTTGCGGATCTGTTCCTCTTTCTAGAAGTGAATCAGCGTCTCAACACCGCGTTACTATTTGAATAAACCTCTTAACATTCTAAGGAATAACATTTCCGGAAAGTTTCGTTTGTTGTTGAATCTTATTCAGCAGAGTAAGGATTGTTCAGTTTCTTCAAGATAATCCGCGTAATCATATGTCGGTATTAAATTATCTGTATATCTCTAATATACCACATTCTATTTTGTAATTATTATATTCTGCTTTGTATGTGGCGTATTTTGTTTTTTTTTTTAATTATGTTGAAATAAATCTCATATGAGATTTTCTAATAAAGAAAAAAATTGTAAAATTGTCCGATCATTGCTGGGATAAATTTGCTTGAGCTCCGATTTCACGAAACAGATTATTTCTATTTAGCGGTGCATTGAAGGTTGCTGGTTCGACAATTCGGAGGATTGACGGTGTAATTTGTTCGATTCATTCACCTTTGACGGTGGTTTCGCCTTTAATCTTTCCTATTGAAGGCAAGGGTCTAACCGGTGCCGGTATTCCATGGGTGATTAAGCAACCCTAAACCACAACGAACGTACGTGTATCTCCTAAGAGGTCATCTTGTCGCGAGAGACGGCGTTCTCCTACTTCCCCGCTCGGACTCCTTTTGTTCCGTAATAATGTGCATCCCCGAGGGAATACAGCGTCTCGCGACGAAACGAGAGAAATTAGAGAAATTAGGGGTGGAAGGTATACGGGCCGCTACGGAATTAAAGTTCTTACTCTCGAGTGGCCATTCTGTTTTCCTACTTCAGAAAAATTTCGTCATTATTGTCTTTTTGATCGTTATGTACGACGCGACGCGACGGGGCTAACGGGAAAATAATACCCAGAGGAGTACAACCCGGGACTCGTTAAATCCTCGTCGAACGGAACATCAAATTCGCGCGAATTATTATCACCAGTTAATGGGATTCATTGAGGCTGCACTAATTGTGATTGCCTGATTACTTTGCTAAATAACGACGCTTAAAATCTCGACGATTTAATAAACATCTTTCAATTCTGACGAAACGGAACTTCTTCTCCGTTTTTCGCTTCATCGAACGTCACTACTTATGATTATGTTGTGCCAATTTTGAAAATTTTCAACAATTATAGAATACTAGGGGGCTCCGCCCCCTGCTCGCCCCGCTCGTCAATCCCCGCAGCGCTTCGCGGTTTTGCTGCTCATTCACATGGTATGATGGAACTATGAATTCTGGAATAAAATTATGAAAAAAAATAAAAAGAAATAAGAGTAGTGAAATAAAAACAATCAGGACGAATGTAAATTTTTTTGTATTACCAATTCAAATTACATCCAAATTGAGTCACTTTAATTCAAAGCTTCATCAAAAACAATGTTCTTTATTTTCTTATCTATATATATACTAGCTTTCCCCCGCCACGCGTTGCTGTGGCACAGTATTTTTTAAAAGCATGTACGTGCTAAAAGTGTTCGTGATAGTCTATTTCGTTCAATTCCATTTCCCTTTTCGCATTCTCTCTCTCTCTTTCTCTCTCTCTCTCTCTCTTTCTCTCTCTCTCTCTCTTGCTCTCTGACTCTCTCTCTCTCTCTTTCTCTCTATCTCTGTCTTTGTCTCTGGAAGGTTTTAGAGCAAACCGCATTCGAAAAAGTCCATCCGATCAAAAGTTATAATCAGAAACTTGCCGAAAAGAGGGGGAAACAGTCGTAATTACGTCACAACTTTTGAACCAATGGATTTTTTTGAATGCGGTTTGCTTTTAAACCTTCCCGAAGAAACGCCGCGTCTAATGGTTCAAACCCCAGCTTTCTACGTTGAGCAATTTCGAAGCTTATTAATCATATATATACACACACAAACATCCATTTTTATATATATAGATATATAAAGTCCGTTTGTTGCTGTTGTCAATCGAAAGAAATGCTTCTTTCGAATCTACATTAATTTTTCATGGAAATTCGCAGTCTGATCGCTATACATATATGTATATATACTGATAATATCCTTCAAGACGCGACACTCGGAGTGCGAATATGTTCAAAAACGTTAAGAAGTCCGTCGGTGAAGCCGGGCAATAATTTCTGTTATGCAGCCTGCCTAGGTCGTTTTTCCGGGTGAGCATTGCGACGAACTATGAAGATAGTCGCAAGTGTGGTTTCATCCTTGCCGAGAAGTTGCGTCAAGTTAGTGTGCCGGGGTCCATAAAGTTTGGACACCGCGGAGCCACCGCATAGGCTACAAGGTCTTCTGCTAGGGAAATACCTTCCCGAAAAGGTGCACGGCGTTTCTAGCAGCATCGAGCACTCGATGCTCTCTGTTTCTTCCGTCTATCTATCTCTCTTTTTCTCTCTCTCTCTCTCTCTCTCTCTCTCTTTCTGGAATCCCGGAATCCGCTTGCGTCAGATACCATCGGCGTCTCTCCGGGTGCGCTGTCTGCCGAGGGAACAAGTAGCCCGTCGTCGGAGATATAATTTTTATGCCCCCGTTCCAAGTCACTACATCTCTCTGTCGATCCTCCGGCAGCCGACCTTTTGTTCCTGTCGTCTCCTTTAATCCGGAAATCCTGGCCGGGCGTTTACCGACGTCGACGTTGACGTCGACGACGCACGCGAGCTATGGCACCGGTACGCAGATACGTCTGACTACGCCCGTCTTTTTCTGCATCAACCTCCCCACCCTGTCGCGCTTCTGCTTCGACCACCTCTTTCTCTCTCTCTCTCTCTCTCCTCCCAACAGATTCGCAACCCCGTTTTCACCCCCTGAACTTATCCGCGCACAACCCCCCGCGTTTCCCTGTCGATCCACCGAAATCCCGGACGATGCGCGGAAAAGACGTTGCATGATCGTTGAAGCAAATACACAGGAACCCGCAGCACCGGCTCTGGATCCAACCCCCGTAAATCTTGCGAAAGGATTGAACTGACGTCGACTGATACAATGTTTGCTCTTGGCTCTTCTGTATTGCTCGCGGCAAAAGTGCTGTCACGCAAAGACTGACACGACGCTCCCACGTTAATACACCGGGATGCACTGGATTTTCTACTGTCGCCCCGTCGCCGGCGTCGCGCTTCCGTTCTACCCGCCTGCTGCAACGGCATCCCTCCATCTTCAACAACCCTTTCGACGGGTTTTCAATCGCGGATACGTACACTCCTGGCGGACACTTGCCAGCAGTCGGCCCTCGAATTACGAGCGCGTTCCTTTTCATTTCGAGTTATCGCCCGACTTAATGCTTACAACCACCCCGGTTAATATTACTGCACACTTTAACACTAAACCTACCGAGCCTTAAAAAAAGTAACTGCTACATGTTCCATTATACTATAAATGACAAGTTTCATTTTATAGTTAGACTATATACGGCTCCTACCGTAATACGTGCTCTACTACAGCTATCTGTACACTCATTGCTTATGAAATCATTTTCATTATTTCAATAATGTAAGGAGGAGACTCAAAAACCACGTAATACGTTTTTATTCGTTCCTTGCTCATTGGGAACTATCAGTAATCTTTATTTTTAACGAGACACGTATTGTACAAATCGATAAAAATATATATATATATAATGTATAAATTAATAAAAATATATACAATAGTCAAACATATGACATGGCATGCATGTATACGGTAAACATTCATTCTTACAATTCGGCCATCTTGACAAGTTAATCGTCCTCGATAATGATTAACTCATAATCTCGTACATCGATGTCACTAAATCAACATATTTCTTTTTTTGGGAAAACAAAAACGGCCTTACTTATTAAATGATCGATATAATAAGAATTAAACATTTCATCGACTATAATAAACATTATCCTTAAAATCTGCTAAACTTATCCTGGTGTCCAAACTCTCATGTTTGCTGCTTCCCAAGTCCCAAAATATGGTATTTGTGTTAATTGAAACCATTTTATATCTTTTATAACATAGCGATTTAAAACCATTTAAAACGTAGTATCATTTTCAACAATACACCCGGTGAATTATAAAAATTTTTTATCATGACTTTATCACCTACTTTATATTTCTTTGCGGCTTTATGGTTGGTATCATAAACTCGGTTGTTGACTTCTTGATTTTTGATAATTTGATAAATGATCTTCATTCATTCTTACAATAATTCTGTAATGAAAAATCTGGAAACCTGGAAATCTAGTGTAGTGTCAATCCCCGTCGGGTCTCAGGTATTTACTTTCAATTTGTCTTTGACACGCTAGCCACGTCTGACCGCACCTAAGCTCCGAGAAATCTAATGAATTTTTTCTTCATAGAAATCGTAACTTATAAACGGACTTTATGCATTTATGACAAACATGGCAAATACACCCGAGGAGCATTCATTTCACATTTTTTAACCTATTTTTGCACTGTGATATTTTAAAAAGTCCTTCAGAGGGTTGATCATGTCTGGCAATATAGGAGAAGGAATGCAGATTAGAATCTTTTATTTAATATTATTGTATTCGAGAAAATCGATTCCAGAGATTGGCCTCGATACAGCGGATATGAAGTTTTGGCTGCTGTTTCGCCGTTTCTACTTGGAACAGCCATAAACGGTAATACGGTAGCTAATACAGTACGTTGAACTTTTTCGATTGTAACTAAAAAATGTGATATTTTGCCATGTTTCTGGTAAACTAACACGCACAGAGACGTATTTACTTGATTTACATTCCACTGAGTTTTTATTAATCTTTTCACATGAATTAAATGGATGCGACCAAGGATATAATTTTCAACTTGTCGTTTATGTCAGCTGAAGCACGAATTTTCGTATAAATTCAAAACGTGTTTTTGGGTAACATTTGCTACTATTGTCACGCATAAATTTCACTTGAATGTTTACGATGTCATAAGAAACACGTGACGTATTCGAAGCGTCTTTGTATATCAAAGGGTTAAGGAAATATTGCCTTACTCGTATGAAAATAAATTGAAAATACAGACTGGAATATTAATTCATCACTTCCTATTTTAGGATCGGTAAAATAATAACTTTATTCATGTGGGTTACTTCCATCTTCACCGTACAGTATTTTAACGTTATTAATTCCAATAATCGCGCGGAATTAACGCACGCGTATTTAATATTAGAAAATAACACGGGTCAATATTTATATACAACGTCGATTCGAAATACCTTCAGATTTCCTGTGGAAATGTTCAATAGCGACAGGATTATAATAATTTACATGTAATCATTAGTAAATATTTTACACCTCTTAATCTGCATCCAATTACTGCGAAAAACAAATATCATCAGCATTTACAAATATCAACACAAGCAGAAATAATCACCAACAGTATTACATTCAATCCCACTCATATCCGGCGAGTTATCAAATTCGATTTCCCTGGCAACAGAAACTCGAATAAAAACTTAATGATTTATATTTACCATTCATCGGGGCAGAATTCTTTTCAAAACCATTCAACATTTTCACTGTGACGAGACGTGTGTATTTTTCATATTAACCAAATTAAAAATTATTTGAAATTCAATATTTTATATTACATGCTCCAACAAAATTAAGTCTGACAAATTCTGTTTAAGGATTCATTGAATACACGTTCCATAGAAGTCAGTGCTCGGTCAATGAATAAATCTGTCTTACCAAGACTCTCCTGTTCTACTTAAAAACACTAGAAACCACAGTTGTCCAAAATTACAATTAATTACTGCAGGAATTATCATTACAAAGTAATTGAACTACATTGTAATTCAGTCATATTCTAGTTTATAATTCAGATCTTCATTCAATTAAATTAGAATGTAATTCGTAATTGCAATGGAGTACAATTATAAAATATATTGTAATTAAATTACTATGTAATTCGTAATTGCAATTGGAGTACAATTATAAAATACATTGTAATTAAATTACTATGTAATTCGTAATTGCAATTGGAGTACAATTATAAAATACTTTACAATCAAGATAAATAATAATTAAATTAAAATGTATTTGAATTAGCGCGACTCTCTTCGAAACTCAATTTTCTCAGAAGCGAAGCGTCATAAGAAAAAAAAGAATGTATTATTTAGCCAATCCAGAAAATGCAGTAACATGTACGAATCGCTCAGTTTAAAGTTCGACGGACGAGTTCTCGTTGCAAAAATGCAGGGCGAGGTCTGAACAGAAGACCAACAAAATCGTCCATTACTGTTTACGGTTTAATTCAAGTGGCCGGAAGTTAAGTCGATATTTACCTTTCCTTAAGCCAATTTTGTTTTGCCCCGTGTTTAAGCTGGCTCCGGGTTACGAAATGTTCAATACGTTCCGCGGAACGTACCAGCAATTTTATTCGCCGTTCCGCTTGACTCGATACAAATTAAATTTCAATACCTCCGAGAAACTGGCGGAGTCTGTACCGCGGCCCTCCCAGCTTCCACTTAACTTCCTGCATCTTTCGCCGAGCAGTGCTACTTATTAGTTCCATACATACACGTGTGTACGTGTGCGTGTAATGGAATATGCAGCGAACGTACGCTGCATTTCATTCATCGTCACGGCTGTCTCGTGTGCATGTAACGTATTCGATAGGACAGATCGATGTAGCAGCGTGTACGCGCCGGCGAAGTTTTTCCTCCGGTACACGGTTTCTTCTCATATTAAACTTTTTCCACTCATCTCCTCCAGCACATTTCTTTCCGACCATAGAAATCTGTTACTATACGCGATGAAACATATTCGCGAAGTCACCGTAAATATTCAGACAAGGTGGAATCCCGTGTCTGCCGTTGCGTCTGTGAAAAAGCACGACCGGTGCACGACAATGCAACGATGCTCGGAGATGCGACGGTTCTTACGGTGATAAGCTGCACCAGTAGTTAGTGCACTGTGTACTTTGCATGCTGGTTGCCTGATTTCAATTCACGGAAAATCCACGATGGAAGTAATTTAGTTGATCGAACAAAATTGGATAGATCGATCAGTCGATTATTCCCTTGGTTTTAATCAGGTCTGAGAAACGGATAGACAATAATTTTGATTAGATCCGAAGTGTTAAGAAAAAGTATTATTATATGAAAATTGATATTTTAGTTTCCAAAAATGCGAATGTTTCAGACTGTCCATGAATATTTCTATAATGTTATTTCCAGGATATTTTTTATTCGGCACTCGTGAGTGTCGACTGTGCTGCCTAGAAAGGCAAGCAAGAAAAGTGCAACGAAGAAAAGAAGTTTCTAACAGGGAAAAAGCGGTGATTGATGTCTTTCGTGTTGAACGTAGAAAGTATATCTACATTACGAAAAAAATTGGTTGTTCCAAAAGTGCAACTGCCAGATTGCACTGCCCTCTAAAAAACCGGGTCATCATAAAAAGAAGCACGCGTACAGCCAGTGTGCATTGCAGTCCCATATTTGATGACGTTGTGTCACAACATATTGCTTGCACTTTTTCATCTAAATTCCATTCTTTAACTAAATTGTGTACCGCAGAGACTTGATCTTCTTATAAGATGTATGTATAAATGTTTAAATGAAAATGTTTTATATCTCTGTCAGTTAATTTATATACGAAAAAACTCTTCATACAAAAGTTGTAGTATATAAGGAGGTAAATATAGTCTCCGAGAGAAAAGAATTTTTTCAAGGTCATTTTTTCAAAATTTTCAAGGCCACGGATGTTTTTTGTATAAACAACTGTGTGTTCTATACATGAATTCTTAAAGAGAAACAAAAGACAGATTCAACGATATATTTCAACGTATATTTATGTTAAGATTTAAAAAATCCAAAATTTTCAAATTTGTTTAACGCCCTTTTCCCATCATCCAATCGGCCCCAAATCTTTTCCCCATCATTTTTTCAACATTTGCCACAATCCTGGGGGGTGTCTCCACAAAAAAATTCAAAGGTCGAAAAATAAGGTCCACCTTTGTTGTGCATAATTGAAACTCGAAAATTTCGAATGGAATAAATGTTTAATTTCGAGTAATTGAGAGTTTGTCTATTGTTTAGTACATTCACTAATTGTTATTTTTAATGAGTAATGTTCGTTGTTAATTGAGCATAAACTGGGAATATTAATGAAGAGAAAGTGTGAATACTGTATTCCTGACGTTACAGACGGACACCACGTAGATGCGCGGTATACATATACATATATATAGTAACTCGTGAAAATCGATTCGTCTTCTCAAAAACTCATTACAGCTTCTGATTCTCCGTTCCGCAACTTCGAGTTTATGATACGTTAATTGAGTGCCATTGAAAAGTTGACGAAACTTTCGGTCTTTGAAGTCCTAATTATAATTTTAAATTTTCTGTATGGAATTTTTTTTCTGTTTTTTTCCAGTGTTAATAAAATGGAAGGAAAGGGGCGAAGAAAATCATGGTAACCGTGGAACAACTTTCGCCCAATGGAAAATTGATAGGATATTCGTGCGTTCTCGCTTGCAATTAAAACAAACTTTCATAATTTAAGGTATGAATAAATGGGGCCAGTTTTGACATCTAATTGCGAATAATGAAAGATTCCAATCAAAAACTTTAACTTACAAGGGACTCCACTTCATATATATGCGCGAATTTCAATTAAACTTTGCAGAGGGGCGGAGAATGGCAAAATATTCAAGGAGAAAAGTCTGTTCTACAAAAGATCTCAGAATCGATGGAGAAGATCTGTGAATGCAAAGATGACATTTCCCATCGTTTGAATATATCTGCCATCGTAACCCGATGATCAGTTAAGAGATGTAGCACCACTTCTAAATTGCAAAATATTCAACGAGAAAGGTCTGTTCAACAAAAAGCTCTAACAATCGAATGACAAATCTGTGAATTCAATAAATAGCCGAACAAGTAAATCATGCCAACACTGTGCGTGTCGCAAACATTTTTTATATTATCCTCAAAATACAGAAGCGATTAGCATAAGAAACAAAACGCCGTTTCCCTGGAAGTTCCCCGATAGTCGAGTACGAAAATGGAAATTTGCATAAACACGGTCGGTCTACAAATCACCGACTGTCTACGCGGGAAATCATTAGCTACAGAATTTCAAGCGTCCATTCGAATGCAAAGGTACCTTAAGACATCGACGAAATACCTCGGTACTTCTGCTGGCGAGTTGCTTCCTCGTAAGACTCTAATTTAAATGAAATTCTTCCTCTCGAGACAAATCCTGAGCGGTTAGAGCGAACGCAGTTAACTAGAATCTTAAAAACCTGGACGAAATTCATGTTTCGGATAATTCTATATTATTAATTATTATTATTATTTCCTAGAACGACAAACAGCTGTTATATTTTAAATGACGCCCATATTTGTTTGCCCGAAATTGTCGGTTTTCGTGAATTTTGCACGGCAAAATTGTAGGTTTTGGATTACAGGAGAGAGTATAATAGTTCACCTAATCAGATTCTGCTGCCTCGGTAAATCTCTGTCAATTAACCCTCGCTAAACGGTATGTGGGTGTCTCTAGACCCAGTTATAAATATTCATTTCAACGTTTGATAATGTCACGTAATTAACATTTACGAAACGCGTTTTCGCTTAAACGGGAACAATGATATCAGAGTCAACTTTCAAAACGAATGTGGAACAACCTGCAGCTACTAATTTTTTCGTTGTTCCGTAGAATTTCGAAATTCCCGAAGTCCGAGCATCCGAAAGAATCGCAGAACAGAAAACTCGAAAATTCTCGATTGAATTCGCGAGAAGTGATTGCCCCATTTTACATTTCAGGACAGTTTACGCGAGGCTTGCAGTCGCGTGTCGCTATTCCTGGCAAGGCAATCCTAATTATTCACGCCATTAATCATGCTCTAGAACAATACCAAAATTCGAACTACATTTACCGAATAACAAGATTTAATGGCTCGTATTATTAGCCACCCTGTAAATACACGGGGTAAACAGGATGAGCGGAGGGGCTGGCACGGGCAAAGGGGTTCGTATATCTTTTCTGGCGCAAAACGGTGCGCGGCCGGGGCCAACGGGAGGTTGTTTAATAAATCGGAGATTTTTATGAAATGTGTGCAGCGAGATTTGCCCAGCGAGCCGTGGTTCGCAACGTTCTCAGTGATCGGGCAGCTCGCGTTTTCTGTTCTACGGAGGCGGAAGATCGGCTCCGGGGGCGGCCTGCTGGTTGCTTCGTTACGATAATTCGCGTCGTTATTTGCCGTCTCAGTACTTCAACTACCGACTCGGCAATGTAAACGTTGAACCGCCCTTTTCGTCGTTGCCGCGCTGCTGGAAGGGACCCACAGACGCGTTTTTCACCGCAAATATTTGCTGTCCCAGGTAAATATTGTTCTGCCCCGTGCCGCAACCGACCGCTGAACTCTTTCCCTCTTTCTTTTATTTTTATTCTTTTCCTCATTTTTTTATCGTCGCTCGCTTTAAGTGATATTCTCGAGGATACGTGGACGCCGTCAATTTTCCAATCTGCGATCGACGACGTCTCCGCGTGTGCCTCGCAGGGGGGCAAACTGATTAATAAACTACGGATCTTTAGGGTGTGATTATAGTGAAGTGGATAAGTGGATAGCGGCCCACTTATGCAAAATAAAATTTTTGTACGTCAATTGCAAGCTATAGGAGGCAAGAAAAAATTAATTTTCCTCATTAACCCCTTGCCGGATTTTCACAAGTTAGACTCGTCATGAAGATTTTATCAAAGTCTAACAAATATGAATTTTAAATAGAATTTGATTCGTTTGTAATTAATATTGAAGCATTAACACGTTGAGCGCCACGCGTATTTCTAAGACAATCCCGTTCAGGCCAGTGTAAAATTTTATAGTTCTCATGTTACACGCTGTCAGCCACCGATGGGTGACGCGGCCTAAACGGAAAGTCTAGTGTCAGCCACCGATGGCTGACATGGCGCTCAACGTGTTAAAATGAATATGGTCATTCCAAAAATATAAGTTTTCTTTTCCCTCTACGTTATTTTTGAGATAAAGACGCTTTGGTCGATGTAACTGTAAAGAAAATTGTACGGCAAGATGTTAATGATTTTTATCCTGTTTTTGGTTTTGTTTTTCCTTTTCCGAATTACACCTACTCGTTTTTGTTATAAATGCATAAGATACGCAGTCTAGTGATGAATTTTCACAGATTTTCCTTTATATTAAAGCTAAAATATATTGCAGAACTCAGACTGTCAAAGTTCGACAATTTTAGCGCGCTCTGCCTCCAATAAATATTACAGTTTTAATATTCCAAACGAAGCGATTCGGTTCACGCTTCTATGTTCGCTGCACCGGGACCGTCTCGCTCCGATTGTATCGTCTCGTAGAAATATTTTCGATTACAAGACGCCGGGAACGTATGGATTACAAAAGCGTGACTCCAGAAACATAAAATATCGATGACCGAGCGCGCTTGGAAAATTGCAACAGACTCGTGCGAAGGAATAGAAAGTGCGCTTTCGTGTTTGCGTGTGTGTTGTGTGTACACGCTAGTACGTTCGAGGATATGCAAACACGCGGCGTTGCAACGAAGAAAAAAGAGCGAATACAAAGAATTGGAAAACAAATGGAAAATGCTGTCGTCCGCGTATATGCGCTAACCTTACGACTTCAGACGCCGCGTTCTTTCTCGTTCCTCGGAGTCGTTCTTTTAAAAGTGGCTGTTTTAAAGGGGCATTCTGGTTTCGAATGCCATCTTTTTACTGTTTACTTAGCAATTTGTTTCGCGGAAGAACTTTCAAGTTTTGCAACACACATTTTCATAAATGTTGGAAGTAGACTTGAATTAATTGTCGAGGAAAATTAAAAGAAAAATTTGAAATTGGTAATGTACCGAACAGCCACCATTCGAGAGTTAATATCGTGTATTAGCTTGTAAAGAAAGAAATGCAGGTTTTTTGTTCCTTTGTTTTAATTCCAATTTTATACCAATAAATATTTACCTTAATTTAATGAGCGATATGTCATTTTAAAGCTTGTTTCACGCTCTACTTCATTATGCTTTTAGACATTTCATTTTATTCAAAGTTTTATTAAATTCTTTGGCTCTAGTTGCCAGCGTGAAACTTCTCATACATTCGTTGAGCGGCACTTCGGCCTAGTTTAATCTCATAGAAAACAAAATAATGTAAAAATAGCGTTTTGACATACTGAAATAAATGCCAAATGCTTTAATAAAAATTTGAATAAAATTAATCGTCAGAAGCATAATTAAATAGAGCGTAGAACAAGCTTTAAAATGACATTTAACTCATTAAATAAAGGTAGATATTTATTCATATAAAATTGCAATTAAAACAAAGGAACAAAAATCCTAAATTTTTTTCTTTGCAACGTAATATAATTGAGCTGAGGTGCGAGGATCGCCGGGGACTTTAATTATTTAATCGTATGTGCCGGCGCCGCTTCTTTCTGCTTTTTAAAAAGACGATCCCTGCAGGTAATAGAGAAACCTGCACTTGCGGTGCCGCAAATAGCTGCCAGTTATTATATCCATCCTGGCAGGCTCGTAATCGCCGCAACATTGTGTAATAATGCAGCCGCTGTTGACTACTCTCTTCTGGCTGCCGTGGAATCGTTGCTCGAAAGGAACCGCACGCCCCTCGTATACCAGGAAAATCTTCTAAATGGCTGCTCGAGCCCTCCAGCGGTTGGCTTTCGTATCGAATGGGCATCTTCGCCGCTGCAAAAACGTCTCCACCGCTTTTTCTCCCGGTTTGTCCCCTAATTGAGTACACTTCTTCCGCCGTTACTCGTGCTTCTCCGCCCTTTCCGTGTTCGCGACGCTTTAGATCGGTTTGTTTCGACGTTCCCCGAAAATATTTATCATTTATTATTCCAATGGACTATTACTTACTTCCTTTTTACCAACCTTTCTTGCTTTACGAGCTCTTTCGCGGCTGCTGTGATCAGTTGACTGCGCAGCTTTATGCTAAATCAAAATTGTCCAAGTCGTTTACACGGAACGGCACCTAAACGAAAATCTATTCTCTCTTCTGATAATTTCACCGTCACATTTTAAAAGAGTACATCATTTTACAATTAATCTTTCGCTTGCCAAATGATCGAATAAATAGTTTTGTTTAAGGATACATTATTCGGCATTGAATGGATTAAAATAAATTAACGAACCGTCGCGATACCGGTATTGATGGTTGTGACTAACATTCCTTTATTTTTATGTCATGGAGGGTGCGTACCGTGACGTGAAAATGACGAGTAATTCGTGCAATCTATTCTGCATCAGGAAGAGAGGGATTTGAGGACAATGAAAGAAGACTATATAAATTGTACACTCGATAAATATCCGATTCAGTGGACATATTCATTATCGAGAGGAATGAAAAGGAGAACGATAAAGGTGTAATGAAGCGTATTTTGCGAAAGTACACATTTCAATGGAGTTGATTTGGCATCGCACGATCGTTGAAAACCAACCTGGTGAATGAAAGTAGAATGCATTTGTCGTATGACAGCGGGAACATCGAATATTAATTACAAACAACTGCGTATCTTGTGTGGAAATATACACTGTGCATTGGCACGTGAGAATACGCCTTACTTATCCAGAATTGCAGAATGTAATGTCTTCTTTCATGAAAATTATCAAAAATATATTTCTTTAACTTTTCTGCTCTTGAACATGGGTTCACCGTATGCATCATTGCACGTGAAATGTAAAATGTGAATTTTACGCATCCGTGTAACCCGCAAATGTGCAACACTCGTTAAGGCGAAACTTTAATCATAATTAATGGATGTTCTACTTTATTTACAACCTGGAGAGATTTACAGTAAAAAGAAAGCAAACGTCACTTCAGTGCTTTCGCCAATTTTGGCATATTTAATTCGCTTACTTTCTTGATGGATATTGAATTTTTATTTGAAAATTCTTTACCCTCGATAACCGATGAAAAAGAATCCCTTCAATACAATATTAGCGCATACTCTCGAATCCGACGCATTCAGAGCGCTGAAAAACTTCCACCGGATAGAAAAAATATCCGCGCACCGTTTATCCCAGGTTTTTTCCTTATCACCGTGATTTTAATAAGCGGCGGTGTAAAGGGTGGGACTCGTTACGCCCCATTATTGACGGTCCCGTTTCAAATTCTCGGTATAATGAACAGTTTTACATTCATTATGCCGCGCGGCGTTATCACGTCAACGGGAACGCATAATTAATGCAAGGCGCGAAACGTTTATTACGTTGCTTAATTACTTGTCTGTCCAATATGCTTTCATTCATCGATGACACCGAATCGCCTTGGTAAATTGTTAATCAACCGTGTAACGCGTAGCTGCACGATGAAAAACCGTCGTCTCGGTTCCTTGTTCTCTTAAGTAACCCGTATACTGATCCAACGTGGCGCTGCGCTACGCTCGGCTCGCTACACTCGCGAAACTTTCCGCGATCTTTCGCTCGTTAGCGACGCGCCACATCTAATTTACAAGATGCGCCATGAATCGCGAGACAAGCTGTTACCCGAAACTTTAATACAACAGAGTTGTACATTAAACGCTTCGGAAGACGTACTCCTTCCGTATTGCGTGCGAATCGCCCCTGCAAAATCTTCCCTCCGGTTCGGAATTTTCAATGTCTCGACAGCACCTCGAAACGAGTCCGGCCACTAAAACTCCTTCCTCTAAGATATATTTTACGGTTTCAGTGATTAGAACTTTGACTGACCTAATAATAAGTCTATAAAAACTGCTCGGAATGGAAGAATTCCGGCCATCAATGTACATAATACTGGATTCATGTACCACAATTGATCGGGAACTTCAATTCTGGTATAAATTATTTAAATAAAAATAAATTTTTACAAATACCACGTTTTTAAAAACGGACAAAAAAGTATAAAATAATTTTTCCTAGTGCCATACAGATTCCTAACCTCGTACAGATATTCCTGAAAATTTGTGATTGTGAATTTTGAATAGTTGTGAAAATACTTGTGAGATTTAAAATGAAAAACGTGGGGCGCAAAATGCATCAATTATCTATAACATGCGCCCCACGTTTTTCATTTTAAATCTCACAAGTATTTTCACAGCTATTCAAAATTCACAATCACAAATTTTCAGGAATATCTGTACGAGGTTAGGAATCTGTATGGCACTAGGAAAAATTATTTTATACTTTTTAGTCCGTTTTTAAAAACGTGGTATTTTTAAAAATTTATTTTTATTTAAATAATTATTTTCTGCTTTTTAGTCTTGTGTTAATACTTCTATCACTCTTTATTAATACTTTATATACTCACTAAGCTTACTGTAAATTTCACTTGGTAAACAAAGCGATGATGCACTACCGGTCACGATCGTCGCGCGATGATGTACTACACTACCGATGGTTCGCGCGTCGGGGCGAAATGGGTCCGTGAAGTGGGGACGAGTCAGAGTGCGCACGCATAGTAAAGTAGAGGGGGTTGTCGAACGAAGTGGGGATCGCTGAACGCGATGACGTAGTTCGCGGGGGGATGAAAAGGTAAATATTTAATTGTTATTTTCTCCGAAACGGTAAGACTTTTTAAAAAATTTTTTTTTGAATAATGCATTGTCATCCAGTTCTGAGCCATGTGTGCAATTTCAAGTCTCTAGGTCATCAGGAAGTTAGTTTAAAATCAATTTCAAAATTTGTCACCGAACAAACAGACAGACAAACAAGAAAGCGAGCTAATAAAAACGTGGTAAAATAGAAGATAGAATAGAAGACTGAATAAGCTAACACATATACAGCTGATCCTCCACTAACAACGCAGCTCCTCCACCACCATCTATAATCCTCTCCACATAACTGGAAATACACCATAACTATAGATATCTGGGAGCACGAGACTGACCTAATAATATAGTAAGTTAACAAGCTAAGGAAAACAAACGCTAAAATATTAAAAGCATGCGTCTCCTTCGAGGGTGAAAACTTTTTTCTTGCGGTGTGGTGCATCGACAAGAGAACAAGTAAAGTACGTCGAAGCCTTCTCGTGCATACCCACTTTATATGCGGTTTTCATCACGCACGATCTTGAGAGCATGAAGTTGGTCTTTAATTTTCATCGAAAGTTCAGTCTCGCCGGTGGAACCGCGCGAAAAGCTATTCCAAACAAATGGATTTCATGTCCAGTTGCATTTCCAGCTGCATGGTACGCCAATTAACGGCGGCTGATCGTTCGCTGTGATAAGATAGCAGAGAGAGAAAAAAAAAGTGGAAATAGGGATCACGATAAACAGCACGGGCGGCAGAAAAATAGACGAGAGGTTCGATCAGCGCCGCCCAACCGTATCGTGATTGATAATTTACGCCGGCCTCGTCATTCTTTCATACAATTAATCAAAAGATCCCAGGGCAAAGAACTGTTGCACGATCGTTTCTCGCCGGGAAGCGCAAACAATCGATGCGCTAACATCAAATTGCCATTAGGAAACAGACTTGCGGATGATTTTCTGCGTTTATGACAAACACAAGGTGGTGCAATATTCAAAGGTACCTCTTTAAAAAATGTACAGTCCTTAATCATTTGAAAAATCTTCATACCCCAGAGAATCCGTCACACTAAAATATCTGACTGTTCCTGAAAATAGAATACAGAATCAGCTGAACGAAAAAAAGCTTTTTAAAAATCAGGCGTACATTTTTGTTTAATTATTATTTAACGTCGCTTTTTGAATTCTTACGTGAGAATAATTTCGTGACGGGACCTACAGTTTAGAATAAAGGTAGGTTCCGAACCACCTTGGGCACGACAGTATTTAGATGGCACATGGAATCACGCTTACATTAGAATGCACTAAAAAGGAGAAAATAATATTTTTAGATATTAGTGACTATAAATAAAAGCGTGGAACGCGCGCTACACTGTATTTAATGTAATCTTCGTGAGCACTAATATCTAAAAATATTATTTTCTCCTTTTTAGTGCATTCTAATGTAAGCGTGATTTAAAAAAAAAAATTTTTTATATTTCTTTATTTTCTACTTTTTAGTCTTTACTACCGAGCGTATTTAGTATGACCCATTTACCTTGCAGAACCGCTGGTGCTTGTCGCCCCTTTCCCGCCTGAGCCAATCCAAACGAACACTGTAAGTAAACTGAGCTCCTTCGGTGCGAAGTGGGCCAGTAGAGAGGGGTCGGAGTCGGAGTGGGAACGCGTAGTGGAGTAGGGAGCGCGCGGAGTGGGAATCGCTGCACGCGATGGCGTACTACCTAACATCGCGGGACGAAGGGCGAAGGGGAATATTTAAAAATATCGTTTAAATTTATAGAATATTACATTGCCATCCAGTTCTGAGCTATGTTGAAAATTTCAAGTCTCTAGCTCATCGGGAAGTGGCTTAAAATTTGATGCATAAAACAACAACGAGAACTCGGCAAGCTAATATAAACGTGGAAAAATATTATGAATTGTTGTTGTCCATTGGATAACACTAGAAGACGTAAAATAAATTCGAAAGAAATTCTAATCACAGTGACGGTAACATAGACCGTCACGCAAGAGATTAAGAGGTTTTCGCGTGAACTGAAGTGTTGATTACAGGATCTCGGGCATTAGCAAATAGGTTAAAGAAAATTCTGTCATAATTTGTCTCCCTCTGGGAACAATCTCGAGGCAGGTAAACGCGGCAAGAATCTGCGCATCGTTCGAACAACATCACGCCCTGTGTCGCAAGCGACGGTGGACAGTGGTTGGTCTTACGGGGCCGAGCAGAATTTAAATCACGGTAACGAAGTTCATATATCGAGTATGTCCGTAAATTCGTCGCCGCTTGGGTAAGATAAAGCGTGGAACCCTTCGACCGTACAAATTTCACCTCGTTTTCTGCTCCAGATTTGCTTCAACGAAGCGGCGACGTGCAATTAGAGATTACCCCCTACGCCACATCGTTATTCACCACCTGACTTCCCGAGCAACATTGTATCTTGTCCGCATTTTCCCGTCTCGATAAATGCGTCATATTAATGCTCCGCCCGCATGGATAATTTCCTGCACTTTCCCGTCCCTCCTACGTATCCTGCGCACCACTCCCGCACACATGCATAATCGCGTACTCGTGCACACACACACACACACGAGCAACTCTCTCGCGCGCCGTTGTCCTTTATCCGTCCTTTTTTGTCGCGGATTGCCATTAAACGTTTATGCATACATTAAACCGGTATCGATCGAGCGATTTGTAGTAACGGTTAGCGAGCAGAGCGTACGCCACGCCACGCCGGAGAGATTTTACCCGAACGGCCACGAATAATTCATAGTCGGTTCGATTGAGGCCGGGAACAAAGTTACTCGACGAACAAACGGGAATAAAATCTCCGCTCAATGAAAGGCACGAATTGAATAAACCTGTCGACGCTGGCCTATTCTCGCCAAAGGAGAATCATCGAACGAACCCGTTTAATGCTCGTGTACCGTCGCACTCACGTATGTAAACCCCTTCCGTTTCTCGAGAACAGTCGCGCCTTCCGAAACAATTTTCACTTGTTTGTCTATCGGCTGACTGTGCCGTCGTAGAAATCCCTTTCGCGTGTCACAGTAAAGTCGCGATTTGTTTATTTAAAATCGCGACTTTACTGTAATCCTTTGTAGCTAGAATTTTTACTACGAACGTGAAAAAAATGTGTCTGTCCTCTAAACATACGTTGGCGATAAAATGAGAAGGTTGGAAGAAATGTTTAATTTTCGAGTTAAAATAGCTCCGAGCATTAATGATTATAAAATCAATTGAATTCAATTAACACATAGTTTTAGATGGCGCTACTCTCAATAACTGCATCAGTCGGAAACCAGTTTAACCCTTCATTGCATGATTTTTTTAATTTGGATAAAAAAATTCAAAGAAGTTTTTGTGTTTTATTTAAGGGAAAAATATTTTAAAAACAACATTTTCAGAAAAATAAACATAGTAAGAAAATACATTCTTAGTTTATTATAATACCAGATTTGTTAAATGTATCGTATTATAGTATATCATATCTGATACGGTTAACAAATCTGGTATTATAATAAACTGAGAATGTATTTTCTTACTATGTTTATTTTTCTGAAAATGTTGTTTTAATTTTTTAAAATATTTTTCCTTTCAATAAAACACAAAAACTTCTTTGCATATTTTTAATTCGGATAAACAAATTCAAAGAAGTTTTTGTGTTTTATTGAAAGGAAAAATATTTTAAAAAATTAAAACAACATTTTCAGAAAAATAAACATAGTAAGAAAATACATTCTTAGTTTATTATAATACAGTGTAATTATAATATAGATAAAACAGTGTGTTTGGGATTGGCCGGGTGTGTTGGCAGCGTGTACGCGCCGTCACCGATCGTCGCATAGCGATTGGCGGGCTCCCCGATAACTGCGAGATCTGAGATCGATCGGCTGCTCGCGGAATCATTGGCCGGCGCCGTCGAGAACGATTGTTAGCGATATCGACCGCAGATATCGACTATGATTGACGGATCGCTTTGCGACCCGTCTAACGATAGCTCGACGACGACGGCCAACCGCCAGCGGATCGGTCGATTAGCTAACTATAGTCAGGTGAATTGGATCTCGCCTTTTTTCTCTCGCTCTATCTAGTATTAATGTTGCGCGTCTTTTGACCGACTTAATAAAAGATAATCATCTACGGGTTCCTGTGATAAGGAATACATCTAGTTGAGTTTCTCAAAGTAACTGTACCATATTTTGTTAGTTGTTTATTAATTAAGTGTTGAGCAAACAAGTGTTTGTACAAGAGACGATTCCTGTTAGGCAAATAAAGTTATTGTTTTATAAAGTGCGGCTCCTAAGTTTTAGCCTCCGATCCTAAACACAGTGAATCAACACGTTGACCAGCCGACAAAAATTTACTGCAATTGTTTGTGTGATTACGTCTGATGATAAAGTCTGCTGCACTCATTAGCGATTCGTTAATGTCGGCGGTCGATCCTAATCCCGAGTTTATCAAACAGAGGCTGGTAACGGGGGTTCAATTAATGCGCTGTAGCGATCCCGGCAATTTATCGCCGGCTAATAATTAGTTCGTTAACCGGAACGCAGCGACGCAGGAACATTGTGACTGAAGGATCGAGAGCTCGTCGTGGCGTCGCGTCGTGACGAGCTTCCCCGTCAGGGGAAGTAAACTCCTATGTATGACCTTGACCCGCTTTAGTTCGTTTTTAAAGGACTTATTTTAGATGGCACCACGATCGAAGCATATCACGTGATCGAACGTGATTGGACGTGACTGATGTTCTAATCTTTGGCGCTACTGGGTGCTACTATTTGCCCATGAAGTTGTTTCTTCACCTATTTGACTATAACCTCCAAAATCACTGTCAATTGTGAATTGTTGAATGTGAAATTGAATCTCATTGTTGCGGCTACGATTTTTCAATTTATGGATGACATTTTTCTATTGTTTTGAAAAGTCGATTAATAAGCTCGAAAAAAAGAACTTTGCTTAGTGTCTAAACATTTGTAGAAATAATTTTTCAAAATTGAACGACACTCAGTGAACTTTTTTGTGTCCATAAATTATAACATTTTTCCATGTTTCGTTTAGGACATAAAGAGGTGCAGAGGAGTGCAGCAGCAAGTATAAAAAGTAAAACATTACCTATTATTATTACAATATTATTCTGTATTATTATTATTATATATCATTATTATATGTATTACTGTATGAATTATGATGTATTATTACTATGTATCGTCGTATACATATAATAAAAAGATGTCAAAATGAAATATTTGTAAAAAACATATTATATCCCTTTACGTCGAAGTTCTAATTATATATATTTATGTTTAATTTTATGGCAAATTTATGTACATCGACTCGGTTCGAGTGCGTGCAGGTGGAAAATCAACGGACCCTAAGGATACCATGAATTATACATTCGTTAGTCCCAAAATTCGTGTACTTCCCGGAAATGAGAGGTTCCTTGGGTCATTTGAAGCGACGTTTTCCTTTACAAAAATGACGTCGGCGGCTTTGTTTAGGAGTTATTAACGAAAAACACGGACCAATCAGAGCGCGGCAACAACGGATTGATTCTGGCTCGGCCAATGGCGCCGCCACGTTAAGCGGGACCTGTCGCTGAGTCGGACTCCGTTCGCTATAGCCGCACTCTGATTGGTCCGTGTTTTTTGTTAATAACTCCTAAACAAAGCCGCTGGCGTCATTTTTGTAAAGGAAAATGTCGCTTCAAATGACCCAAGGAACCTCCCATTTCCGGGAAGTACACGAATTTTGGGACACCCTGTATAGCTATGGAGTTTTTGCGAACTACTGTCTCTGCTATACATTTTATAGCTAATTGGTATTTATGACAGATTGGTGGTCTGGGACAGATATAATAATGTACATAGATAAAAAAAGAGTACAAATAATATTATGGGAAAGAACATGGATAATTATTAATGAACCGTAGCAATGAAATATATACATATACATGGTCCACATATTATACATGGGAGTTTACTCCTTCTGCTTATAGTGTCATGAGCTTAGAAGTTGGTCTGGCACGTTGCTGCCTACGCTGGGAACACGTGCTGTGCAAAGAACGTAGGGAACGGTCGACGTCGACGACGTCATCGTCGACGGCACGCTTCTTCGCGGCAAGGAGAGTTGAAAATCAAAGCGAGCCGCACACCTCTAAGCGCCGCCGCATGCTTTATGTAACTGTGCTTTGTGATTTATCGTCGCAGAAATATTGAACATTCCGGGATCTTTTCAACGCGATGAACCCGCAGCGAACACAGAAAATATAAAAAAACCAGAAAGAACCACAGAGATAGATACAGAGAGGTAGAGGGGAACGAGCAGACGAGCGTTGAAAGCTCGGCGAGAATAAAAAACGGGGAACATAGTCGGTCGCGCGACTGTTTAAAATTTCGTTGGAACGCGAAATTCGCAGCCGATACAAGACTGGGCTCGGTTGGAGGAAACGGGGCGTGGAATAGGCCGCGAAAGGTGAACGAAAAGATCACATTATTTCAGGAAGGAGCCGCGAAAAGGGGGAAACGCCGACGCCGGGGACAAAGGGGGTGTGGGCGAGAAAGAAAAAGGGAAAACGGGAACGGCGCCGGATAAAAAGGAACGCCGGTTTCGGAAGGGGTTTTTCAGAGGAGGGTAGACTGAAAGTCGACGGTGAAGAAGGGAGAGAGGGAGGAAGCCGTTTGCATTCGGTTTTACGGTGTGTGCATATACGCGCGGGGGCCGATGGTGAACACAAAGCCGCAAGACGGGGGCATAGGGCTGCGCGAAAGGGAGGAAGGCACACGAGTGGGTCGTCGTGATTTCATTTCTCGTGCGTTGCATTCGCGCGGGAAGCCACCATTAATTAAAATATGGGGAGAAAAAAGGATAACGGAAATGCTGTACACGGAATGTATAAAAGATTCTCATTTCACCGAAGCCCATATCCACAGAATAACCGCGGGAGGTGGATTCTGACAATGCTGCCGGATCTGGCGAATAGATTTGCGCGACTGCCGTGCACAGCATTTATATTCTATCTCGTCTGGCCTCTCTCGTTCTATCTCTCCTCTTCTCTCACTCCTCTGTCTCCACACGATGCTCGTTCATCCTCATTTCAACCTACCTCCGCATTCGTTTCTGCTCCCTCTACGACACCCTGTTGCCCTTACAACCACCAATCCGGACACATGTGTGCTCGTCATTTTCTTGCCGGTGTGCACCCATTCGTATGTACAAGGTGCGATCGAAAACACATCAGACTCTATTTCCTTCCCTCCAGACCCTGCTTCGTACAAGATACAGTTTCAACTTCTTAGTTTGAGACACCAGTTCCTTTCTCGTCACACCATATTTACCCGTCGAGGGTGGCGGAACGTCGTTCAAAATTCCGGGTCCGAATTGGTCGTTGTAGCCTGTGTCAATTCAAGTCGCGCGAAATCAACCCATCCCCCGCGACGCACCCCCGGAAACTCGGTCTGCGGCGTCAGGCCGGAATGACGAAAATGAAAGGCTGAAAAACGGCTCGACACGTGTACCCTATCGTTTTGTCTACCTCCTGTATCACCGTTTTACCACCCCCTGTATCTCCCACCATCGTAACAACCCCCACCCTTTCGCTAACTTTCTTCCCCACCGATCGTTCAGAGCGATGATCGAATTCTTTTCGATAGGAAATTGGGTCGCGGCGTAACACTTCCCGAAAATTCAGCGTGAAACTTGAAGATCGCCGATTCCCGACAACCGTTTGCACAGAGGGTGCAAAGAGTCTGGGCAATCGTTTCCGTTTCAATGGAGGCAATCAGCGGTGCTCCGACGCTTTTGTGGATTGCATTCCGCCATCCCTGGTCTTCGCGGACTGACGGCTTTATCGGCGAGCCGCGCCGTGGAAAGTATTTCAAAATTTTTGGATAGGGTTGATCGACTTTGCGGATTCGATATACCACGCGACAGGGCTGCATATTCGCGACTCGCCGAGAGGATAATGCGCGAACTTTCGATTTGCGTGTACACGCTCTCTTCCGTTTGGAACGCTCGCGAACGATGAAACGAAAGGATTTTTAAATAATTGCTTATTTACTTCGATAAATATTTCACTCGAATTATTGAAACACGCCGATATTCGACGTAACTTGAAATCATTATCCATATTGTTATTAATTCTGTAAATATTGATTTCCTCGAGTACATAAATTATTGAAATTATATAGCAAATATCGACTATACGCGATTATTTATTAATTGGTCTGTTTGTACAAACAAATGCGTTAGCATCGACAATATAACAAAAAAACAACAACAATCGACCAACCGTTTTATAATATTCCTAAAGTTTTTTGCTGGAACGTAAATGTTTAACAGGTTGAAACGTTTATCAACATTTCGATTGTCAAGACAATTTTTTTTTACAATAACGAACATCTATTGTTTTGACGAAAGTTAAATTACAAACTTACCAGCGTAAACACATTTCCGTTCGCTTATGGAAATATCAAGCTTTAAAACAACGCGCAGATTAACAACGTTCATTACACTCGCATGTTCTCGTTAAAACATTAAGTGGGGCGTGTGTGTCGAAAGTGCATAACACGCTTATTTGCAAGCCAACGCTAAATTTATTAAATCCAGTTTGTTTAACGTTGCCGCGTACACGAGAATGCTGCTGTCCCTGGTAACAGTTTTAACGTATCGCTGTTTTCCATTTCTTTATGCATTGTGATCATGAGGTGAACAGAGAGGCTACTAAGTAATAAATGATCTGTGGATTTTATGCATATATGAATAGACAAAATCTACGAGTATCAAAAAAATTGCGTTCAACGTGTTAGAATCATTAGAATAGGCCTATTAACAAAAATCGGTTAATTATAAAATTTCGTATGTACAATGTGTAAGAAATTGTAAGAACGCAATGTGTGAGAGAGTTACATTATTACAGAATTTCATGAAGCTAATAAGATTTTTTAGTGGCAGCTTAACCTCTGCTACATGCATCGAGTAATTAAAGTACCGTTGCTAGTTACCCACACATGTTTCGTTATTACTTTACGAGCCCTTAGATATGTAATCCCCCAAGCGCAGCTACATCAAGTTCATGTTTAATACAATGAATCACATGTTAAAAGCTATGCTCCGTACCGCTTTCGAGGATGTAGTATCTGTTAATACGTTCCGAAGTTTAATTAATTTTGCAAACAGCAATGCACGTGGTATTTATTAATCACCGTAATTGTTTCGTAGGATGTACCCAGCCAGCGAAATTTTCGTGATTTTCAAATGTGATTTATCGTTTCCAAAGTTTCTGCTCCAAATGGATACGATATATCGAACAAACAATAATGTATAACATTTTTCAAATTACGTTACCGACTACAATGGAATGCTCGAACGAGTGCAAAATGTCTCGAGTAACAATAATTTGGCAATGTATTCAAATAAATTTAAATTTTCGTTCAACCTCCGGTATAATGTTAGTTTAAAAATTTAAATAAAAATATTATTACGTGTCGCGAAAGCTTCACGTTTCTTTTTTCATGTGAATTAAAAATCCGCAGTCTGGTTGACATATAAATAAATTCGAAGGATCCGAGTAAAGAAAAAAAAGTGTCGTCAATCTCCTTCTGCAAATTCGTAGAAATAGTTTTTATAAATATTTCTACCTTTCGGAAACATTCAATCTTCTGCAACCCGTATGATTAAACACAGTCTACTCCGAAAACGTTTGCTCACCTTATCAAAACTTCCCCTTCGCGATGAAAACTAAAAACTTGCCATGACAACGATATTTGCACATGCAAAAAACAAATCGAAACTTACCGATAACCTCCCCTAGTGATTTTTTTCATCTCTCCCCCGCGGAGTTTCGTGCATCGCTTTTGACAGTGGCAAGGTATGCGTGTGGACTTTAAAGAAAGCTCGATCCATTGAACGCCTGTGTGAGAAAAACTTTTAATCGCGATAACAACGTATCTCCATTGTAAATTAATTCAGTTTTCCGATGTTGTGTACGAAAATAATTTAATAGACGAGGTTGCTGGAACGATCGATTGATAGTCGTTTATTTATTTTATATCGTACAAAAACGATACTACCGAGCAAAATGATGAAATTTTTTTGTTAATATCGCCCGCTATATCGAGTGTCGTGACATGGAATATTTGTATAGTCAGGCACGTATGGTGCTGAACTTTTGAAGTGTCATTGCTTCGTTCGTTTTTTATACTTCGTTAACTTTGCAGTAATTTGATAATGCACCGTCCCCGACATAGTTGTATTCGCTCACACGCTATCTACGCCGAAGGACCACAAAATAAGCACACGAAATGAGTAATTCGCTAATGGAGGTTCAAGCTCGAACACTTTTCATAATATGAAGCACATTTATCCTTGTTCTCTGTCTTGCGGATTTGATGCGTTTCAAATAATTCAACAACTTTGCGCATCCAGCAACGAACGCAGAATTTATATTCATTCCGCGGAAAGATGCTATCGATAATCGCGTTGGATTTCGCTGGATAAATAATTTTGCAATAAAAAATGCAAACTTACCGGATAGGCGGTAAATGAATTTTGTATAGCGGTACGGTGTTGCGGTGGGATCATGGGGGTTCATTTATGCGGCGCGGCGTCGTCGCGGTTAATTGATTTGGTTCATTGGAAATCATACAGTTGACTTTAAAATTTGATCAATAGGTTTTCTACTCGGCGCGGGACATGCTAAATATTCGATTCAAGCAAAACCGTTGTAAACTTTGAATCACGCGCACGGAGCTTAGTGTTGGACGTATTGAAATGGTCGGAATCAACGAGACAGAATGCCATTAAAACAGGAAAAAGGGTAGAGCGTGCTTTGATGGGATTAAACGAACGTTGCAAATATGGAGGGGAATAATTCAAAGAAAAATTTGAATGCCCAGGCCGGGGAGCTTTTGCAGTGCGTTTCCTCGTGAAATCGCAGGCATGGACACGAACGTTAATCCTCGCGTCGCAGAACGTGGCCGGAACGAAAAATTCTTTAGGGTTACTCGTTAAATTCAGCGAATCACCGGCTGTTCCAGGATGGAAACGAGCCTGTGCCCACGGCTCATCGCGTTGGCCAAATTTTTCAGAACTCAGGAAAAAATAGCGACGATCAACGGAATCTTATTTAACGAATCGATTCGAGACTGCGTCCGCCCCGTGAACGATGGCTCACGCTTGATGAAAGAAGTTTCCGCGAAAGTAAAGTCGTTATAAGCAAGCCAATCTCGGAGCTTTCTATGAAGGCAACTCGCAGGAATCCATGTTACTCTATGGTAATTCCTGACGTTCTATCTGCAAGACCTGACAAAAGAACCTCCAGTACAGGAAAACGCCTCGGTAATAGACTGCAACCAATCTCGGTAAATTAGGGATCAATTTTTCCAACCAATCTGGCTAAAATATTCATCAATTTTTCAGAACACGTACTAGCCTAGCGAGATCGGTTCTCGAGAAATTGAACTTGTTCAGACAATTGGAAATCAACGCTATCACATTTTTATTTTTAATATAATATCAGTATGGTGTAGAGCTAAGTTATATGCATCTAGGAAAACTATTACATAAAGCTTGACAATCCGCGGAAAATTCATTAATTAATCCGATGTAACATTTTCAAAGAATAACATCTATCGCTCTGGAATTTCTGCTCCCGTTGATAATAATGAAATTTTGCAATTAAATAATTCCGCACGATATCGCCGGATATAATTCCCTTTTGTGGAAATCAATTAAATACCTTTCGGCGATGTCAAACTAATACATTAATTACGGCCATCTAGAATTACAATGATTTTATCATTTTATTTATTACGTTTACGCGGAGCCCTGTGAAATTTTTACCAAAACTCGTTTTATCTAAAATTTAAAGGGGATAAGTGAGATTTTTTAAAAAATATAGCAGGAGGAACAGATCATTATTAAATCAAATTTGAAGTAGGAAAGTAAGAGTAGACTTTAGAAATTCGTGAAGTTCGTAAGCGTGCTGAATCTGCTATTCCTTGAAAACGGCGGAGACCCATGATATAACCTTATGGAAATTAATTTGAACTTTTCTGTCCTGGATGCTTTCAGAAATAACCCCGGGAGAAAGTTTCTCATTCGTCCATCAAAAAACGAGCGTGCCAACGAAATTAAATTTTCTGTAAAGAGCAACAGGGGACGTTAGAAGATGCGAGCTCAGACGACGTCCACACTCCTCGTTTACCGGAACACTGGCCATATTTCTTGAACGCTCGGGCGAAACTTCAGCTCAACACAAAAATTGACTTCTGACCGCTGAAAAATTGATTCCGCCGGGGCAAAAGGGTGCACGTGTCACCCAGCGTGCACGAAACTCTCCAAGGTGTTCCGAAGAGAACGTGGAATTCGAAACTGGGAACCATTAATGCCAATGAAAAACTACATATTAAAATAATAAACACATAAAGTGTTCTTCAAGTACATACGCATAAAAGGCGATCAAGATTACTTTAGAGAAAGTAGAATGCATTGTAATAGTACAAATTATTATTTCTAATTTTCGTTCGTGAAAGTACAGGAAAATGAACCAACCAAACCCGTCTTTGTCTTGCGCTATCAAGCTTCCTGGAAACTGATGAATTACTCGCAACCGCAGCTAGCAATTACGCGAATAAATGTTTTCCTAAAGAAAACTATTTATTATTGTAGCAGCAATGCATTATTTTATCCGAAAATCAGCATAACCAGTAATTAATTCTTAACGCTGCGTTGTAATTATAAATTTTCAACGGAGCTGGATAGAATCTTAAACTGATAAATGAACCGCTTGACAGAGCCCTTCTGATTAATCTCTACCATTCCGCCACCCCTCATTGAAATGCTTCCCCTTTACGTTTTTCTTGTTTATTTCCCATTACCTAATTAGATCGCAGAAGTTTGACAGACGCCAAATTGTTTTCCAACGATAAGAGAAATTGTTAGCGACTTACATTGCGAAAAATTTCATAAAAAGAAAGAAACACAACTATCTTGAAATAAGAAACACAAACTAGGAAACAGAAGCAATTCGTATATTGCCAGGAATAAAGTTATACGGACACGTTTCGAAATGTATAATTATTTTTCGTGAATATTTTCGCTTCGCGGAGAAAACGTAAAGTCAGACACCAAAATCAATATGTTACTCTCCAAACATTGCCTAAAGCATTTCGGTAATGTATACACACCATCCAGGCAAAGTGTAAAGCACATCTTACTTCATAGTTTACCGAGTAAATTTCGGCAATGTGTACATTACCAAGGTAGTGACTCATAAATTATTATAGTAACATTAATTACCACGTTACCGAGACTTTAACTACTTGTCACTTAAAACGTCGTAACTTTCTCAATTTAAGAAAACTCATTACCAACACACTGTTCCACCGAGCTTGCGCTTCTATTACTACAATAACGATAGAAAAACTATAAAAACGCAAGCGGCTTTTAATAGCCTCAGCGTCATAATGAAACTCTTTATATCGCCGATATAACGTGTCCATCGTAATATGTAAATACACATCGGACTCATAATAATTATACCATAAAATAAACACTTTATGCAGAACATTTCAACATCAAAGAGCTCGTAGTGCATCAATCTACTTTATTCTATGCATTCTACTTGATGAAAATTTTATTTAATGCAATCCGAAAGACAAAGCGTATACATATTAAACGAGATAAACACTTTTCGAGGAAATTTATTCAAATTACGTAAACGCGGATGCCAATGGAGCCTGAAACTCGCCGAGCGATTCGCTGACAAACGACCCGCAGCGACGTTGTAAGCGTTTAGGAGGTATTCTGCTCCAGGACTTTGAAAAATCGATTTTTTATTGTATTTCCCTAAAAGCGTATATCTTCGATAATGTGTTTGCGAAGGGATGTTTTGATGGATCGGATATCTCGCGAAAAGTGAATATTTAAATAATCATGATTTCATGAAAACGGTTCATCTTCAAGATGGAACTGTATAATTTATGTTTGTCGAAAAATCCACAGTCTATGCTAACCCAAACCCTCTCTCTGGTTTGTTTCGCTGTCAACAGCGTTCTTCGGCGAATTGCGATGGAAACGAATGATTCCGCGATGACCACGGAAATGACTGTCCAGGCAGCACCGTCGATTCGCAATACCGTGCGGAGGTGTTGCGAATTCGGGGGTTTCGGGCGACAGAAGTGGAAAATTACGTGGGTGCTCGTGTGGATCGTTTTATTGTATTTCCCCAAAAGCTTATATCTTCGAAAATGTGTGTCTGCGAAGGGATGTTTTGATGGCTCGGATATCTCGCAAAAAGAGAATATTTAAATAATCATGATTTCATGAAAAAGGCTCATCTTCAAGCTGGAACTGTCTACCTGTAGGAATATTCTATGTCAAATCATTATTCTATGGCAAACCTTCGCTCTACTGTTAAGGATGTTCTGGAGGTATATGAAAACGCAATAAAATCTTTGAAAATTTGACAAGATATAATTCTTACTAAATTAATGCAATTACCAAAGTTTGTGTTCGATTTAACACGTGTTCAAACAACTTCAAGCAACCTTCAGGCAACTTCGCAAATGTGGCGACTGTAGCAACCTTCAATACTACCAACTCTTAAATACAAAAATACAGCTAAGTACAGTATTGTCACGTCTTTTGTTATTATCAGAACATAATTTTAAACAAATTTCACATGTTAATTTTAAATAATAACCATGAATATTACTTTCTGAAGTATTTTTAATTTATTTAAATATTTATTTTAAACTTTTTGTTGCGTACTTATATATATTGAATATCACAAATTTATTATCTTAAAGTTCAAATCAGGGGGTACAATCATCGAAAAAAAGTACTTACAATTTTTTATAATATGAAGACCATTCGATTAAACAAATAAATATAACACGAAATTTACTAAATAAACGAAAGCTTTTAAATTAATCTATTTTTAATCTTATGAATGGCTTTCATTGATAGAGTTCGAATTTCTTGTACTTTTGTCTTCCATTGTACCTCCAGAACATCCTTAAAAACATTGAACGGCTCGCCGTGATTGATGATGTGTCGTCACGACGACACCATATTCAAACGGAACACGGTTCGACAGCTGTAAAGACATGTAACTAAACCATTAAAATAAAGTTAGTTTTCATTCTTTCTGGATACTATATAACTTATGTTTGTCGAAAAATCCACAGTCTATGCTAACCCAAACCCTCTCTCTGGTTTGTTTCGCTGTCAACAGCGTTCTTCGGCGAATTGCGATGGAAACGAATGATTCCGCGATGACCACGGAAATGACTTTGTCCAGGCAGCACCGTCGATTCGCAATACCGTGCGGAGGTGTTGCGAATTCGGAGGTTTCGGGCGACAGAAGTGGAAAATTGCGTGGTGCTCGTGTGGATCGTTAAATCTAGGATGGCATCGTGCAGAAACGGCGGCCGGAAGTTGGGAAATGCCGTTGAAGTTGGATACGAGCAGCGATGCAGTTGCAGGAGTTGCAACTGAGGGCCGCGCGGTGTCCGGTGATACCGGTCCGAGTCGACCGCGTTGCACACTCGTATCAGCGATAATATCTCGCTCGATTCCGACGGCCGCAGTCGTAGTCACGCGTGGCGCTGCAACCGACACGCACTAATTATGCAAATGAGTTTAGGACTGCTGCGGGCCGCTGTTAACGAGCGATGCACGTGCATTCGCGTTCCATCGAGCGGAGAAACATCGGGTTGCAGCGCCGAGCCTGACACGCGCGTGCATCCGACGACGTATGCAACGCGTGGAACGCAGCGCGCCCTTCTGCACCATCGAAATCAATTTCTCATCGATCGCGAAAATTCTTATACCTTTCGCGGACGTTCCCCGTTCCAACGTCCGGTGTTTTTTCTCGAATATTCGTTATTTCGAAAATTCATCTCCAACAGACACGTGTCAATATCTTGATACTCTTCTGGTCCATTGTACCGTTTTTTCTAGGACACCAACAAGACTTCAGACTAGTTTTATTCTTCAATTTTTTTCAGCTATATCTTCACTCTTTGTGGATGACGATTTTTAAAAACTATTATCCACAGATGACTATATACTGTGTATCTGTGTAGATAATTATATACAGTTAATCACGTTAATATTGGTTTAAATAAACTAGATTTAATATCCTGTTATTCGAACAGTTCTGTCGCCTTATTGGTTCGGATATACAGGGTGTCCCAAAATTCGTGTACTTCCCGGAAATGGGAGGTTCCTTGGGACATTTGAAGCGACATTTTCCTTTACAAAAATGACGCTAGCGGCTTTGTTTAGGAGTTATTAACAAAAAAACACGGACCAATCAGAGCGCGGCTGCAGCGGATTGATTCTGGCTCGGCCAATGCCGCCGCCACGCTAAGCGGGACCTGTCGCTGAGTCGGACTCCGTTTGCTTTGGCCGCGCTCTGCTTGGTCTGTGTTTTTTGTTAATAACTCCTAAACAAAGCCGCTGGCGTCATTTTTGTAAAGGAAAATGTCGCTTCAAATGACCCAAGGAACCTCCCATTTCCGGGAAGTACACGAATTTTGGGACACCCTGTAGAAAGAAACTTCTGAACAATTTTTAGCGAAAATGTCCATTCGCGAGCAAAATGTCAGAGAGCATTGTTTCCTCTGCGCGCGCCCCTCCGTCCCGCCGCTAAATAACCAAATTTTCCGAGGTGAACTTTGACATGAACCGGCTCCGATTGCTATTTCGGAATGGCATTTAAGGTATTCTGGCCATCGCGAAGGCATTGTCATCGTTTATTCAATTGCGGTCGGCGAAATTTTCGACGGGAAAAGGAGGGGTCGGTGAATCTGCGCGCGGTACAACGGCCGATCGAACCACAAACTCATCGTCACCGATGTCCGACCGCCATTTTTTTCGCTCCAATTCCTCGGTATGCCGAGCAACAGTTAACAAATTGTTTCCCCCGCTGCCGTTCTGGAAGCTCGAACGCGAACCTACCGCGAACGTCACGGAAAAGAAAAATAAAAGCAAGATGGTCGAGAAAAGAAATCGGTGGTTCGCCGGTCAGAAAATTCCCGACGTCCGTTTACAAAAAATAAAACTGTATTTGCCGGTCGGCAAAGCACTGACGCGGCTCGCCTTCGATTTTCAATATCCGTGGCTTTTCATATTCCGCGTGTTCGGCAGCCTGAAAAAGCGGCAACCGGTTGCTTGTAAAATTGCGGGACAGAAAGACGCCGGCCGAGACCGAGGATATTAATTCTCGGCGAATGATACGACCCGCTCTCGATCAAACTTTACCTCTCGACGTTAACAAAGTTTTCTTTCGATTACTCGACGACAAGGGAATCTCCAGTCCAATTGCTGCGCCGGTACACTCCTCGACAAAATGACGGCGTATATGTGTTATCTTCCATTTCCACGAGAACTATTAGGTCGTTCGGAAAATTCTGCGGATAGAGAGCTCTGGCGTATGTTCAATTCATATTCTGTGGCTGTTCCTTTTTTACAAATTCAATTTTTCTTCTTGATTTAATCATTCTTAGCACTTTACTTAACGGAAGCTTATCGATAGGATTTCCAATAATTGTGTTGTACCAAAGGAAAGCATAGATATTGTCTTTTACATTTCAATCTTAAATGGAACTATTAGATGGCGTTATTGAGGATGATTTGTTAGTTCACAATGAAGATTTCTGTTGCTATTGAAGGTTCCATTAAAAAGTGTTTAGACATATACCATAGGTTTTTAAAAATTAATGAAAGTGAAAAAATATACAATTACACTCAATGGATATTGTCGTGAATGAATATCATTAGTTTTTGTCCAGAGGTTTCGGTATTGTTGCCGATGCTATTATTATTTCTTCACGAAACATTGAGCAGAACGGGCTCTTGCGATTGTCCTTGATGGTTGCCGAACAAGGGTCAGGTTCGATTTTTTTCACCCTCCATGTTACAGGAATTTCACGTCACATTGGAGCCTGAAGGGCTGCGAATCGTGGCTAACTTTGGCCGATGATCCGAATTATGATTCCCTTGACCAACGCGAAGCGTATTTACCTCTCCGCAAAACGGTTTCCTCGTGCACCCCTACTTCCATTACCCACCCTCGTTTTCGGAATTCTCATCTTTAACACTTTGACCGCTGGCTATCTCGAAAATTTCGTAACATCCAAGTAGTTTATTCCGTGAAATATGAATTCACGAAGGTGCGAAAATACATTTTAACTTTGTACATAAATCCGTCGTTGATAATAATTACCAGGACCTTCTAAAATAATTATGTAAGAAATTATCAAGTATATAAGAGAAAAAATCAAAGAAGAATGGAACAACATATGGAAGTCGATACCATCTAAGATACATAATATAATCACAGATTTTTTCCAAGACACATGAGCAGAAAAGAAAGAATAGTCCTTTCCTGCCTAAGAACTGGTCATTGTAAGAGGACACATGAATTTCTCATAAAGAAGACAGAACCCCCCTCTGCTGTAATACCTCGCTCACAGTTCACCACATCTTGTATGAGTGCCAAAAATTTTCCACCCAGAGACTCAAATGTGGAATCAACCAGAACACTGCCCTCACATCCGAAAAGAATATAAAAAACACTATTGAATACCTTAAAGATATCAACCACCTCAACAAAATCTAAAAAGCACAATAGCGGTTCGTCACTAATGACCTAGATGTTGATACGAGGTTAAACCTGAATATAAAAAAAATTATGTAAGAATGTTTTGCATTTTAATCATAAACGCATCTAATCCCTTGATTATTACATTTTGTTACTGAAGTAATAGAATTACTCAGACTCGAGAAACAAAAATGAGAGAACAAAATCATTAGAGAAGGTAGGTAGGATTATTCTTTAGGGTATTTCTTAGCTAAACCGATTATCTGAAGCTATCAGACGAGACTTATTAATCCATTAGTTCAGCAATCGGTTATTGATCCGCTAACCAGTATTACAGTGACGAGAGTGAAAATCACGCACGTGGCATTTAGACAACGGACACAGAAGCCCGGAATTATGAGCAGAGACTCGTCTTCTTTGTCCCATGGCCGACGTTTAATCAAATCCGGACGAAAATGGGATCGTCCCGCGTCATTGTCCAATGGCAATTAATCGGTGAAAGCCGGAAATTTAATTAAACGTAAACAGCGAATACGAAACTGTATTATGGGTTCGGAGAACAATCGAACACCGATCGTTACGAAATTTTACTGAACTTGAAATTTTGCTCTGTTCTCGTCGCTCAAATATTTTATTAACATTAACCCATTGCACTCGGAGCTATTTTAACTGGAAAATTAAACATTTCTTCCGATCTACAATATTTTCATACCTTACGATTTTTGAAATTTTATGGATATGAAATTGGTAAAATACCTTATAAACTACCTAAATGTTTAGTAATTGATTAGATACCGATATATTTAATAATATAAACAATATTTTGAAGAATGGTACAGCATTTTTTAGTAGTGCTTCAAAGGCGACAGCCGAGTCTTCCAGTCTGTGAAAATAAGATTTAGGAAATTTATTATCAGGTAATTAGTATCACACCTGTTACTTTCGAAAAAAAATAAATTCAACGATTTGAAAGGACGCGACACGCAAGAGACAAACTATCACAGGAAGTTTCTTCGAATCGTTATACGTTTCATGGTTTTTTGTCAAGCTTTCCTGACACCGACTCCACAGTAACAATTATTTTGTAGTGTCGAAAATACAAAAACGCGGAGCAGTAAACGAAACAGAGGAACAGCTCGGAAAAGAGGGCAACGATGTAGCGATAGAAAAATCGCTTGGAAATTGCTAGTGTAAAACTACTCTAATATTCTTCATCCTTGCGTGGATGAGAGCGTTGCACACCGTTAGTCAATGAAATTGTTCGTGCCTCTATCTAACGAGAAGAGCTTTTCGATTGTTACGGCAAGTTTTTAATGACTTTTTTTATAGATAGAACACTCGTCAAGCCGAGTGCGCGGTATTTGCTTCTAGAGGTCAGTGGCTAATAGTTTTCAAAATATGAACAATTTAATTTTCACTGTACCTGCTAAAATAACGTTTTCATCGATGGTGCGTACTCTGATATACACGTTTGTTGTTTTTAGTGGATTTAGTTATTTAGTTATTTTTTTTTACTCTCCTTTCATTAAAGATTCGTTGCCTATTGTACGGGTTATCAATTATTAATGAAATAATAAAATAGATAACGCGTCACAAACGCAAGATTAATGAAAAAAATACCAAGTCGGTTGACTCAGTGAATTTTCCCGAAAAATCGTTCACCATTTTCAGCAGAACCATAAAAATTGTCGAATCTTTAATGTTTTCTGAAATTTCAAAAACTGTAGCGCAATTTTGAAATGCAGAATTTTTGAACGATAGATGAAAGGATTCCTTAAATATCCATTGGTCCTTTTAACTGGAGCAATTTTAACCGGAACAGTACGCTACAATTTCCCGTAACATCGCGACTGTTCACTGTCATTCGCTATTTTATATTTTTTTCAAACACAATTCGTTACTCCCGAAAATTGTCGAAATATCGCCCGAAATAGAACCGTCCCCGGAGTTTCTACCGATGAAATGTAACCCCGGGTCGATAAAAACACTTGTAACGCTTTTTTAAAATTTGTATTCCCCCGTTTTCAAAGGAAGTATAGAGACGAATGATGCTTCCAATATTTGATGCGATTAGAGTGAGTTGTCCGCAGGGAAATTAAGTGTCTACGCCCGTGGAGAAGATTTCCGGGTAGAAGGAAGTTTTCCTCTAGCGAGGGGTGGATCCTGCATCGGTCGAGCACATTTTCAATGGAACCTGGCACACATGTAGAAAACGACGTGTCTGAACAAACCAAGGAATATTTAACAGCTCCTCGTACTTTTTTTTATAAAAATATGCATGCAAAATCATCCGCATTGTCGTGGCGAAATTTATTTTATACAATAGAGGCAGCAAACGCTGTAAAACACATGCGAAAAAATGTTTAATTATAAAATACAAAGAATGTATGTATGTATATGTCAGTCTTTCTAAACAGTTTCGTTTTACTTCGAGAAAATCAATAGATTTAATTATTTATAATGACTACTATAGAATTTGATTTGGTAAAAAAAATTGTAGCAAGTGACGAAGTTTGATTATTTGTTTTGGCACAGCTAGGATTAAGGTATTAAATGAGTAAAATGTTTTGACAAATTTTGGATTTTCCGTGATGGATAAACCGATTCACCCGGCATTATTTCCCATGAATAAAGCAGACTCGAAATTTTCATGGTGGAGGTTATATAAGATCAATTGAACGTTGGATGAGGGTGTTTTGATGTCTGTTGAGGTGCGTTATTTCATACATGTGCGCATGGAAAGTTTCAATGAAAAGGCGATCGTCCAATTCGCGGTCTCCCCTTGTCACAGGCAGAGCAGCAGCAGCTCCCTCGCATTTCAAATTGTCTGTAACCCTCGCCTCGCATACTCTCGATCCATACACAGCTCCAACCAGCCCGTGGTTTTTCCCTGCTCACTTCAACGCGATTTCATGTAATCTCTTTCAATTTTCTACAACTCGAAAAAGAAACAATAATAACTGTATTTCAACGATTTTCATCGTCATCGCTCGACAATCAATAAAATCTGTCTTCGTTCGAGAATCAAAATCACGTTGCTGGTAATTACATGTTTAACAAAAWAATTGTAAAAATTCAATTTAAAATCTGTCTGCGTTCGAGAATCAAAATCACGTTGTTGGTAATTACATGATTAACAAAAAAATTGTAAAAATTCAATGTAAAATCTGTCTTCGTTCGAGAATCAAAATCACGTTGCTGGTAATTGCATGATTAACAAAAAAATTGTRAAAATTCAATGTAAAATCTGTCTTCGTTTGAGAATCAAAATCACGTTGCTGGCAGTTACATGATTAACAAAAMAATTGTAAAAATTCAATGTTAGCTAGACTGTCACTGGAAAATTGATTAGTATGACCGACTATCGCAGCTACAAAATAAGCCTCTACAGACCGATTATTTATTTCGTTTAACCGTCACAAAATGATTGTTTCGGGATGACCGAGAATGTTGGAGCTACAAGATGCGTCTCTACGGACCTATTATTTTGTTTAAGCGTGACAGTGTCGAAAACGCATGTCGCAGACGCGCGAATAGTTCTGATCCGACCCGATCCTCCGATGCTCCATATGCAAATATTGGATTCTGTTTAGCGCATGAATAAATCACTTAAGCTAATGTCACTATTAGAGACCACTTATGTGCATTAGGGATCATCCCCTCGAAGTACGGGAAACTTCTCGTCACTATTCGCGGGTCGACATTCTCTGAAGGCTCCTCCAACCGTGAACTGCCAGAGATCTTGATTGAAACATCTTCAAAACTAACCCCCTCGAAATACGGAAACTAATGCCGGATACCAAAACTAAGGGCGAATTACGTGTAAAGGGAGGATGGAAAGCTGGATATCCCAGAGTCGCGTTAACATTGATCCGAGAAAGTCGAGTACAGAGGAATATCGTTCATGTGTGTCAGCTACCAGTTCCCAACAAAATCTATTAGTTCACAAATACCTCGGCTGTTTAGCCTGCATGCTAACATCCTTACATTAGTGTTAGTACTAGCCCTTGTAATTTTTAAGCCTGGTGGACCATTAAGCAACAGAAATCCAGGGATTTCAAATATTTTTTTAATAGAAAGTGATATTTTTACATAACCTTTTTATTTCACGTAATTTGATTTATATATAATTTTTTCATGTAAAGAACAATATTAACCTCGCGGATCCGATTCAAAACAGGCGGCGCATAACTTTTGAACCGTTTGAGATATTGAAATGAGGTTTGAACTAAAAAATATTATAAAATAATCTGTTTCGAATAATACGTGTTAGAATATATTTTTTGTTTAATTTGTTAGTTAGTTCTTTTTCTAAATTTTTATGTGGTTGTTGAATTTAAACAACTATATTGTTGTTAGTCTGACGATGTCGGAAATGATTCTTGTACGGTTATTTAAAGGAAGTTTTACCGAAAATATTCCTCTTTGTTAGAGCCTGAGAAGTTTTGGGGAAAAAAGGTATCCTTTGACAAATATGCAACATTTTTTTTTAATCTGTCATGTATCGTTCAGCATTATTTTTTAAATATATTATTATTAGTTGTTACTAAAAAAATATATGATTTCGTGTTGGGAAGAGATGCTCTATATCATACGACAAAAACTGAGAGAAAATATAGGACGAAACGATGAGGACATCGCAAAGAACTTGAACAATTCTGCCTGGTGAAATATGCTACTTTCAAAACGTTCAACTTTAAACGATCATTGTAACTAAAATATTTATTCAATTTCATTAATTTCTTCATTTTCGAGGTCCATAGATACATACAATGCAATACAAATTCATTAGATTGCAATTTCGAAAAGTCGACTTTTTGGTCGAATGTCCCTGAATTTTTCGATTCGTCCCCTGTGCGGCGTGTCCTAGTTTGCCCACCCTCGACTTAGAGCGATGAATGAGAAAAAGTTTGAAAGATAAACCAAAAGGCAAATCGTGTACTTGAATATTGAATACATTTTCGTGTAACTTCATAGTGCCATGTCATATTTAAACGTTTCGTTAACGAATTCAATTGCCACGTGAAGTGTTCCACAGTCTTTATAAAGAACTTTGTAATTTAGTCATTACTCACAACTCTATGCGGTTATACCACTTCTGCTGATACTTGGTGCCCCGACACTCTTTATTCATATATTCTATTACACTTCCTCCTCTTTTGCATTTCAAGTAAACGTACTTCAACCTTTAACATTATATTCCCTTAATATAAAATGTAGTTTACATATTTTTGTTCAGCTTCGACTATCTCGGTTGTATTTCTTCTGAAAAGTAGATTCGCGGGATTGGAAGAAACAGACTACTTAAGAAAATTGGATTTACTGTCGGTTGGACTCTAAATCGCAAAATTGCGTTCGTGTTACATCTGTTAAATGCTTCACAGCTGACCAATGGGAATCGAAAAATTGGTAGACAATCGAGAGAAGATCCTTACAAACTGGTAGATTAAATCTATACGATTCTCAAGAGTGCTTAACCGAAATTTGCATTTTATTACATATTCATGGAGACTTGCCACCTCGACGCGCAATAACCGGAGGTCCCTGGTCGGCAGCTTCTGTCGCATGACAAAAAATAAATTTTCTAAGTTTGCGGCCTGTGTCGTTTATATGCGCAACAAGGTATGGACAAAAAATTTTTTTAATAACATTTAAAATCGCGACGGAGTTTTATTGCGTGTCGAAACTTTTCAGACTTGTCTGGACAGTTGTTGCATATTTTATTCGTTATTAATTCAAGTGACCATCGGACAATAACAGACAGGATTCTGAAAATAAAAGAATCAGACATTTATGTCCCATAAATCCTTGATATATTGAATTCATTTCGAACGAACACAGAATTAGATTACGAGTTTAATATAATCCGTGCAAATGCAACACTAAACCCACCGACCAACAAAAGTGAATTAGGTGTGTCTAGTATTATAAAAGTAACAAGATTTTTATTCATATTTTGTGCGATTTTTACTATAATACATATATTTTCGTTTCTGTTTCTATGAGGTCAACGTTGATCTCCTTATCGAAGACTTATCTTTAAAAAAAAACGCAATTTTATCTAAAAATCGGGAAGAATTTTTCGTTTAATGCTAAAAATTACTAAAAAATCTTTATGAGTCGAAAAATATTTTGAGTCTTTACAATTTCAATAATTGTCAAATAAAAAATCTAAAATGGATCATTTAAACCCTCATGCTAGGTTCGGTGTTAATGTATTTTTTCTAGATCGATGTGGCCAATGATCGGACATATTTCCGAATAATTGAATAAAAAGTAACTACTGCTTATATAAGGACGGTGTATAGTGCCAACTAATTGGATTATGTGCCACGTTGTAACGTTGAATATCAGATTTCAATCGAGCGGAAATCCCGTTCCATCGTGGATATGGATTAACAAAGAATATATATTTTTACATATATTATTTTACATATATATTAACATATATATTTTAATACCGTTCTCGCATCACGACTATGTATTATAATGGCAAATTAATGCGTTCGACGGTTACCGAGACGTGGCTTTTCCAGGGGGATCACATCGCGTCCCATGATGCCTGAATTAACTAATCCAGGATCGCCGCACGAGCAGAAAGAATGTGCCACGGTAATTAAGATTTCACGAGACCACAATCCATACACACAGAATCCTTTTACCGGTGATATAAATATCAGTCTATTCGTTGTTCATTGGTTCGGCGGAATTTTATCGCGCCACGTCCAACGGTTTTGTTTGATTAATTAACACTCGACGCGGAAAATTTCGAGAGAAAAAGATACGCCGGCCCCGCTTTGTCCCGTCGATATACAGGCGGATTCTGTGAACTGGGACAAGTCATTGCTCTTTTTCAAAATCATTTTTTAGCAACCCGGTTTTATTGAACCAATACCGATCACTTTTATTATCCTACGCATCAATCGGATTTCACGAGATGGGCTTTCCAGACTGCTAACGAACATCAATTCTTTTTATAAATACGATACGATTAGACTGATTTTCATGCAAAGTAAAAATGATCCACGTTAAAATCGAATTGTAGTACATGTCATGTACAAACATTCAGTATTTTTCACACGCAAAATTATTTTGAGGATGATCCAGAATCGGATAGAGAAACAATTTCTAACAAATACGAATGTTACGCGTTTCTGTTTAAATGAAATAAAATTTGACTCATAATCAATTGTATTGATCGTAAATATTTAATGCTTATGAATTAATGTTTTCGGCGCAACGGTTTCGATCGATTTTTAAATAAGTAGCTGTTCTGCAAATATGCCTGTTTGAATCGGTTCCCGTTTGAATCTGTATCGAAGGTAAATTGCGTCTAAAAAAAACAAAAAAAAATTTATATATTGAAAGGTATGTAATGTAAATGGATTGAAAAAGAAGAAAACATTCATAAATACTTGCTTCTCAATCCATTTACATTACATACCTTTCAGTATATACATTTTCATTGGTTTCTTAGACGCAATTTACCTTCGATAAACATTAATTCACAAGCATAAAATTTGATTCGTTTCTAATTAATATTTAAGCTTTAAAATGAATGTAGCTGTACCAGAAACACAAATTTTCTTTTCTCTTCTACGATCATTTTTGGAGATAAAGACGTGTTCTGATCACTGTTACTGAATTGAATTATTTATTTATTGATGCCGATCGCTGTAACTGTAAAGAAAATGATACGGCAAGGGGTTTCCCGGTGATTTCACGCCGAGGTCCGCAGTCTACTCGTTAGTAATTAGTCAGGAGGGACTAAAAGTGTGCATAGGGGACAGAGGAGAGAGCATAAATAGAGAAATGCACTTCGGGGTTAGATTTTGTCCACACAATGATCAGTGCGCGCGTGCACGGGTCGGATGGCGCGACGCAGGGCGTCGGGACGCTTTCATAAATTTCATTCGTCGCTCGTCACGCTGCTGGTTCCCATTCCGGCCGAAACTTTTCGGAGACGCGAGGCGAGACGCGGCGAGGTGAGGCGAGGCGAGGCGGAGCACGGCAAGGCGAGCGAATGCAAATTTCGCGACAACTTTAATAGCCCGGATTATAAAATAGATCCGAATTCAAATTGGCGCGAGTGCGTAACCCCCTGTTGAAAATTTAAATCTTCCATTATGGCCTCGTTCGCGGCGAAAGAGGTAAGCTTGTTACCCTTGCTCAATGGAAGACCGAACAAGGGTCAGCAGGGGAGAGAACGACGATCTCCATCCCTCTCTCTTTCTCTCTATCTATACACTTCTCTCGTGTCTCTCTTGCTCCGTGGAAGAGTGGTCGGCGACCGAGAGGCACGGTAACGAGTGTGCAGACTGCATAATAAATCGAAACAATAAATTTCGAGTCCTCCTTTGAGGCGGGATCCTGGAATCTCATAGAGAAATTCCGGTTAATTGCAGTGCTGGCCGGTTAATGGGAGAGTGGATTCGAACAACGTCGTAAGCTACAATTAGCCACAGATTCGGAAATGACGGAGTAAATGGGAAGTTTCGTGGCGAACTGAAACGCCGTAATTCACGGATCAAAGGAACTCGCGTTCACCGCGTGCTGCATAACAATGTTCGAAGGCTCGGCCCGACGACACACTGCGCAAAAAAAGCCTGCTTTGTGCAGCCTTGCACCACCTTTGATGCGCCGCCGAATGGCGAACAAAATTTCGATGGAAAAAAACTTGCGGCTTCCAGCTTGCAGATTGTTGACCGAACAATGTGTGATTCTTGTTGTGACTCGGCCAAAAAGCTTTTCTGCGTTTACGCGAATCAACGGAAAGCTTGCGAGATGTTATTCACACTTTAACGTTCGTCAACTCGCTCTCTTTGATGGCTTTGCTATTACAGGGGTCTTGTACTATTCTGAATATCGTTATTCATTCGGGATTACTCTTAATGTAATTGTTATAGCCAAACAACCTGTTGACTCGCAAATTTATTTACATTTAGTTCTTCTTGGATAGATTTATTTACTATATATTTTGTGGGACAAATATTGTTATTTTTAACTCGTCATTTTTATGTTTTGGACGAAGGATTACTTGTTTAACTAAACAACGTAAATGCAGAAAGAAACTAGAGGGTGGTGACTCTCCCCGAGCCACACAAAAAACTTCCCGATTCGTTAGTTGCAGTATATTATTATCATTATTTAATTAGTGTACGTTTCAAGAAGATTATACGTTTTCAGGGAAATTCAATAGTTTTCTACTTATCAAAATGTTTGCTTTATGGCGTCGCATTAAACCAACATCGTAGGCTGGTTGCTCGCTTGGTTCCTTGTTATAGCATACTAATGTTGCAAAATAAATTGTCTTAATTAATTTTGCGCAAACGATGCAACACCTCATTATCCGGGTTTGCAGTATTGATCTTGGTTTTCTTCGATACTGTTTATTTAAATTGTCCCAAAATATATAAACCGCTCAATTTTAAAACTCTGCTCAATGCTACATACAACATTTGTAAAGGGATAATTTCGATTACTGTAAGCGGTAACATTAGCATTAGTTGCATGAATAAAAAAAATTTTTTAAAATAAAAAAAATTTTTTTTATGTAATTACGTTTGTAAATTGCATTGTTGAATGAACTTCTTTCGAAAAAAACTGAAAAAACTAAAAAACTACTGGACCAAAGTGGACCAAAATCTAATCAGCTCTAAATTACAGTGGGTACATCGATTGCATCATTCGTCATTCTGATCGCATTGTTACTTTTTCAGAAAACGTTAACGAAAAATTTGATAACATACAAACGGACATACGCGCGCACACACACACATACAAACATTTTGATAAAAATAGTCTAAAATGACTCCAATGACCATGAAACGTAAAGATCTACTAAAAAATCGATTTTCGATTTTCGAGGTCATTACAGTAACTTCCCTATAAAATCGGGAAATTAATTCTTCGGAAAGAACGAAGGTTTCGCTCGATATGGAACTTGAAAAATTATTATGCGTTCTGGAATCAACGGATATAATGTTAAATTGTATAATAGAAAACAGTACGATTCCGCCATCTTTAACCTTCTACTGCCGACAAAGTCGGATAGACTCTCGTGTCTGTTTTTGCTGCTCTCTTCTTCTGTGTAAACAGACAAGCATTCCACCCTTGAACCATTCAACAGAGCTACTATGGATCTCGTATTTATCAAGAAAACATAACTGAAGCGAAATCGTAAAAAGAACCGTATCAACATTTCGAAAAGGTATGCGTAAAATAACTGCAGAAGTTTCGCGAGCTCTGCGGGCACATTATTGCAAGAAAGTGTTCTCCTTTAAAAACTCGTTGCACAATGTGGCCGAGAAAAATCTCGACGCGTACGGATCAAACTTGTTGAAAATAATTCTGGACTTTTAATAGTTAAATTATGTATTAAGGAAAATTTTATCAAAAGACCGGTAACAGATTTAAGAAATATCTATATTCCACCTGCACAAACACTTTGGACTGCCGTATGCGTGCTTAAATCCAGAATTCATGGATTTAATAAATCATGGTCTCTCGTGCAGGACATTTTCTTTGATAGAGGAGGAAATATACAGAAAAGAGCGTTTTCAAGCTGTGCTTTCGACTTTCGGAGAAAATTGAAGGGTGACTTTAGCTTTTCACATGGACGTAATTTTATTGCACTGTGTAACTGTTTATATAAAAGTTTGAGCCACCTCTGCGCGGTTTATGACGGTCTGAAGCACGTTGCGCAGTGTCACAGAGAATATCGAGGAGTTTTATTGACACTGTGACACGGCCGTCAGCTTCAAACCCGCGTCATAATGATTAACGATAAACTGACCTCGCTCTATTTAATATTTAGCGCGGCCGGGATAGTTAACGAGAAACGTTTATATTTCGTTATTTTCGCCGGCTTCCCTCTGTTTCAGACAGAGAGGTACCAGCCGTCGTGCGTTCCCGAACAATATTATATTACTCTCTTTTTGTTGTAGGGTTCCCCGGCATTTCTATGTTGCAATTCGTGACATTCTTTCCGCGGTACAATTACCTTCTTTTAGCGAGCGATGTTTTTTACTCTTTTACTTTTGAAGCGTGTTTACGATATAAAAGAGCCACCGGAGGCTTTTCAGGTGCATCGCAACGCCGGAAAATTCTTTCGCGGAACTTTAGAAATTTCGCGATTTCAGTGGTATCATTATTTTCATAAAAAAATGTCATAGTTTTATGAATGTGCGATGGGAACAAACGGGTCCTTTCCCGTGGAAAAATTTCAGAAGAGATAACATTTTCCAGCTACGAAGTAACTAGCGTTTTAAGCAACAAAAAGAGGACCACTCGCTGCGCTGCGGTTGCAGAAAAAAGACGGAAAACCAAGACTGACGATGTATAGTACCGTGCATAAATATTAAGTTCAGTCCGTTCCCCATGCTGAAGGATTTAGTTAAATAATTACATCAACCGAATTTTTCAAAACTTTATTCGCGAACCGTTGCGCGAACGAATAATCCCCCGTATGGAAATTTCAGCATTTTTTGCGGGAGTGAGCGGACAAATCATGCGTTAAGCGGAAATTTATGTTTACCGGTGGGAAATTCATTCGCTTAAAAATGACGAAAACCCTTCATTAGGTTAATTAACTGGCTTTCCGAGTCCGCGAATCTGTGCGTGTCACGTGTAGATTTATGGGAAATATCTGACTTCTCTTTGTAGTTTGAACTTGTAAAATAGTTTGCGTATAAACGCCCACTCGATCGATGTAAAATGACGGTTGTACGAACGTGAAAAATTGATCGACATTTCTACGGCGTTCTCAAACATGTTTTTTACGGCTGCAGAGAAAAAAAATTGTTGTTTACAAACTCCTCATGGGTTTCAATCTTTCGAAAACGAAATTTCGCTGGAACAAACAGAGTGTGTTTTGCAGAGCCATGTAAAAGAGTGGAATAAACAACGCATGTGTGCAAACATAATATCAACTGTTGGTATACTAAAAAATTCAAACGACGAAACTACGGTAGAAATAAACCCGCACGACAGTTGCCCTAAGGGAGGTGTTCCCTTTCTCAAATTGAGCAAAATTTTTCGTGCGTTTTACACGGTTTTTTACTATAATCGTGGAACACGACTACACGGACGAATGTATAACTACTGAGAACTTCGGACCGAGTAGAGCACGCACCGTTGAGAAAACTGAACAAAAAGAAATCTCAAATTACTTTTTCGAAGTGCATACTTCACTGGATTTGTCTGTCACGGGTTAGCGGAAAGCTCAGAAAACTTCCATAGTACACATCGAAACTGATCAAAAAGTTGATTGAAATCTCTGCTAGGTTTTGACGGAATAATTTTCTGTTCGGGTATACACACCCAGCATAAGTTAAGAATGGTTAATAGGGCTTGCGAGGTAGAAAAGCTCGCTCGAGCTTATGATAGACAGAATCGGAATAGACCGTCGATCTAAAGGGTGAGCGGAAAATCAATCTCGAGTTTTCCATTATTATATCTGACGAAGTAACGTGTATTTATTCGAAGAATTAAAAAGAAACTTATTAAACGAAGGAATACATTTTTATCGGGAACCTCTGTTTCCCAATATTTATTCTGCATAAAGTTCGCGTAGCAATAATAAAGTACGATGCTCAAATACTTTGAAACTCGGATAGTTTATCAATTTTTATTTATGCACGTACGCGCTCCTATGTGAAATTGAACAGGAAAAGTTTACTTCGAAGAGTCCATCATATCGGTGTTTCATGTTCCTATGAAGTCCCATAAAAATGACCGAAGTACTAACCATCGAGGAAAGAGCTAAAATTGCCGCGAGGTACGAGATATAGTAGTCTGTTTTCCAAGAACAACGATGGTAGAGAGGCCAACCAAGTTGAAAATCTACCTAACACACACACACACACATTTGAAAACATTCGTAGAATACGCCGGGAGCATTTTCCAGTTATAACATAAAAAGGACTAATGGCGATAGGCTTGTAATCAGAAGAAAATATACGGTGCTCCACTTTGTTATCTATCGTTCGTTTTTTTCTTTAAATCCTAGGGCAAAGAAACCGACTAAAAACCAAGCGAAACCGAATTTTTGGAATCAGCAACAGTTTCTATACTTTACTATACAAGTAATCGATCTTTGATATATCGTTGTAATAATAATATATACTTTATTTCAGCCTCACGGCTAAGAAATTATTCTTCGGCTTTAATTCGAAATTAAAAGAATTAATAAATTCTCTTGTCCCATCATTGCGATTGCCTTTTTGTCTGTTTACTTTGTATCCGGTTTCCAATATCTTGTTGTATTTTCGCTGAGGAACGAGAAAACAATTAGCTCAGCGACAATCAATCCGAATTCCTGCAACCGTTTAATTCTACCACGTGAATCGCCAATTACTTTGGAAGTAGCCACGTGTGTTCGCTGCCATCCGACAAAGATAATCCTATTCCCGAACTGAATTTTCCTCAACTTTTTCTCGCCTCGCGATAGCTACCGCCATAAACTTACTTTGGCCGGGTTCCTCGCTGCGATATAAATAGCCGGTAGTTACTTAAACGGTCTCGGGCTGGGTTGCGCGGGCAAAGAACGTCCGTTATCTTGATCATCGAATAAAAACCGACCGAACTATAGTTAACCGCGGACAGCGAACGAAATTAATTAACGACGTGTGTAGAACCGCGAACGCGACTTAAGCACGGCGCACGCACGAGACCGGTTTACTCCTTCGCTGGTATAAATTCTTTCTTAAATCGTTACAAACTGGCCGACAACGAAGTATCGTTATCATGCCGAGATTAAATCGACCATCGCTTCTGCTCTTCCTTCCGCCGCAGCCATTTTCTTCCTTTACCGGCCGAGCTGTTTCATTCTTCAGACCGTCGTAATTAAATTCTACTCCTTAGGCGAGTCGGAAGGTAATCAACCCTTCGGTACAATAGGAAATGCGATCTTGGCCCTGACCTTTAATCTAATTAAAAAGTAAACAATTGTTCTACGTAAATAGAGAACGGTAATCGTGTGCAGAGTAATTCTGGGAACTGGGACAAGTGGAACTGCTCTTTTCTTCAGTGAAAATTTAACAAAATGATAAAGCAGAAAATTTCTATACCTTATTTTTTTATGGATGCACCGACGCACCCACCGGGTGCAATTCCATTTTATTCTGTAATGCAGCCCAATCGGTTTGTTAAACAAATCGATTCGGAAACAACTGATGAGTGTATTCAGGAAATTCAAGAGAGCTATAACTCGGCGGTTGAAACCGGCAAATCCATTACCTTTTGCCGGATTCCATCGCATATGGGTATACAGGATAATGAAAAGGCAGATAGAGCAGCCAAATTGGCAGCATCAAATACAAAAATGAAACAAATCACTCATTATACCAGACTAAATGACCTCAAAAACCATATAAATGAAATATTCAGGAAACGTGTAACTGATAATATTAAAAGAATTTATGCACAAAAGTACCATAACGAAGGAGCAGATTTTGAGTGGCAAAAGTTTCAAAGTCCAATAGATCGTCAAATTCATACGTCAATTTCTAGAATCAGAATTGGGCACTCAAAAGTAAAACCCATTCATTTTTGTTAAGTAAAAAAGAAAACACGATCTGCAATATATATAAAGTAGCAGTTAATATAAATCACCTTATACTGGAATGCAAAAAATATGAAAATGAAAGCAAAAATGCTAAACTGCCTGGACCTTTACCCATTCTGTTAGGTTCCGAGGAACACATTGTCGGTTTTGCCCAATACATATATCAAAGAGACTAAGATGTTCAAAATATTGTAAGAAAATGTACCGTGTTGCTAATGACCTTTGATGTGAAAGCAACATTAAATAAATAATTTTAAAAAAAATCGATCCCTTATATTACCCTACTTATCATTTATATTTTTCTTCTATCTTTACTTGAGAAACGAGCAGGTACTTGTTCCAGTTTTATCGTTTATTCAAAACAGCAGGGAACTCGATAACGTTAAAGTGATTGTTAATTGAATTGTTATGCAAAATAAAAATTCTCTGTGTCGTCGATGAAACAGCGCGCAGAGAGCTCGTTTTTATTAACCGCAAGAACAAGTTGATAAAGTGAACCCCGCGATGCGAAGACACCGCTTTCCTCTCGTAATGCGATTATGGGGAACACAGCGCATACGATTTTACGAGTTCCATTGTCTAGCGACCTGCTTCTGTTTTGTTGATGGAGACAAACAGGAACAGTGATGAGTGAGTGAAAGGGAATGAAAGTGAACATGAACTTGCGGCGAGACAAATACTGAATGCTCTGGGGTAACGTGCGAGATGTATCAACGGCAAATGGGATCGCAAAACAATGAAAAAGCTGCACACGATATAATTGTGTACCGTATGCGACTTTGTCTCTGAATTACAGTCGATTTAATCAGTCGCTGTCGACAAGCGACCGACAACGCGTTCTGCGCTAATAAATATTCCTGAACCACGAATCGGAACGCTGCACACAGTACAGAAAGTATTTTCTTCTCAACGCATTTCGGGATTATTCAAATTTTCTCAAATTTTGTTCGGAGAATTTTTAATATTGGAAACAGTGCTAAAACCGGATAGAGAAATACAGTACTATATGAACAACTGTTCTCTCATCGTGTTTCATCAATCAATACAATAAATCGTGATTTTGTATTTAATTCGATGCTGATTGATTCAACTCAATCCTACGTGAAATGGCGGTGCTGCACTATTTAATCCCTGATGGACACTCGATGATATGTTGATGAAGAATGCAAAATACTCTTCTTGGATTAATGATAGATTCACGAGCTATTTAATGCTAATTAATCGAAGGATTACGATTCGTAATTTCCGATATGCCGGGTTCGATTTCTGTATTCCAGTTGCTCATTTTGCGGCTTCTAGTTTTATGAACGGCTTACGTATCATTTTTCACTGAACTTAGATCGGAAATATATAACTTTAATTTAATTGTAATTTAAATTACTGAAGGTATTATATATTTTTAAAATTATTTCATATTTCGTTAACAATTTGTTTGCCATTAATATCTTTAGAAATGTATAAAACTTCTTAGTATTGATTTGGAGACGAAAAATCAATTTATTCATGTTTTAATAAAGCTTCATTTCGCGAGCGTTTTACCTAAACGAAAACCAATAGGGATTGTAAAAGTGCTTATATTCGCGGAAACGTGTCAAGGGAATTATATTTTTAATTAAAAATTTTTTTACCAACTTTTTATGCGGCATAAATGTGCGCAGCGTTGGAACGTTGAAAATATTGAAAATTTACCATAATCTTTGTAGCTGAAATATAGAATCCGGTCTGTATTGTCTTCTGATAAACTCTGTGAACAAAGAAACTTCAATGCTATTGTGTGTGGGTAGCATCCTTTTGGAAAATTCATTCTCACATTTCACTATTAAAATGTGCTCTGCTCCTGTTTCTTGTTTATTTGTGTATTTATCAATCTCAAAATTTCAATAATATTCATTTGAATTTAGAAAATAGTTGAGAGACAGAATAATTGGCTACAACAATGAATATAAAACAAGAAACACAATGTTTCATTGGAAATTTCATCAATCTATATCATAAGTTTCACTTTTCAATTTACATTTGTTCTAAACGAATGTTGTATACTCGCAAAAAGTATTGATAAGATCTTAATAATTCCTCGAACGCGCAAAACGGCTGGTCATACACGAATTTCTTAGTATTTAGTAATCTCGATCATAAAACATTGAGATTGTAACACACGTGGATTGTTCGTATATGTGCGAGTTCTTATCAGTAACTAGCTACGCAGTCAATTGTAGATTATAATTTTTTCGATCCGCGTTTAATCAGAAATTTTACAACAGGCAATCCGAAGAAAGTAAACCATTTGTAAATATTAATATCAGCGTAAAAGCGTATATGCAAACAGAGTTCTGGTACCATAAGCGATAAGGCGATCGCTATCGTCGATCGAAAACATGAACGAGTGTTTCCCACATAGGGAAAGTACAGAAATGTTGAAGGCGATGTTATCGAGAAAGCTATACCCGCGATAACGGAATAAATAATCTTAATTGAAGTTTCGAGTACGTTGAAATCCAAGCAACTGAATTGTCACGCGGAAATCCCAACCTAACTTTTCGACTTGTTCGGAATAGCCAACCGTGTACTTTCCTCGGATTACAATTCTATTTCACCGTTTCAATTCTCTCCCCGGAGTCTTTCTGACCTAATTTCACGTAAACCAAATCGTAATCGAAATCGTTATATAACCGTATTGTGCACGCAGACATATGAAAATAAAAAGCAAACGCTACACGGTCTTCAAAACTTTCAACTAAAGTGTTCACACTGTATTCTGGTACGAGTACAACGGTTTTCAGATTCTCGAGACGTGAAATCCTAATTGATTTTCATACGATTTTTTCGATTCCCAGTTTTTATGGGAAGGTAATGTTTCTGTTAGTTTGGTTCTCTTCATATATTAGATGTGATACCGTAAAAATGATAAAAACTTACACGCTTCGTCTGTCGCGAGTAGCTATGACGAGACGCAGAGCAAGCCAGCGAGCAAAATCACTTTTTCTTCTTCTTCCTAAGCAGAACTCAACAGAATCGACATTGGCGGATTTCCCCAAATCATCGAAAGGACGTGCCGAGCAAAGTCAAGTACAAAAAAATCTCTTTAAAAACCACACTTATATTAGAATGCACTAAAAAGGAGAAAATAATATCTTTAGATATTAGTGACTATAAATAAAAGCGTGTAGCGCTGAACTATATTAACGTACTCTTCCTGCGCGCTCTTTTTATTTTCTACTTTTTAGTCTTTACTACCGAGCGTATTTAGTAAGACCCGCTTACCGAGGAGAACCGCCGGTGTTTCCCCCCTCCCCCGCCCAACCTAACCCAAACCAACCCAGTAAGTAAACTGGGCTCATTCGGTGCGAAGTAGATCAGTGGAGCGGGCGCGGGGTCGGAGTGGGAACGTGTAGTGGAGTAGGGAATGCGCGGAGTGGGGATCGCTGCACGCGATGACGTACTACCGAACGTCGCGTCGCGAGGGGCGAAGGGGAATATTTAAAAATATTGTTTAAATCCTAAAAGCAGTCTTTTGAAATTTTTTTTTAATTGTAAGAATGATATAAGTATGCATATCATATGACTGAATGTGAGTGTGCATATATGTTTTTATTGATTTAAATATTATATATATTTTTATTGATTTTCACGTCGCGTTAGTTTTGTTAAATGAATAAATGTTTTACTTTACGATTTTCTCAAAATGAAAACGACAGTCCTCTGCGAGCGATCGACGGAACATCACGTCGTCTCGAGTATCAATTCCGTGTATCAACTCCTTACAATTACTCCTTACAGAATATTGCATTCTCATACAGTTCTGAGCTATGATGAAAATTTCAAGTCTCTAGCTCATCGGGAAGTGGTTTAAAATTCGAATTTCAAAATTTGACGCATACAACGAAAACAACGACAACAACTCAGCAAAGCTAATATAAGCGTGGTAAATAGAGTTATAAGAGTTATAATAGACTTTGAGCCAAAATGTATAGGTAATCTTCGGTGTACAGGTTCACGGGAACGCGTGCAACAAATAAATTCGTGAAAATTCCCGGGAAAAAGTACTTTTATGATCGATCGACAGACGCATCGCGAGAAATCAGTGGGAGACCAACGACCGACTGAAATTCTCATTAGTGTGGAGTGCAAGCCACGTTCTCGTCGCCTCTACATTCCCCATAAGACGGGGTACAAGCGGCCGAGACGGCCGCACGATATTGCAACGGCGTTGAGGACACGAAATACCTCGTAGAGGAGATGTTCCATCGCATTAATTAGGTGGAAACACGGGACGGTACCGCGCGACATTCACAACTTTTAGAGGGCTGCCCAATACGAGTGCTGATTATGGTGTGCGGGCGTCGCGACGCGTCGCCGTCAGATCGACGCCGCCGCGAGCGCGGCGTGAAACGGTTTCGAAAGTATGGGGTCGTATGGAAAATTCTGTAATTTTTGCAAAGCAATTTCATCCATTGAGAATATGTCAATATTAATTACACTTGAAAGCATCTCCCTTGGTTTCAGAAAAAGTGAATACTCTGTCTGCGAAAGGGTGAACTGAAAGTGGGAAACCTGTACCAGAAAGAGGAAAAAAACTTTAATCGAATGAAATAGTAGCTGGAAATTTCGATTCTTGAAAATAGTTATTCGAAATAAAAGTCCTGAGCCGACGAGTGTGTCGCCGGGAGTGCAACATTCGCCGAACGGAAACCACCAGCGGAAGTGGATGCAGCTGATTTTAATAAGCCACGCCTCGAATTTTGCAAATCCCGACGAGTGCGTCGAGAAACATACCCTTCTTTTTGCCTCCATGTACTTTTAAGTACGTCGGAAACTTTTGCCGACCACTTTTTTCTTGTTTGGAAAAGTATAGTTTAATACAGTGGAACGTTGCATAAAGGCCGCATAGATATTCTCCGTTTCCTTTTTATGGTACTCCCTTCTGTTTTAAAGCCTTTTTATGCTGTAATTGCATAGTTACTTTCGGAACACCGCTCCGGCTGTTTGGAGTTTGGAAATTTCTCACGCAGTAATAAGCAGGCTTATTGGCTGAATGCTTCGGAAGCGTTGAAACAAGAACTTGTTCATTAATACGTAAATGGATTTCACTTGAACAGGTGCTTTGTGTACAAATGAAAATAAATTACAGTATTATTAAAATTCTTCTAATATTTTTATCATTTTATCATAAATCCGGTTAAGTGTTCCAGAGAAATTGACCCGGTGTCTATCGATTGCAAAACGCCAGATAAAAACACTAGAAAAAAAATGAATACGTAAGGGTGTTCGATTAGATCTCGCCACGACTGTCACGAGATCGTCAAACGGCTTCGCATGGGTGAAAATAATATATAACTCGAGAACTACAAAATGCTGATAAAAGTTTTTACCAAATATCTATGTTACAGAGTGATTAATAGCCTTGATTGCGCACGGTGTATCACTATTCCCCTGGAACACAAAGGAATTAAAAATTGCATTCAAAGTAAGCATAAAAGATAAGGGAAGGAATTGTGCACCGGTGAATGGTCAGTTGGCGTGAGGTTTCAGTTGCGTGTGTGCAAGATTTATGACCTGTAGAGGACGCAAAGGTAGGTATCATAAGATTGGCTGCGCCACTTCCTTCGTTTTTTTAACACTTCCACTTTTCACTTTCTTCTTTAAGACCGCCAGACAGTGTCTCCTGCAGAATTTAGTGGTGACAATGACCAGACGAGCGAACATACGATCTGAAATTTGCTCCATTCTTCATCATAAATCTTGCAGACAATCGATCTGAACCCCGGCCAAGCAGCCATCTTTCCACGTTTCTCGACCGATCACCTGTATCTCCTGTGTCTTCTAAGTTACGTGGCGGCCAATTCTGTCCTCTTGATCTAGACAGAACTATTCTAGACGATCAACCAAACTGAAAACATTGATTTCTTCAACCCTTAAAAGAATCGTTTGACAACGTGTTATTAACTGTATGAAGCTTCGAATCAACTTTTATTATCTCGCTATGAAAAAATTGATTTCCATTCACTGACTCAAAAATACATTAAATATTCAATATTAATGGATCTGTTATATTTTGTGGTCTTACAAAAGTGACAATATAAGAATCGTTTGACAACGTATTCATAACTGTATGAAGCATTGAATCAACTTTCATTATCTCGCTATGAAAAAATTGGTTTCCATTCACTGACTCAAAAATACATTACATATTCAATATTAATGGATTTGTTACATTTTGTGGTCTTGCAAAAGTGACAATATGAATGAATTGACACTAAATCTATCAAACGGAATGATTTTTATTGGAATTATTGTTCTAAATTTAATTTTCAATGGTTGTTTTAATGAAAGTTCTACAGCATGGGACTATCTAAAGCTTCCTCCACTTTCATATTGAAGTAATTAAATTTAAATAATTGAATTTGAATAATTAAACAGTTTCGGTGAATTGTTAATGAATTGTCGTAGTGAAATTGAAACTTGGGAAACACGACTATTAACATTAGAATATTTTTGAGATTTAAATTAGGATACTATCTACGATTTTCATTATAGGTATTTCGTTAATAACGCTAGAGCATCTTCTATCAGTGAAACGTTCGAGGAAGCAGAGCACCGCAATTTGAACACGGCATAACGCCGCGATAAACGGAATAAGGCAGCAAGAAGGCAATCTACGCTTCTCCTGACAATATCGTCGCCAACAATTCTGCCGTTAAATCGACTTAACTTTCTAACAGGCGTTAAATCGCTTTAAAGCTGTCTCCCATTAGACGCTGTCTGCATGCTCGCGTTAATTCTTCTTGAAATCGATATTACAAATGGAAGATTTCATACGTGAAACCGGGAGCTAGATAATTGCCGCTCGACACGATTATCATTCGCACCGTGTAATTGTGTTTGACAGGTAATACGCGCGAGATTTATGCTCGGAGTACGTTTAATACTAACCGGATACAAAAAAAAATTCAAAAAAACATTTCCTTCGTAATAATTCCAACTCGCTCAGATGATTTTAGAATTTTAATCACATTCTTAGACTATTTTGTGTGTTGTCTATTTCGTGAAAGTTATAATTTTGCGTCGTAAAATATTTTTCACGCCAACCGTATTAGTCGTGGTTTTCGAATTATCCAGCGAATTCCGGTCACGTATATTTGGTTTTCATCAAAGTTTAGATGACAGTGGGCTGAATGACTTGGCGAGTAGTTCTAAAACACATTAGGATTGCGAATCAAAGGCGCGACAAATTGAGGACATCCTATAATGTTCACCCGAAACGATGCTTGGGGTGCAACCGCGGAATTGAAACCACCCCGGCAGCTCCGTAAATATTGATTCTAGCGAAAATTGGTTCAGGTAAATGCTTTATAGTTCAAAGGAATCCGTATAGTGCTTCACGAAATTTTATTTGCTTCCACATTTCTTGAAAACAAAACCGCCTGTGCTGCAGCAGGAATTGCAAACGATAACTGAAAAAATATTCTCCTCCGATGTAATAGACGTTGAACGGAAATAAAGAAAATCAAACTAAAAGATAGCTTCAGATCAGGAACTTTTCAAATGATTAACGAACTTCTGTGCAATTTACAAGTAGTCGGCTCGTGGCTCCCACGATTTCATTGCGGCTCTCTTTTCATTATTAATATTACCTGAAAGACGGAATAGAATTCAACTGTTCGCGGAACTTGTTTACGATTTCATTTAAAAGTTGAAACGAAAGAAGAGTTCGCGGTTTTTAGCACAGCTATTGGAAAATATGGTATAAACTGAGCTGTTAACGGCGCACTGTAGCTCTTCGTTTCGGCGCGGTGCGCCGTAGCTAACATCTTTAAAACTTCCAGCCTGTCTTTTAACGCGTACGAACTCTTAATTGTTCCTCGAGCTAGTTTCAACGAACCGTGGAAAATATGCGCATAAAGCGGCCAAAGCGTGTAGGCCGCAGCCACAATGTTTAAAGGAAATTCAATATTACAGAATCCCTTCTTTAATGAACAAAGTGCATGAAAAATATCTTATTTAACATTTCTTTCGAGATGATGAACTTTGATTCTCCCACTAATACTTATTACCAAGAATTCACGCGATCGACATCAAAGAAGTGAAATTCCGTTTATTTTCTATCTCTGTAAATTGGTCTATAAAAAACGTCGCAAACTTTCGTTAAATTAATTTGTCGACTGATCTCTTGAACCAAGAACGTCTTCTTCAGACGGTCTCTAAAAAGACTGTAGATATGTATTTTGTGTGATAAACGCACAGCAAATGTGTAAAAAATTGTTTGAAATGACTGTATAATTGCCAGCACAAAAAATACATATGTACAACGTGTTCGTGATAAGTCACAACTGAAAAGTCACTCAGAGAGGATGAATATTGTTCAAATTTTTTTTTTTGCCACTTTAGGAAATTGCGATCAACGTTGCGAAAACGAGATGACTAGAATGTTGCGCAAAGAAGGGGCGAAGTTACAAGGCGTCGGACACGTTGCATTGGTTTTTGGAGACTTCCACCACCTTGATGGACGCCGTGGAAGGTGTGTCGTCACCGGTACTTTTTTCCATGGCCGGTCCCCATGTCTTCATCGGCCGAAACAGACTCCAGTCCCTCTGCGGACAATTAAATACGAAAAGTGTAATTCGTAGAACAACTGGCCGTCCCGGAGATCGTTCAAACAATTCCGCATGAACTTTCCGGACTGGTCGTTTGAAACGGCCTGGCAGATCGTCAACTCGATGAAAGATTCCAGGGATTCGCCGCTACGGTGGAACGGTGCACGCAAATGATTTGCGATCGCCAATGAGAATATCGGAAGCATTCGGATTCTGAAACGGAACCGAGCCTTAAATGGTCCACGATCACGGAATAATTCATGAAGTGTCTGGTCCGCCTTATAAATGCCCGCTATGACTGGACTCTATAAATCTTGGTGCCATTAATCCGCAATAGCGCACAAGTCGAACGGATTCTGATATAAACAAACTGGCTCGTTGACGAGGATAGATAACACGGTGGAAACTGGATGAAAACACTTCTTGAATTTACACTGATTGCTAGACTGCGGATTTCTGTGCATTTATAGCAAAATTGAGTAGATGATATTGAAAATTGTTGAACCTGCGAAATTTGAGATGTCAATATATTTCTCCTCTGCTAAAATCATTAAGAGGAAAGATTTAATTTAGTTTCTACATCTTGCAATCGATGCAGAGAATTTTTATTTTGCATAAAGATCCGCAGTCTACTGATAACCGATTTACACTAATTCAGCTGAACTATGCGACAGAATTTTTTGAAGTAAAAATAGCTAAAATTGTAGAAGTTATATGAAAAATCGATTTTTTCAAGATTCCAGACCAGAAGACCACCCTCTGAAACGTTATTGATTCGATTTTGCGCGATTTCTATTCCTTTGCTGTCCTGCGATTACCTTCCATGTTTAATTTGATCACGATCTGCTACACATTTTAACGATTTATTCAATATTTGCCTGTGATTGTATGTGCCACTGTGCACAAATATATTATTAATGCGTTCGCTGGTGGCATTCATATCGAGAGCCGTTCGAAAAGTTACAATATTTTATTAAACGTAACGCGTTCTATTCGGGAAATATTTGACCCAGCGGAGTCATTAACTTCTGGAATACCGTGCTGTGTTTTGTGATCTTAAATAATGGCGATCATAAAATTAATTTGACCTTGTTTGTTCGAAATATGTGTCTAAAAAATATTAAAAGTTACAATTGCACAGTGCTGCATGTTACAAAATTTTTAATTGCAGTACCTTGTATAGTAGACATTATTTTATATTATGTGTGCTGTGTATTTATAATACTGTTAACTCTGTACGTAAATATGAGGTGGTAACTCTGTGCTGGTAGAAAATGCTTTATGAACTTCGAAAATGTACCATTAAGTTAATGTATTGAAATGTATATTTAATCATATTGATTTAATGCTGGTTCTACAATGAAAGATTGGAAATTCTTAGCGAAAGTATAAATTCATAGTGATTCAACATTAACGAGTAAACATAATTTAGTAATTGCTTCCATATTATCGAAATGTATTGAATTTCGTACGAACAGCTACAACCCGTTAGCGTGCGAAGGTTTGCGCTATAAATATTGCTTTAACGCTTCGGCAAAGCGTCTACTAATATTTAAACGAAAATATACAGCCTGACAGATTTAAAAGTACCGTGCGAGCAAAGGATAATTTGAAAAATGCTAATAACGGTCCCCAAGCGACAAAATGATTTCATAAAAGGGCCTGACCTGATTCGTCGGCTTTTCCCTTTTTCCGTCGGTGTTAATAGTTTAAAAGTTTCGCGCTAACTGCGAACTCGATTACCCAATTTCCAAATTTAAAATTCTTCGTAAACTCGTTTCCCTTAAAGTGAGATCTCCTTTCCACTCCATTCGTCATACTTCGTCAGAACTGCGTCTGACATTTTACTATAACTCTTGAGATCGGGATGAAATTACCACTAAAATTAATTAAAAACTGATTTTTATGTTCTGATAATTATCGTAAGAGGCACAGCATAGAGCCACGACAAAGGAGATCAAACCTTTAAAACGTTCGCGGTCGCATAATAAATTCGCAAGACCGATGCTCCGAAATGTCGGTTCGAATCTGAAACCTTGAAAAAGATCAATTCTTATTTTTCTGCCAAAGGATTCATTCTTGTTTTGTTTTTAAAGAGTGATATAAAACAGTGAGCGTTTTCGTGCTCTTTATACCCAGTGTTAATATCGGCACGAAAGGATCAACGTTTCGAAAAGCAAGTGGTTCGCCGCCGCTATACTTTTCTTCACGGTGGTTGTCTCCCATTTCGTTTGGCGGGTCATATCTCCGCGAACCGCACAAGTAGTTTCCGAACTGTGCTGGGGAGCTAGGAGAGAGAAAGAGAGAGAGAGAGAGAGAGAGGGAGAGAGAGAGGAAGAGATAAGAGTAATAGTAAATTTATCGGGTAACACAAAGCGGAAGTGGTCAAGAGGGGGCAGAAACTACGGCAGAAATAGGTTCGATCCGAACGATGGAGCGCGGACGAAACTTTTCGTTTCAAAGTACGATTACCTACGTACCCGTGGAAAAACTTGTATTAAGACGTTCGAAGTTCGCGGGATTTTACGGCAAACGGGAGCAACTTTTAAAGCGTTGCCCACCGCCCGCAGCAAACCACCACTGGACACTGTGCGGCTTTTAAAAAATTTGCAATTCGTCGAACATTGAAATATTACCGAGATATAAGGGAACTTTGCCCGGCCGCGACCGTTTTGCATATTTTTTGTATCGAAATTTCAGTGGCTTCATTCCACTGCTAGAAAACATACTCGAGAACAACGGACTTGGTGTACATTCAGTCCTGATCTTCATTTTAACATCGCTGTTTACTGGATATTCAAAAAATGTCTCGGAGAATTTAATATAAATTTTTCTCTTACTGTTTAGTTTTTTGGTCTGAATGTCTCTGTACATCCTTGATTCCTGATTTCAACAATACTGTTTATATGATTTGCAAAAAATGTCTCAGAGAATTTAATATAAATTTTTCTCTTACCGTTCAGTTTTTTGGTCTGAATGTCTTTGTACATCAATACGTAATTAATTAGTTTATCGATCGTAATTTATCTTTCGGATATTATGAATTTTATTCTCGGCGCCACAGTTCGATCATTTTTTCGATCAGGTGTTTCGTCCTAGACCCGCTAGAGGACTCATCAGTAAGGCTATCTAGCGGGCCCTGCCTTATACACGGAATATTCTAAGGCAATTTGAGAAACGTATTTATGCTGAATGGTGACAGATAAAATGACAGAGAGAACACCTCCTTTCTTTTCCTCCTATTAAAAACATTTTAATAGCTAACGTGGTTCTTGAACCGGGAGATTCAAAGCCGAATTCAGCGTTTAGTATTCCTATAAAATTATTTGTTAACTATTTGTTATGTAGAAAAACGATCAAACCGTGGCGCCGAGAATAAAATTCATAGTCTCTGTACATCCTTGATTCCTGATTTTAACAATACTGTTTATAGGATATTCAAAAATCTCTCGGAGAATTTAATATATTTCACTTGCTGTTCATCTTTTTGTCAGAATGTCTGTGCGAAATGTCTCTGGAGTGAACGAAACATAAAAGAAAGTAGAGATAAAATGGCGTTCCGACAGTCTGTAGCCGAACACGTAAAACTTGGCACACTCCAATGACTATGGCCACTTTAAACTTGAAATTAGGTCCGTATAAGGGAAGATCGGACCACCCCCTGTCAAGTCAAATGAGACTCGCCCACTCAGGAACTCGCCTAAGTAGATGGATCCCCAAGAACCTATGCATCGTTTAATTACTACGCTATCGCTGCACATAGAGCGCTATCTTTGACCCGGAAGCTTATAGCGTCGCATAAATGTGCAAATACAGCATTAACGACAAGTTCAGGACATCCAGACAAACGTTAAAACGTTCAGCATTTAATACCGAATAGTCTCTTTACTGATTTCATGTTCTGTCTTCAGAAAGCCCTGGGCTGCGATCACAATCCGTTTTCGGACTGAACTAACATGAAAAGCGAACAAAATTTAAAAGAAGATGACAAAGCCTGAATATTTGATCCTTGTGATAAGTTCCACTTAAGTTATCAATCAAATTAGTTAAAATCATGAAACCAAGTGAAACAAAAAAAGTTTCCAAGACCAATAGATCGTCAAATTCAAACATCAATTTCTAGAATCAGAATTGGGCACTCAGAAGTAACCCATTCATTTTTGTTAAGTAAAATCAAAAACATGATCTGCGATATATGTCAAGTACCAGTTAATATAAATCACCTTATACTGGAATGCAAAAAATATGAAAATGAAAGGAAAAATGCTAAACTGCCTGGACCTTTACCCATTCTGTTAGGTTCCGAGGAACACATTGTCGGTCTTGCCCAATATATCAAAGATACTAAGATGTACAAAATATTGTAAGAAAATGTACCGTGTTGCTAATGACCTTTGACGTTAACCCTCATCCACACGGGTAATTTTTTATACGATTCTGCATGAAGAGGTACCCGGGTACCCATATAGGTAGCTGCATACTGTTGTAGCGTCATCGTTGCTACCAGGCCCCAGCAAGGGCCCTTGGTCCGTGATGGGTCCATCTACCTCAGGTTCATGCATATTACTGATAGTTGGCCCCGCATGATGTGGAGATTTTTTATGGCACGTCTTCGCTAAAAGACCAATATGTTTGCAGCATACACACAAAGTGGAGAAATGTATTACTTGTAGTGACATGTAGTTCGATTGTATTTTGAAACAATAAAATTTGTTCTGAGAAATAGTTGTACTATAAATCACAATTGTATAGGATCTAATTTGCCTACTTGAGCCTTGTGGTATCCGGGTACCCTCGTCATAGCGAATGCGAAAAAAAAGGTTTGGGAGTTTTTTTGTGAAATGTTGTATAAAACTTTTGTTTAATTCCAAGGATATTAATTCATCTAAAATAGATTTGAGATGTCACAAAAGATGAAGGACATATCAATTGAAAAATATTGAATATTATGTGAATGGATATGAGATAGGTACCCGGGTACCACGTAGTGTGGATGAGGGTTAAAGCAACATTAAATAAATAAATTTTTAAAAAAAGATGTAAAGAATTTTCTGCAATTTTGGTCACTTTAAACAAATATCTTTGAATTCGTTTGTCTATTCGGTCTACTTGGCAATGAGCGTGTCAAACGGGATTGAAGAGTGCCTGCGAATAGCCGTATTTTCATCCCCGTATTTCTGCAAAAGAAGGACCCGCAATCTACATAATCTTGGCTTGTTCTGATTGTTCTGACGATTTCGTGCAACGCGAAGAAAGAAACGCACGCGGCGTAATCGCAGCCCAAAGCTTGGTCGCCAAGGGAGTCGCAAAGTTTGAAGGGTAGACGACGACGGGACCGTTGGAGTCGGAAAGCATGTTGCAAAAACAGAGAAAGAGAGAGAGAGCGATTTGCATAATAATCTCTAGTTTGTCGAGCATTATTCCAAGTGATATTTCGATTCAGCTTGTATCCCGCCGCCTCTCCCATAAACTCCATGATTTGATGGCGCGCAATTGCCGGTAATCGTTCGGTCCGAATTAATGCGCTTATTCTACGTAACGATAGTAGTTCACGGAGATTTAGTGGTGTCATTATTGCTCCCCGTGACAAACTTACCGGTCCTTTCCACAGCCGTCGGATGAAAAAGAACGGCATCGGCGCGAGGGTCGACAGTCCGATCAGTATTCCAATCGCGTTCGCCCAGTCAGGGAATATGTACGTGCCATAATAACCCCACTGGTACGTATACATTTGATACACGAACACCCCCTGTGGAGGAAAATAAAATTAAAAAAAAAGGCTGTCTGTTATTTCGTCCGCGAACGCCTCCGGAGAGCACTGGTCTCTCGGTACACCGGCCAATTAGGAATTCGATATTTTCAGCTCGAAGAAGAAACGCCATCGCGTTTCCCCAGAGCGTGATTGCAGCTTAAGCGGACCGAGCTTACGTGGAAATGAAAAATTTTTTGACCCTTCCGACGAATCACCCGTTTCAATACTGGCCAGGTGGAAACAATAGAAATTACGTGGTTCGTTAACTACGTCTCGACCTCCAAGGAGATCTTGGGAAATAAAATATCAGAGAATATAAAATTCTTGTGAACTTAGATAATTGCGTTCGAAAATTTCCTGCTGGATTGTTTATGAAAATCGGATGACCGATGAGCGCAGCACGCGCGGAAACTTATCACAGGGCGAACGGTGATAACTCAACGGAGATCACGCTCGATTGGTCGCGAAACAAAGCTCAGCAGTTCCCGTTATTTTTCTGGCCACGGGAAAAAGCAGAACGTGATCGAACGGACCGCATTCTTCTCCGGGCGATCAATTCGATTCGTGTGTGGGGGACAGAAATTATGTTATCGATTAGATCAGTTGTTTTAGATCAGTCCGCGGTAGCTAGACGGGGATCGTAACCGAAAAGAGAAGGAGTTAGCCGGTCGATTGACTGACGCGATCATTTATTTCGGTGCGACTCGTGATCGCTAAAGTGGAACGTGACAGGGGTTTGAGCAACGTTCCCTTTCGCGGAAAGGGCGAAATGAACCGCGAATGGAAAAGACATTACCAGTCCACATGTATGCTATTTTTTGCATCGTTATTATTGACCACTGTCAGGTGAACCCGGACGTAAACAAGTTAATGTTTATAAGATTGATGGCCGTACCAGTCACGCGCGCATGAGTGACAATTTTCGAGAAAGCTGAACGACAGATCCAGAGAAATTAACTTGTTTAAATTCTGTACCACTCACCGGTTTTATTTCAACGATTTACCTTGCGAGTGGTTCAATGGATTCAATTGGTTGACAATGATATAACAATATTATAAAATTCTTGTGATGATTTTTGTCGTGAATGCTCAAAATCCGTAATCCAGTGATTAATAATTGATTCGTGACTTTGTAATATTGTGGTATTTACAAAGAAAAAATCTTTTAGTCGGTGTAAAAACCTCCGTGAGAATATTTAAACAAATGCACCGCGAACTCCAAAATTGTCGCGCAAAAATACAGGACGAATTGAATTGCTAGCAATTAAAAGTTTCCCTAAATAAAGTGGACAGGAAAGCTCAATTCAGAGCTTAAAAGAAGTTCTAATTATATTTTCACTTCTATGCTACGGGACAAATAGTTATCTTCTTCAAATAACCTATATCTAGACAGTTTTTACTCCTTTTTTTCGTGATTACTTAAAAAACTTCCAGGACTTTCAAGAAACTTTCGTAGAACTCTGGGAAAGGATAATTAAAGACACCCTGAGACAATATTAAAGAAGCGATTAATTAACAGGAATATTCTTCGTCGGGGTACACAGTAGGCTTTACGAAATCTTTCGAGAAAAATTTACAAAGAGCCGCATCTACTAAAATCAAAGTGTTCGACATAAAATTGACCTAACAGTGATTATTCCGAATAAATTGTTTTTCGATTGTGAATTTTAACTTGCTAAGCGGATTTAACAGCATGTTTATGCAATGTTGTAAGAATTATCGATTAAAAAGTTGTTGCAAGGTGTAGACAAAAATAATATTTCAGGCAATAAAGCCGTGTGACCTACCCTCTAGAAAAACGTAGGAAAGTGAAAAGAATACGAGGAGCAGTTGTGCCTCATTAAAGCGATCATCCCCTCGAGCGAGTGTCATTCCAAGCACGCATGAGCACAAAGGATACGCACGTCGATGCAGTTTCGCATTTGCGATTCTGACGATGGAAATAAAACAGATTTATAACACTGGAGCTTCGCCGAAAATGTCTGCTCTAAATATAGTTATATTACCAGAACGAAATCAAGATCGATACTTTACTATTTGAAATCGGAAAATAAAATATTCACTCGTGTCTTGTTCTCGTCTTTTATTTCTGCCGGGAATAAATGATTTTTTTATCGTTGAATAACATGTTTGCGACACTGATGTGATTTCATTTCTCGAAAGAAAGCGTGGTCGTCAAAAGAAATTTAATACCGAGACAACCAGCAAAACGAGGTTTGCTATTTTTTCACACTGTCCCAGGTTGAACGTGAGTCGTATCACCAAGATATGAAAAAACGCGCAAGCATGCATTATACGGTTTATATGCCATCTGCAACCCGCAAGAAATAAAATGGCAAGAATATACCGAGTGTCGCTAAAACAGGAAATAGTGATTTTATATAGAAAAATAAAACTGTATTCATGAGTTTCGTTTCCAGTTGAAATAACACTGTTTCAGGAAGCTTTATATGTTTGAGCACGATTCAGTACAAGTATCTATAAATTCTTGACACTTTCCGTTAATGTTTACTCGATGGGCTGTTATTTTTTATTAAGTCTAAAATTCTTCGATTGTTTAAATTCGAGAATTTTATGCCGCGATTATTGCACAGGATAGTGCAAATACACCGCATAAATCAGCGGACATTTTAGCAATTTCGATCGCGTTACAGTGCCATGAGAGATATGCCGACTATAAGTAGAACAGTGAGTAATAGTCGGACATGGTACAAGCCGTAGTCGAAAACATCCGTGTACCAGACAGTGTTATCATTTCCGTAACACCCTATACATACATGTGCATGTATCCTGCAGAGATAGATCTTTACTCTTGAATTTATTACAATGCTCACCACCGGTGGGCACAAAGTATCATATTTTAGCAGTGTGAGCATGAAATCATCATCGAAAGCACTCACAGCTTTGAAGAAATCTGACGAGATAGCAGGTCTTAGATTGGTCATGAACTGATTGACAAGTAGACTGAGAATCTATATACATTTATGAAAAAATTAGTTAGATCGAATATAAAACAGTAAAAAATTTTTAAAATTCAAGAACATTATGATGTTGCTTTTAATGCAACAAAGTCGTTAAAGGATGAAATTAATTTTTATGTTACTCCTGCAACTCACAATCAATGCAAAACATTTTTAGTTTGCATAAAGATCCGCTGTCTATCGATAAGGAAAATATAAAAATATTACATGGACAGAAAGTATCATTTTCTTGACAATATGGGGATGAAGGATTAAGAATGCATCCAGCGATAGCTGCGCCGAGAACATCAAAAGCGTCCTGACCCATGGATTAAGACAGAAGTTAACCGAAAGGCGGTTTCTCGGTGAGTGTTCGAAAGTAACCAGTGTCGAAAACGTCTCGCTTAATAAAATAGTCGATCGATCAAGCTGACCTAGTGGGGGTCTAGCTCTTCGGACTCCTCGTCCGTAGGACAGAGATCGAGTGGGTGGGTGGGTCGGATCGGTAAGTGTGTTACTACAGAGGCTGGATAACGACGGATCGAAAATCTTTGCGCCGGCAAGACTCGGCGTAATGATGAAAATTGCAAAGGCACCGTGAGTGAGGATCATTACTCGGCTCTTCGTCGCTGTTCCCCGTACCCCCACTCTTCCCCCTGCTCGGTGATCCAGATTCCCGCAAATTTGCGTTTGTTAAGAGTGAAGTGCGCGCAATGGAACATAATTATTTAGGGTACGATTTTTTTCAATGGCCTCACACGTACGCGTTCCCACGGGCGCGGCCATGCTCTCACACAGAGGGACCACACGGATTCAGACACACGCCCGCGCACGCCAGAAGGGCTGCGCCGAGTGCGAGGTCATTTACTAAACGAGATGCAGGAAAGGAGGAGAGGAAAAAAGCGACCGGGAGCCGGATAAAGAGTCTAAAACAAACGGAAAATCAATACTGGAATACGACCATCACGTTAAATACCTGTGGACCGGGAAGCGAAACCGCGATAATGCCGTCACTGAAAACACTCCGGAAGGAGGAAGGATTGTCGTCTTAACTGCGAGGCGGCCACCGTAAAAAAGGTTTCGAGGGAAAATCGTTGGGAGAAGACTGGGGGGTGCGGTTGTTTAATCAGTCGGAAGGCTTGATTACACATATAATTGTGATCGACCGATTTCACGCGCCTGCTGATGGAATACTTTGAACACGCCGCCGAGTCAGATGAGAAGGGATCTCTCCGATTCTGATGCGTTAATGAGAAATGCGAGAGTTAATAATCCTGTTTGCGATCGGTAATGTGTCTGATAGTTGCTAACGTTTAGACTCGTAAGTGAAATTGGATTTGTAACATTTTATAATCGACTTTCAAGTAATAATGAAAGTATTTTGTAAATTCATTTTTTAGGATTGGTATCGTGTTCCTCCGGGCCGGGTATCGAAGATACATCGATGACCAATTATAACTAATAAAAGTATAGTGCTCGTAATTAAGATCGTAGTTAAGTGAACTTTTTATCTCATCGTGTACGAAACGGAGAATTCTTACGAAAATTTACTGGAGACCGTTTAACCTGCTGTTGTTACAGATTATGTTACAGCTTTGCGTGCGACACGTATATTACATATTTTTTCCCCCGCCGTTATATTCAGGCAGTGAGTTTCCTTTTTAAAAGTTTCCATCGGGGGAAAAAGTAGTTTGAAATTCAATCATGTTAGGGAGCACTTAAAGTAAAATTCAGTTAACGACTTCTACTTTATGTGTGCTTATAATGTTCTTATAGAATTAAGCTAGTCGTTCGGGTAATTATACTATGAAGTTTTATATTCATCGAATCAATTGCTCACGGACGCTTGCGTGGATCGTGAACGTTTGAACTTTCTAACTGTTGCTAGATAGAAGAATAATTTTAATAGGCGTTCTAAACAAAAGTTTACCTGATGTTCGGGGTGGAGTTTTAGTACTGGTAAGAAGAACAAAACACAGATGCTGTGATTTGATATAAATGGTTGTTGGTAACAATACCGTGTATGGGTTATGCGAGATTATTATGAATAGATCTGATACGACATGTCGGAGAATAGATATCTATTCACACGAATCGCATCGATCATTTGTTACAAAATAATACTATACATACATGGATTTTTATAAATGCACCGACTGAAGAGGACGGTGATATCGATTTTGATATAGGAAGCATGTTCATAAATCTTGTAACGCAACTATAGCTCTCGTATTATACATATGACCTCCTGAATCACTAAATTATTGTAGCTAGACTGTGCAGTTGTATGCATTCATCATAAAAATGGATAGGCGCGATGTAAACCGGTAAAATCATTAGAGAAATTTCAGAATATTGTTACGTCATATCCCCCTTGCTTCACAATATCGTTTCAGACTCGTGATGAAGATTTTGAACAGAGTCTAATAAATATTTTGGTTTTGTTAATGTATAGTTATTAAAGAACATGCAGACATATATGAAATATAAATTACCTCATTTTTTAGGAAATTTCTTTGTAGTTTTTTGTAATTTCCTAAAAAATGAGGTAATTTATATTTATTATATGTCTGCATGTTCTTCAATAACTATACATTAATAAAATCAAAATATTTATTAGACTCCATTCAAAATCTTCATCACGAGTCTGAAACGATATTGTGAGGCAAGGGGGATATGACGTAACAATATTCTTAAATTTCTCTAATGATTTTACTGGTTCTGATCACTGTAACCGTAAAATAAATCGTAGGGCAAGGGGTTAAATCAAGTTACAACAATTAAGTGTCGAAATCTATTCGAATTCGCCTAAACAGGATTCCCTCATTAGAAATGACTTGCCCGCCGAAGGTACAAAGTTCGAGCCGGGTGAGCAGGCATTCTCATCCGTCGGTTCTCCATTATTTCAACAAAGGCCATCCCCGTTGTTCCCGGTTGAATCGCGTTAGCAGGTTCCGCGCGTACACGTGTTCCCAATGGTATCCAGCATTCGTAAAACTGGCGGACGGTTGTTCGCGGGAGAGTTAATTATCAGGGAATAACTCAAGGCATAGTTCCGGCTGGTCGAAAGATGCCGACGCTCTCCGAGTGGCCGCGATTCAACGGAAGACCTTGCTCGCGTTAAGATCCTGGACAAGGTGGATGGGATCGCAATGCACTTACCAGACAGGTGATAGGCGCGAGCACGACCCAGCTGAGCCACCAATAGCTGCGGAGGAAACAGCCGAACCGCATTTGCATTTCGGCAATGTTACGCAGGAATTTGTTGCAGCCGTAACACCAGGCCGGCACGCCGACCTCGGCGATACCGATCAATAGTATAGCCCAAGAAGCGGTGTTCCAGTCCATCAGCGTGAACAGGTAAATACCGCCGTCGAACACCATCGGTACAGCGAGGAGCCAGCAAGTGACGCATATCCCGAGCACCACGTAGCTCTCGTGTTTTCGTAAATCTGGTCGCAGGTCCAATATGGCGGTGTTTATCGCCTGCACGCCTGCGAACTGTGTATCGTAAAAAGTAACGACCCGACCGTGTTACTACGGGATTCGATGCTCGCCCGCCCGCCGGGGTTTCTCGTTACCCCTTTCTCCTTTTTGCAATTTTTTTGCGCACCCCCTCACCCGGTACCACGCCACCCAAGCCTGGTTATTTTTTTATTTTTTGTTTTTTTCGACGCAGTCCGTCTTAATTACCCTTCAACGTGCTGGCTGCAGGGAGGACAGAGGAGCATGTAAAAAACAAAGGCTCTTTCGCTCCCCTTTTCCCGGTGGCCAGCCGTGTCCCGCTCTTATCCGTTGCCTTTTCTTTCGCCCGCCTCTCTCTCTCTCTCTCCCTCTCGCCGACGAGCTTCTACCCCCGCTCGTTTACCTTTCCATGCTCTCTCATTCGAAGGAAAAAGGGAGAAAGACGAGGGAGAAGAACGGGAGAGAAGGAGGTGGAGGAGGAAGAAAGGTGTGGATTTCAGTGGGACGGCAAACCATAACTCTTTCCATGATATACGAGCCTCGAGGCGAAGAGACGAGAGGCGATGCAAAAGTAACACGGAACGATCGTCTGGCTACTTGCAAGCACATTTTCGCCCGCAGCTCTTTTGACGAATACAGGGAAACCGGCGGCGTTCCGGTTCTACGGGCCACTTGAATGGCGCCTTCTCAGCTGGTTCGGTAGCAAGGGAAATTTTTCCTGCGTAAGCCTTCGCTTCTTCCTCGCGCGGAATAACGCCGTACAAAGAACAACGGCGTGCTTTAAAGTTGATACAACAAGCAAAACGTCGGATCTTTTATTTTCCAACGTCGTCGCACAATCCTGTGCCTACGCCCTTTCCCGCGCCACCGTAACTTCTTACGGGCAACCTTTCTCCATGGTCAGATACCGTGAACCGACACGCGCCCTCTTTCTTCTAGTTTGAGAACGCGGTTGCAGCTTCCTCTGCTGCGTATGCGGTTTTAACAAGTCCAGTGCCACGCCAATGCTCGCGGAAGTTCCACCACATTAAAGCAACTTCTTAGTTAACTTATTGCCGACCGGTGATTATTGCATAATTTTGAAAAATCTATGGTATAGTATTTTATCCATACAAGACCCTAACACGAGTCTGTCGAGAGACAGTAACAGGAACAGTATTTTTTGACTTTTGCGGAACGTAGGGAAGGACAAGGAGAAATGTAAACATAGCTAATCGAAATTTCCAACTTCTTTATTTTTCATTATTTTTTGATGGGACATCGATGACCATATTTGTGGCATTTTTCTAATTAAAATCATTCCAAATATGATAAAACTGAAACTTTAATTGTCTATTACACAAGTAAATATCATCGGAATTATATCATATTTGGTATGATTTTTATTAGAAGAATGTCAAAAATATAGTAATCGAAGTCCCATAAAAATAATGGGAAATAGGGACGTTGGAAGTTCCGATTAGGCGACCGAGGCCTCTCGAGCTTCACGCCCTGTCCCCAAGGGGTACACTCCGTAGTAGTGGGGATAGATCTGGGACATTTACAGGTTAGACTTTTGGGACATTTATCAATAAAATACTATACATGGCTATACACTTTTTAATAGGACCTTAAATAGCAACAGTAATTTTCATTGTTAACTAAAAAGTCACCCTCAATAACGTCATCTAATAGTTTCATTTAAAATTTCAATGTACAAGACAATTTTTATGCACTCTTCTGGTACAGTATAATTATTGCAATTCCTACGAACAGGCTTCAGGTAGGTAAAGTGATAACACATTGTTGACCAGTCACCTCGTATTTTCACTTGCATTATCAATTTGAATTTATGAAAGCCAGGTTATATAAAAGATCTGTTTAATGTTCCATCTTAATTCATTATGTAGAAATAGAATTTATTGAAGTTTACTTAGATTATTTTACTTCCACATTCAATTACGAAAGTGACTTGAGTTAGCCTCTGTGTAATATTGCCGGTCAACAATGTGTGTTAACACGTTCAATGTTCCTATGTCTAACTGTATGTCTATAGAAATAGAACAAAATATTAGGCTAATTGTTTTGCATTGCACTGTGTACTTACTTGGCTACCGATTCCCAGAATGAACAACATCAAGAAGAACAGAACAGCCCAAAGATTCGACAATGGCATCCGTACCACGGCTTCAGGGTACGCGACGAAAGCCAATCCCGCTCCGCTTTGGACCACTTCCTTCATCGGCACCTGCATCTCGTGGGCCAGGAATCCCATGATGGAGAATATCACGAAACCCGCGAAGACGGAGGTGAGCAGGTTCGTGAAAGTCACTACGACTGCATCTCTGTTTTTACAAAGCAATTTGATGTGTTATTCTTTAAGAAAATTAAAGGGTATATCTTATAATCTTAATATATAATATAATCTTGATTTTTGTCAGAAATGCGGAAAATTCGCAGTTCGGTCGCAACGTTAAGTAGCTCGCTGAAGCGTGAATTTCATTGCGAAATATGTAGTGCGAGATTTAGTAGGTTGCGGTTTGGTTTAACAGCGTTCAAAGGGAAAGAGTTTCGTCAGTAAGTCAGGCTGAAGAAAAAATTGTATTTTCCTCGCAGGAATCGGTGTAATTTCGCTTTTTAACCAGTCTAGATTTAAATGGTATTTCTGGCAGAAAAACGTTCTTCCTTTCAGTGACACTTTCTCTCTTACTCTCTCCCTCTCTCTTTCTCTCTCTCTCTCTCTCTCTCGCTCTCTCTCTCTCTCTCTCTCTCTCTCTCTCTCTCTCTCTCTCTCTGTAGTATTACTTTGCCAGCTCGTGACCGACTAATTGTCACTCGCACCGCGTAGGGAACCAGTTCAGAGCAGAATCTCGATTCGAACGAAATATTAATTAGATTCGTTACACCGAGTTAGCATCAAGTGCGAAATTCGTGGAGCCTTAACCCACTTGGTTTAAATTATTTTACAATTTCCAAGCAGCAATCGTTCGCACAGAAACGTGCATAACAAATGGGATAAAATTACGCAAACTCCTCGCAACCATAACAGAAAACCACAACCGAACGTACAGTGAATAACAAAGGCGTTCGTGCACGGGGATGAAGCTCGGTCAATTTCATTTCATTGGTCCATTAATAATTTCGTACAGCGGACCAGCGAATGTTGTTGACTTAGAATTCTACCTGAATCACATGCAGTAGCAGTAATATAAAATATCACGTTTCAATTTTTAATTAAAGTTCCTTCTTTAAATTCAATCTTTAATTAAGTTTCAGTCTCTTTCAAAATTTTGTTGTGATTTTATAATTAGATACTAAACAAAATACTAAATGATACCTAGAATATTTTGTGCAACTATTTGAGGAATATGAAGGTTAAGAATTGACAAAATTCAATCATTCCTTTGGTCATTGTAGATCCTGGAACGTG
>CM052335.1:19329644-19499990 GCA_028455595.1 Lasioglossum vierecki | reverse complement strand
TACCAGCGCGCCAATAACATTCAAATATTTATAAAAATTCTTCTGTTCAACCTCGGCCAGTTAAAAGAAAGAGCATACTTTTCTAAAGTACAACGAGGCGAAACTCTATCAAGCATTTAGAAATTCTCCGTTAATCTACATACTGGACTTAGAAAAAATAAAATCTCAATTTCTACCGCCTCGAGCGACAACGAAACATCCAAGCTTAGCGAAGCCTCGAATAATTATTAATCTGATGAACTGAATTGAAATGCCCGGAACAGTTGCACCGGGGTGAGCAGAATTGAAAGGAACGTCCGCGAGTCCGATAAACAGATTTCGCCGAGCACTAGCGGCCGGACCGCGATAAGTAATTATATACGGTAAATTCGTTTCGCGCGGTACAGTCGCGGATTAATTGAAATTTATCAAGACCACTCTGTGCCTGATTAACGGCTCGAAATACGGGGGCTGGAGCGGCGGGGAAGGTTGAAACGGCGTTGTGCCCTTCTCGTTTCCAATCTTTCATTAGTGGCTGACCTGGCGAAACAATGAAGCCCGGCCCGCGTAAATAGGAGAAAAAACATGAAACAAGGACCGAGGGAAGTAAAATAGAATAATTAAAAGCCAAGTGTTCGGAACACGAGGGGTCGCCTCTCTTTCGACATTTCGCAAATAAACCCGACGAGGCGACGCGGGACGAGGCGAGGCGAGACGAGGCCAGTATCAACAGGCATAACCGCACACGCAACCCAGGAAAGATTTATTAAATTTCCCGAACGCGCTCGGTCACAAGCTGCCAAACTACGCTTAATTATTCGAATTAACCATTTCGTCACGTGGGCCTCCACGGCTCGCGTTCCGGCGCGCGCTCGTGCACGTTTATACACTCGTTTCATCCTTTCCTGTCGCGTTGTCCGCTCTCTATTTTTTCTCCCACCGCTCGCACGCTGCTGCTGTTCTCATGAAAACGCCCTGGTGGACGAGAATAAATCATTCCCCGCGTAATCCGGTAGTTCGTTTGCCGCCCAGCCCGGTTACTGTATGTTTAGCGAACTCGACCGGACGTTTTTCTCGTGGGTCCAGTTTGCGCGGGTTTGCACACGTGTACACACCGCGTACACATCTCCCCTCTCTGTGTGTACATACACGCAGTGTACAGGCCGTCGACACATACGTACCACCGCCATTACGATATACAAGGTAAGGGAAACGCCAAACATTGCCAATGCCAACGGCATACCCGATGCAGGATAGAACAAACTCGATAGGATTGGCCCAGCTACCCCGTTCTGGATCCTGCGGCAGCTCCACCATGGCGCCACCGACCCCCAGTGAAATCCTTTTCGCCTGCCAATAACACGAGCTCAACGTCATATTTGTGTCGTCATGTCAATTAGCAAGGTTCCGTCTGAAAGGTAAGAAGCCTCGGAAATCACCGAGACCCGCACCTGCCCCCAACCACAAAATTAAACAAGAGTATAATACGTTTCTTTGTGTTCCCACATGATATCGGGTGAAAATGTACAGTTGAGTTTTCGCCCATGCTTCCTTTGACACTTTTTAACCCCTTTATGCGTAGAATAAAATGCAATAAAGAAATTGATATGTGATGAATAAAACAACTTTTTTTCGCAGATTTTCATGGGACCGAACTACGGAGACCAAACATTTCTTTACACCCTGTATGTTCAATGTACATTGATCGATTCAATTGTACGCTATACAGTAATCCTCGGTTAAATGTCCACGACGAGTTCAATTTTTTAAAGCACGTTTTCCCATCGCCAAATAACCGCCTCTGTTGCGTTCCTCTGATCGTTCTGAATTGTGGCACGTTCATTTTTAGTGGCGCCTCAGAGACGCCATTCGAGTGCAAAAGGTTAATGACCGATTCGGTGTAATCGGTTTTGTAGCATCGGTCACAATCAATATGGCACGTATCGCCCAGGAGAGTTGATTTCTCGAAAATTGCGTAGTCCTGGATTATTAATAAGTTACCAGCGCAATAAACTTATTGTTCGTAGTAAAAAATGAAACAATGTTTTCAGTATCGTATTCATAAACAGAGATTACGAAGTATCGATGACACGATCTTACAATCATTTTTAAACAGAAATTTCTAGGGATGCCATTTGATACTTTGTTTCAAGAGTCGGTCTGTGGAGGCCTAGCCTAAACAATCTGGAGACCAGTGTTCCGATTGTGCCAACAATTTTTCGCAGCAGAGAGGCCAGGGCACTAACGCCCTGAGGCAGTTATTAGCAGGAGTGTTAGTTTTATGCTCAAAGCAATTTAAGATCGATATTATTTAATATTTATCCATAGAGGGAAAACTTTCACAACGTACACAAGTTTTTAGTGTTAATTTGATTCTCTTGAAAATGATCTAAATGCAGATCGAAACGTTGAGAAATAATATTGTGCTAATTTGCAGATAGTGTTTGAGTAACAATTGATCGAACCTATACGCCGATATAATTAATTTATGCTTAAAGCAATTTACGATCGATATTATTTAATATTTATTAGCAGGAGTGTACCGGTATTATTGGCGAGACGGGAGTTCCGTCTTGAAACTTAATTGCTAACGTTTTAAAGGTAGCTTAACCCTTTGCCTTTTCACAAGTATATACTAATAATTTTTTTAAAGTTTGCTCAAAATACCCGATTCCATTGAAAAGGTTACGTTACCGAGGCTGAAAAATTGTTAGGCACAATCGGAACACTGCTGGGGACACGAGGGGACCTGGTTCCTTTTCGGGTTCCAACGGTTTTCCTCATAGAATCATTCCAAGCTAAGATTTCGTTTGGTAAAGAGCTTCCTCTCGTGAAATAAGTAGTTGTTTTATTTCAAAAGTACCAGTGTGCATTTTTTAACACCCATATCCAATACATAGATTTTAAAAATGAAGAAATGAAACGCACAGCATTGTATATGAATTTATGATTTCGACGCAAGATTCGATCAATTTAACACAAACAGCAAATGTGCAATTATTTAAACATGTATCTTTGACGTTTCGATCCCTATGTGGATCATTTTCATAAAGAACATATATTGCGTCTAAAAGAAAAGCAAAAGAATTATAATATGGCAAATAAAAATAAAAACACAGCCAGGTCAATAAACAAAATCGACAAAATTAAGACCTTACTTACATGATGCGTAACAAAACATTGTAGCATGTACATACACAGCATTGTAGCCGGGACAAGTCAACTAAAAAATTTCGATTATTCTAAAGGATCCGAAAACTCTTGAGGACCCGATCACGGGTCTTCCCGACCCGTCCCGTACCCGCGGAATTTCTCGCACAGGTTGCTACCGGAGTCTGATTGTCCGATGGGCACGCAACGTCCACCGGAAGAACATGAAGGAGACGATGCTTCGCTCTGACAATGATGCTGTGAGACAATACAAACGGCGAACCTAATGTGGACAATAGGAATGTAAACGCGCCGCTGGAGGACCGGCCAAGGTATTTACGTAACAAGATTAAGGGAACGGCTCTCGAATCGAGCCAATTTATCTCAAAAGTCTAACGGCACGAGCATTGCTCGCTTAATCTACTCGCGCTAGAACCCGCGGACAGATAAGATCCGCCGAACGCTGTTCTTTTCCGTACAACATTGTTGCCATTGTTCCGAGGCGGTGCATCGTCGCACGCGAGCTCGATTATGATGTTCGCCAGCCGAGGGAATCGCGAGAACAGGTTGCACCGAATTGCACAACACCGGTTTAATAGCTGAAGAGTTTACTGCTAAACCTACCGTTGTCAGTCCCATGATCGGTTTTTATCGTATATTGGCTAATCCCGTGAATAATGCGATTTTTCTTCCGTGTCTTCGAAAGGTGGAACGCGAACAAATGATTACAGTCGCTAAGCTTCTGACTGTATTGTTGGAAATAACAAAGGCATATTCGTCAATCTGTCTACGCGTGTTAATGCCGTTTTGGGAACGATGATGATTTTATTGTTTATTAGCAGGTACTGTTAAAACGGTTTGTATGAAAATTGTCAGAGAGATATTTCAAACATGGATTGATCAATGATCATGAATTAATTTATATTTGTCGCGCAATTATTCGCTGTGACTAATAGGTCTGCATTAGTCATATGTAGTTTACCGATAAGGCAGTCGAGAGTGTGGAAATATCATTTTCATTCTTCGTCTATTGAAAAATGTCGTCACGTGACAAATTTACTTCGTACGAAGTTCAATGAAGATATAGAATTACAGTTGACATCTCCACTGAACGCAACATCACTCAGCAATTTCTATAATTAAATGCAACTTCGTGTATGGTAAGCTGGTAACACTTCGGTGCTGGGCGCCAGTAACGTGCGCATTAAATAAACGTCGCTGATCCTCTGACAGGGCTGCCAATTCGGCTCTACTAGATAATACTATTTGAAATGTAAGGCTATGCGCACACCGACAACATTTACCGCGCGGCTATTCGATCACTGTAATCTACTTGTCACAATTGCAGAGAATTAATTATTTTATTCGGAAACGATAATTCAGAATTCTACCGTCACAGTATCGTTAACCACGGAATTATAAATAAACAATTATTTTCAAAATTTAAACGTACAAAATTCATGTTCTTTAATCGCAAAAATGTCCAGTCTAGTATAATGATAAATATGAACCACGAACTCTGAAGTAGCACATTTTCAAATATCCGGATCGCTAGTGTAAAAGAGCAAAACACGTAAACACAGGAACTACGCGTCCGAATTTTACATTCCCTTCTTATCTGTGTCACGCGAATTATCAGACGCTCGTATCGAAAATCGAAAATGATGTGAGTTAATAGTGACCCGTTATCATCGTGACGCGTCGCCGTTTCCGGAACGTAGGAATACCGCGTCGCGTCGCGTCACAGCAACTTTCCATCGGTCAGTAGTGCTGCCAGTCTTGTTTCGACCCGAAAATGGCAGAGAGTTTCGAGGCCGTGCACGATATTCGTATCACGCGTATCAAACGTCCCAGCGGACACGCGTCCATACGCGCGACACCTGACAGTCCATTGTTTGCCGATGAACGAATTTCCCGTGTCCGCGTTAGGTTCGTCGTTCTCCAGTCGATGGGAATCCGGGTGTAAATTAGAGCTTCTGTTACTTATATGATAGCCAGGTAAACAAACATTGTCCGAGTCATCTTGTTAGTAAACTGTGGATCTTCATACAATATGCAAAGTTTAAATGAACGAGAAGGGAGAGAGGAACAGAAAAGTTCTGCTCGTGTAGGATAAACCATTGACTACACAACTGGTGTTTAACCGAGCACTCTGATGAAGTACAAATTTTTATTCGCGGCGCAAAGGTTCGATCATTTACAACAACAATTAACTATTATATAAAAAAATTTGTAATATCCTGAAGATAAATTACGATCGATAACTAATTAATTAATTATTTAACTCTGATGAATGGTGAAACATGATATTTTTCAGATTACGAGTCCCTGCGTACCCGAGTACTTGCAGATCTTAGAGGATACAGAATAGAGGGTACTTAAAGAGATAGGACTCTCGTTTCCAAGATTCCAAGAGTGCGGAATGTGCTTTCTCATTTCTCGATAATGCATGCGAGATCGATCTAGGCCGCGATCGCTCTCAACAGTCCTATTTTTACGTTTACGAGGCGTAATTTGCATTAATGTATTTGTTATTAACAATTCTACGATCGACATAAGGAAATATTTAAGTAATTTGCATTATTCATAAGCACAAAGCTACGCATGTAGCTATCTTCAAAAAACTGCGACATCAACTGCTGCCGAATAATGCAAATTGCGCGTTGTAAACGTAAAGATTGGATATTTGAGGGCGATCGCAGCTTGGATTAATCTTTTATCAAGCTCTTTTGATTATTGAAAAACCCCATCGCAGCAATTATCGAAAAATAAGAAGGCGTATCCTTCATCCTTGCAACCCCAGAAACGAGTCGACCGCCTTGAAACAGGACTCACAGGATTACTTACACTGGTGTAAACGGAGGTTGCCTACCTTCGGAGTGGTTTCCTTAGCGTGCGTCATGGCTGGCTGCTGCAGGGGAACTCGAATCCGATGATGGCGATGCTCCGACGTACCGTCGAAGGTTTGGTCGTCTTCGAAACCGCGACCGTGATCGTCTGAATGGCTTCGCGACGGTTAGACAACTGTATAACGCGTCAGATATCAAGATAATCAACAGACCCCATTATCGGGAGGCGGGTTCCGGATCCACTTAATACCCGTGGGCACAAATAAAGCGGTCTCAAGCCGGCAGAACGTGGCGCGGACTCATTATTGCTCGTGGCGTCGTCGCTCGAGCCGAGAAAACCGCTCCCGTTGTTTCTCCCTGCTCCGACAGCCGGCCTCAATGATGCACGATAATGAAATAATTAAAAAAAGAGCCACGCGGGGATATCTCATCGATCAGATCAACGGATAGTCTCGCGCAACGATTTTATCTGCGTCCGCGTTCCGCACCACGAGAACTCGCTCGGTCAATATTCCGTCTTGATACTCTAGAAGGCAAGATCAAGTTCAAGTGAGTTTTCCGACAATGTACTGATCACAGGTGTCGCAGAAACAACGCACCAGGTGTGTCACCTAAATGTCCGGTACTAGTCAAATTTTTGTGAAGTATCTGCCTCCTTTCTCTCTCCGAAGGAAAGGTAGGTCACTGAAACGTTCCGCGTACCAAATAACGTATTAAGAGAGACCGGTTTAAAGCGGACTACCATAAATGGGTATACTGAAAAATACGTGTACCGAGGATTGTGAAATTCAGTTTCTTATGTAAGGGATCAAGGTGCAATTGTAAGACTGATATTTTGAAATAGCCAGAGAATTTCGGAAACGGAACATTTAAAACGACCACACTAGGGAGACAAGGATCATCTTCTTTCGAGTCCCATCGAATCATGGATGCACGATGCACGTATCGAACGTCAATACGCCAGATAGCCGGCCAGCACACTAAACATCGTTTGATCAGATTCTGAAAACGATGTTTGGACAGCTCCGACGTATTAATCAGAGCAAAACTGGTGGCGATGCGATCGATCCGTCGCTGATAAAAAGAGACTAGTGTGAGGTAGGTAAAAATTCGTGCTGGTATATCTACTCTTCGATTGTTTAACAAAATCTGACGAGTTTGCGGAGCAAATGATCCACTGATTTTCCTCGTAGACTTCTTCCATCGTGGATGGCTCGTGTTTTCTTACGATCAAGTAAATACACCTTTGTTAGACGTTGATTGATCAAATTTTCAAGTAGACCAACTTGCTTTCGTTTAATATTGAAATACGATCAATAACCGGCGCTTCGTCTATGTACTCCGCCAGATGGTTCGAGCTTGGAGATCGTTGAAAATCAAATGATAAAATCGATTTTTAAAATAGCTACTTTCTATTACTGTAAGCAACTACGTCACCGCTGCTGCTTCGACTCGGCATGATTACGCGAGAAAATAATTAAAAAACGATACGCTAACGACACGTAGAGATGCAATTTTGTGATATCTTTCGATAATCTCACTGATTTAAATACGTTGACGGATTACCGAACAGAGAGGTCTGAACTATCCGAACGAACAACGTTATAGGTACATATATCTAAAAATAGACACGTATTTCAAAATCGAATACATTATACATTTTCCGGCAACGTCCCATCGAATCGCGTGGAATAACAATGTGTTAATATGTTTCTCATGCCTCGTGAATTGTTTAATCCAGCGAGAAATATTGTTAATTATACTGAATATATCGATGATTGTAAAATTATCATAATTAATGATTTACTTAGAAGATGATAATTTTCCAACGAAATGTGAATATGATATACCACGCTTCAATTAAATTATTGAAGATAAGGATACTCTTTAATTATAGGTTCGCCAATTACGCAATTACGTTATTATCATATAAATCCTTCGTAAGTTTAACATCTGTAACAATAATTTGAGAATGTTTTAGGTCGAGAGTAAAATAGATTCGAGATTATATGTAAACGCACGATTTTTTAATCGATTTCCAAAGTTCGATCTCGAGAGCCTGCATTTGTGATTACCTGAAGTAGAAAATACCCGTCACGGGCAGACGCGTTAACCGATTCTTATTCAATATCGCGCGGGCTCGGGGAATTTTCAAATTCGATTACTCGGGAATTTTCGATTATCCGTGCGATTCCATATAAATCATAGAGACCGGACAAGAAGCTCTAAAGAATAAATAAAGGCCATTCGAAAATACCCGGCCGGTTTCTTCCAATTTTACGGTTCCCATCGGCAAGGAAGAATTCTTTAATTAACTCGAAAAAAGGTACAATGCCGACACCATTATATTCATCGCGCGATAATAATTCCGGACGATTTCCCAGACGACCGCGGCGACTGTTTGAAATTCCGAAAGTTGAATGCTGAGATGGAAGAACGTCGGAAAAGAAAAAGGGGCGTGCTGTTTTATCGGGGAAATGCTGAACATAAAAAAAGAGAAGAAAGAAGAGAGAAGAGAAAAAAAGAAGTTTTATATCCGAGAGAACAAGCAGCGGATGATCTCGCTATCTCTCGATCGCGTATGCACGAGTATCGCGGGAAAGGGGGAACGATTTGAATGGGGAAGGTGAACAAATCTGCTCTACGAGTTCCGGATAAACGGGACGATTTGCAAACTTCTTTTCCAACGGTAGAAGCGGAGAGAGAACCCTTCGGTGATTGCGTGGCAAACAAAAGCCGCTTATCGTTTATTAAAAAAAACGTCTGAGGATACCGCAAATTTTTGAATTACAAAGTAATGCACCGTGCGATGCGTGTGTCGGAAAATATTTCGAAGATTTCCTATTTTGACATTCCATTCCTTTCGGGATCCTTTGTCATCCTTTTTATTTAGTTTTCGTAGGGCCGCGCGCGTGTTGTTTCCTTTCCGTTCGCCATTGTTCTCGCGCATAAGAAATCAAACGACGACAGACTTTTACTGCGCTGTGTCGTTAATATAATTGTTGCTGTCATACTGCAGAATTAGAAATTCTTCAAATAAGAATCAACTTTATTTGTCGTAGAGTCTCAGATCGATAAAATGATACAGAAAACACTAAAAAACCCGGAAAGAATGGTATACCTGTGATAAAATTAGGGTAATATTCTTCAGAGCCTTCCCAGATAGTAACTTGACGTGCGAAGCACGGTGCCTTAACCGAGAAGGTTAATACCATAAGTAAATCACGTTCATCCTCGTCAAAAGACAAACTCCGTGCATCTTAAAATATCAAAACACGTTCCGCGTAGGAGGTAATATCAGCACAGTTGCTACACACGACGATATAGCCGCGGGAGTTACTGAATTATGCCATCCGAAAGGGGATAACTCGATGGAATAGTTTTCGAGGGACGTTTGTGCCGAATAAAACTTCCGCTCGCCGAGGAACTTCTGCGACAATGATTCCTGGACAGGCGTTCGCGTTTACTTTTCCCGCGTTTCGCATGGAAATTAGTTAATTTCGAAGCAGTCGGTCAAAAAGGTGGAGCGCGAAGCGGGAAAAAGAGAAAATAGGGACGCGCGAACGATCAAACCAGAAATTGTATTCACAGAAGCGTTATTGCGTCTCGCGCACGTTGTAATGCACCGACTAAAAGCGATATCTAGCACCTCTGTCAACAGACTGTGCCTGTTTATCGTTGGTCGTTTTATTGCCGGTAGTCAGTCATGACCAAGCGAAATGTTTTCCCGGTTTGCGAGACGGTTCTCTCGGCGCAGATCAATGCTATCGGTGAATTAATCGTTACGGTTTCTACGTCGATCCAGAAAAACAGGAGTTACAGAAAAATCATTTCATCCCTTAACAAGCTGGATGAGCCAGGGCGTGACTTTCATTCGCCTGTTTTTCGAACGGTAGGAAAATGCAAGGTATTTGATATAAAAACACTGATGCAGCTCGAAGAATATCCTTACCAATGGAGAAATTAAACGTCACACTCTTTCGTGTAACGAATCTGAATAGTACCAGGTACCTAATTAGAAAATCTATTAGACGTGTGAAACGTTTTTCCGGTTTGCGAGGGCGCGGTGTGGCGTGGCGGTTCCTCGAGTGCAAATGCGATCAATGCTATCGATAAATTAACCGTTAAATTCGAGGAACGCAGCAAGCCGGGCCGAAGTCGCGCGAACTCGCACTGCGAATGAAATTAACAGAAGCGACCACGGCGGAAGGGACGCTTTTGGCAAACTTGGTAAGCTTGCGTCAGGGTCAATATAGTCCTGAGCGGTTCGGCTATCTACGGGGGGTCTATATGTATACCCGGTTTTAAGCTCGCAGTTTCAAACATTTGGGCCTGGGTGATTATATTACATGCTAATATACAGGCGCGCGACGAGCCCCGGCCGATACGATGCACTCGAAACAGTCGACGCATCACTGGCTCTGAGGCTCCGTTTGATTTACAGCCCCGGTCATCGTTATCGAATCATTCCAGGCAATGGAGATGCGCGATCATTCGTTTTACATTCATATTTTTCCTGCCGTCCCTCTCTCTCTCTCTCTCTCTCTCTCTCCCTCTCTCTCTCTCTCCCCCCTCTCTCTCTCTCTCTCTCTGTCCCACGGCATTGCCACGCTCCGTGCCGGCACACGGCCTTTCAGAATTGAAAGCACGTACATGCATAGCCCGGGAACCATTGCACGCCCGGCGAAAAAGGAATTTTCGAGCCAATTCGGCTCTCGCGTCCTCCGATTCACGTGAAAAAGAATTCCCGAAACGATGTTCGCATTCTCCTGTTTCCGAAACCGGCGCGAAGGGCAACATTCATCACGGGGAAATGGTTAATTCCTCTTCGGAAACTAAGTTATCGAATCAATCTCTTTTCAACCGACGCTTTCGCTTTTCGAGACCTACTCGTTGAATATTCACAGAGCACCGTCATTCGATTATGTTTCCGAGGACATGTTTGATCATTTAATATTGGGCTGATTCGCGGCTGTTTGCCGGGAGCCGAGTGTTAAAATGTTTGAGACTGTGTTTGCGTATTTCATCGTTTATTGCGAGCACAGTTTGCAACAAAAAAGAAATCTGAAAAAATTCTATAAAATGCGCCTTGGGATCCAAAATATGTCACATATTCGTCAGAATTTTAGAACGAATCGGAGATTGGAAAAGCGAGAAATCTAATTTACCCTGTAACAACCCTCGCGGGCAAGCTGGAGGTCTGAAATTTTACTCGGAAGGGTTTATCTTGGTCAGCATTCGAATGGTCCGATAGTCATTGAAAAACTGCTGTAAGAGCAATTTTGACCATTTTAATCGGCTAGGCTCTTTACTTTCCGAAGTATCCTCCACGTTTCATTGCTAATAGAAGCCACATCAACAAAGCCACGAGCATCCTCAGAGATGGAGCAATCTACATTACACGCTCTCGTATCACGAATGTGAACAGTAGCGGGTATGATTCCATCGAGTTCCCGGTCGATCTAGAAAATCCGAGGAGTTGCAATTAGTGCGAGTCGAGCTATTAAACGTCTCACTAATTGGATACTAATCTACCGATAAGGAAACTTACGATAACTTCGCCGGCAAGATTCAGTTCGTGTAACCACAACTTCCTTCTAGACGCATTGAAATACTTGAAACAGAAGATATAGGTAGCCTGGTAGCATTGTATCATTAGTTCCTCGCGACCGCGTTTGTAACCCCTCCTGCTCTATCGAGCGAATTTGTCTCGTTATGCGAACACATCCGATGGTATCTATAATTTGTAAAGCTAGTACAACTAGCAGTTACAAACGTCGGGGCCGCGAAGCATTGTGTAAAAGCGTATCATTCATAATTTGATGGCGGTAGCCGCGCGCCGCCGGACGCATCCACCGTTTCAATTTATTCTCCGCTTTACTTTCCTGCATTCTCGTTGCTGCCGTATTTATTTGCATAGCGTCGTTCGCGTAGGTATTATACGGCTCCACGGTAAAGCTTCTCCCGAGCTTCGGTCGGCTTTAGCTTCCCCTTGACTCTACTTGAACGGTGAAAAGCCAAATGGCACGCTCAACCGAAGAAGGACCGATCGAAAAAAGAACGCTTTATACGCCCGTATAGACCCGGTACTTCGCCTTTCGCGATACTGTTACGCGTTAATAAAAGTACTCCGAACGATAATCGCGTCGGACCTCAGCCACAAACACGTTCCCCGACCCGGCCCGACGATACTTTCGCCCCGGCTACATAAAACCCTATTTGCACGACGGAACCGCCGATCTAATCAATAATTAAAAGAAAGAGTTCCAATGTTATCGTCGCTGCTTCCATCTCTCTCATCTCTCTCTCTCTCTCTCTCTCTCTCTCTTGCTCTATCTCTATCTTTCTCTCAGTTATTCCCAGCCAGTTGTTACCGCTGTTTACTGCGGCCATTCCGATGGAATTCGAACGACCATTGTCTAGGAATACTGGATTAGCGAATGGGGTTCTTACCAATAGACGGGATGTGTGTGTTCGTGGTCCGGAACAACTGTGCGTTAGTATACGTCAAGAAGATTCGCAACACTAACATTTTTTATTACCTTTTCAACCTTTACACCCCTATATCGAGTCGACATCAATTTTACTCGCAAGAACTTCTATGTTAAATTGCTGGTTTTCATTATTCGAGTACATTTTAGATGAAACACTTTAGAATGCAAATGTCTAAGCGAATTAGAATGCGAATAGCACTTTAGAATAAATATGTTAGACGTGAAACGGCATTCGTGGAGTCATCTTCAGGTAGAAACATGAAGCTCTAATATTCCTCCTGTGTCACAGAAATCGTGAATTGTGTAGAAAATGTAAGTAAGGTAGAAAACTATCTTGTTTGATAACTTAAGCACCGACGAGATACTGTTAAAGACTGCCAGCTTTACGGGATTACGTGTCCCACGAAAATTTCGGTGTTTCTTACGCCCTCTAGATATACTCTGGCTTCAGCCAAAAAACCAGAATGCTTCCGACGGCATTTCGTCGGTGCAAAAGACCACTGAGGAGATTATTATTATAATGTTACATTCTCTGCCATATTTCAGATCATGTTTTGTTACTATTTTGATACTATTCTCGTCAGTGGAGCAACTTTTAGCGATGTGGTATGTCAGATCACTGTAATTTCCACCGTTACCACCCCGTCCATTAAGCCCACTTTCCGTCCCGCGGGATAGCACGAAGGCTGGCAGTCTTTAACGGTATCTCGTCAGTGCTGTTAGCCTTCGTGCTATTCCGCGGGACGGTAAGTGGGCGCAATCACCGACGAGATACTGTTAACACCGACTAGTAATAGGATAGACCTATCATCTTATGGGACTTGGTGTCTCACGTTGTGAATTACCGACTGTGCAAAAAATCAGAGGTTTTGGTATGCCCTCTATGACTTAAAGTGGCGAGTTTGGGAACTATGTCGAATTTCAGATATCGAATGCGTAGTTGCCAAACCACATCCGAGAATATTCGTCGCATGGTTGCCAATTTACTGTTACTGCTCAGTACGTATTTCTGCTATTTTCCACTTTTCCACATTACAGTCATAATATGATTCTGGAAAAGCAAACGAAAAAAGTCGAGTCAGTCATTCGACCTGAATATTTCACCTGTGTTTATATATAATGCTTCCTGTTTCTATAATCATTTTAAAGCTGAATAAATGCTTTTTTGATTTATATAATAATAAACTGTCATTTATTGATAATAAACAAAATAACAATTGTTGTTGAAAATTAAATAACCTATTTAACGCTATTTTTATCTTGAAATTGATTCATATAAACTGTTGTCGGTTTCTTTGAACCTTCTGCTATAAAATACAATTTTCAATAGGACGGAAAAAAATTTAGAGGATCAGTTAACAAAAAATTTTAATGATAAGTTGTCATGCGAGGTTTCGTTACAAGTTCCGGCGTGTCTGTTATTATATGCGTTAATATTAAATATATAATTATTACAAGCTGCATATACTGGTTTTAATCGTGAACGAATTTCCAAAAGGATCCGTAGCAGCGAAAGTTCCTTCTAAGATCCTTTTGGCCAGCTCGAGGCCAAGTGGTGCAATAAACACGGGTGACCCTAAGGCCAGCCAGGTATATCGGGATGAGATCGTTAAAATGCAATTGCTAAACTTCGTTATTTCACATAATTCTTTGGCAGATACATGTTAGTAGTGTCCACGGCGTTCTTCCGATTAGAACAAGACTAAACTCGATAGAATTCGGGCTGCGTATACTGGTTCTAATCGTGAACGAATTTCCAAAAGGATCCATAGCAGCGAATTTGGCCAGCTCGAGGCTTGAATGAATGCGTTCCGAGGCTCGAGAGTCGGGCACCAAGGCGTCAGCCAAGAATACAATAGTAATGCAATAAACGCGAGTGACCCTACGGCCAGCCAGGTATATCGGCATTAGATTGCTAAAATGCCATTGTTAAACTTCGTTATTAAACATAATTCTTTAGCGGAGTAATGCAAGCAGGATCCACAACGTTCTTCCGATTAAAACAAGCAATAACAGGAACAAATTACGGTAACTTCCCTATGAATCGGGAAGTTAATTAAATTATGTTATCCTACAAAATAACAATATAGTTCCAAACATTACATTTATGTAATTACATTAGCATATATATTACATTTATAAAATACATATATTAATATTTGGCTGTTTACAACATTTCGAATTTTGTAGTAAAACATATTCTTTATTGTACGTGCAGTAATCAATCGTTTATTATTTATTCCAAATATAAGGATTAATTAATCAAAACAATATTCCATGTATTCATTCTATGTATACAGCTATTTTTTTAATTTTAATTTCTATTACCACTGATCACCACCGACGAGATGTAAACTCGTCTGTGCTACCACTAAGAAAGCTTTCAGCACAAACAAGGTATAGGAATCCTACGCCTATATCTCGTTTGTGCTGTCAGCTTATTTTCGGGCCAGCACCCTGGCCCGAGACCCTGTTAGTGGCCCTAAATCGAGTTGGTAATGCAGGAAATGACAAGAAAAAAGGGCCAAGTGGCCCTGGTAAAAATGGCCACCGAAATACATTGGATGATAGGTCTATCCTATTACTAGTCGGTGCTGTTAAAGACTGCCAGCCCCCGTGGTAACCCACGGGACGCTAAGTGGGCGCGATGGGCGAGGTGGTAACGGTGAAGTTACAGTGACCTGAAAGACCACATCGCTAAAAAGTTCCACCACCGACGAGATTCAGTTCAAGGTGGTTCAGCACTCTCTACCTAAATAGATCATTTGTTCATGAACCACGTGAAACTGCGTCAGTACAGCAGGTAATAAATAAATGTAGACTCCTGACATTACCCATTCTGTAATTCTTAGAAAATAGATTACTTTTTTTATTGTGTAATTTCATTACGCACTCTTATTGCTTTCTTATATCCCTTATTGTTCACCATTGTAATTGTTTTATAATCGTTACTTTATAAATAGTTATTTATTGTTATTTATAATTCAAAGAATTTTTAAATAAATACATTTTAATAATTTGTTTCTACATTAATTATTTTAACTATTATTTCAATAATAGTTTGTTAAATTAATTGTTTAAATAAATATATTTTTATTTATTTTTGTATTTATTATTTCAATTATTATCCCGAGAAATTGTTTCGCAGCATTAGCTCGATGTGATTGTCGATTTTTAATATTTTCTAGAGCAACTGGTGTCATTTCTACGAAACAAAATATAAATCGACAATCACGCCGATTGCCCGGGTCTCACCACGTGGAGGTATTCGCGACATGTATGTATGTATTTATTAGAAAAGAATAAAAAATAAAAACGCCTATTCGAATCGGAATGAAGTAGAGGCAGGACGAGATAGCTAGCGACTCATAACATTTCATGCCTTCATTCGCCTTCTTACAGTTCTTACCAGCGAGATCTCCTCAGTGGTCTTCTGTACCGACGAAATGCCGTCGGCTGCCTTGTGTTTCTCACTCCAGTCAGAATATATCCTAGAGGGCGTAAGAGAACACTGAAAAATTCGTGAGACACGATCTCCCATAAGGTTGGCAGTCTTTAACAGTATCTCGTCGGTGACTAAGGGCACAACTCTGACGATTAGAATAATCAATGTCAGATGGCGCCTCTACCCTTTGACTCCACTCAACTTGTGTTGCAATAAGTAGCACATCTAATTTCATTGTAAAAATAAATATTACACAATCGAAAGATGTTTTAGTACATATATTTTTCCTAAACTCGTAATTTTCAAAGATCTTGAATTAGATTTCACAAACATATACGACTATTATTTTTGTATATCCAGTGCAGGAAAATTTGAAACATCTTTTTTAACGCCCTGTATACACACATATAGTCAGATAATGACTATGTTGATTATCTTGCGATTCCGTTCAAAACTATCTATGTAACTGTCAGTTAAAATTTGATAAAATAAATAATACAGATCGCCATGTTGGTCTTAATGTGAAACAAAGAAGTGAAAGTTCAGCTTGAGTAATAATCATCGACTGTGTATACTGTATACTTTCAAATATTACGAGATGCTTACTAATAAGGGGATTCACCTATTAACTTCAAATACGTTTATTTTTTAACTGTGCTAATGTCTATTGTTACGATTAATAAAGCTATTGCCGTTGGATACGAAGTACACGATTTCCAAATGATTTGCTCGGAAATGTCCATATGACCAATTCGATCTGGTAGGATGTAGGCGAATTTAACCTAATTCGAATTTTTTGTGACTGTAAACTTCGTTATTATTTGTTCTTGAAATTTCATGTGACCTGCTTTAAGAAATGTTTTCTTTCGAATACGAGCAAACGACTGTGATTTCTTATTTCCTATAAGACGTACCTGGCTTCGATGACAGTGGCTGCAAAAATATAAATTTGTCAGCTTGTTTAACTATATTGACTTGTTATGAATGACATGAAACATTCGGAGGATCTCGACATGGAACAATCGGACAACCCCGAAACAGGGAAGCTCAGTTCCTACTATGCGCTGCTAGTTGCATTTAAATCTATGAACGAACGCTGCGGACAATTAGAAAGGAGACTAGCTAGCGTTGAAGAAGAAAATATGTGTTTAAGGCTCGAATGTGGTAAAATAGGGTCTGCAGCGATCACAGAAACAACAGGCGACAATGAGAAAAAAATTGTACAAACCCTAAAGGTTTGTACAGTTCATTAAGATGATAATATCCGCATCTCATGTAGATCCATTATACTTTATATACAGTTTGGTCAACAGGAGAAAGTAGAAGAGCTCACGAAACAAAAATCCCAGCTCAGTTATCAAATTTTTATGGTAGAAGCTGAGAATCGTCAACTATGGAACCGATTAACAAAGTTAGCGAGAATTAATAAATCACTAGGTAGGTGATTGACACAGAAATCTCCAATATACTTGAACAATCTTTTGGTTTGTACTTATTGTACATGTGTTACTTGCAGGTGAAAGAGAACAGAGTCTAGAAGAAATATCTTTAAGACTTATTAACAGTATTATGTTAGAAAAATCGGACCTTGAACAACAATACGATGAGGTACGTAAGACAAGTTACGAACATGATAAATTTCATGAGCCACGACTAGAGATATTGTTACATTGTTAGATGGTAAAACTGCAAAATAATACCGAAGTGAATTTACAACACATCGGATTCACGTATCCAGAAAGTTCTGATACGGACATAGAAATACTTAAACAGCACGATAGTAAGCTAATACAAATAAAAAATACTTTGTTGTTGCAACAAACGAAATTAAAGAGGGCACTGCGGCATTTTCAAAAAATGAAGGAAGGTACGTATAATTGTTTATAGCGTAGTAATTTAGAATGTATGCAAGTCAATTTCGCATATTAATTTTACAGGTGCAATGTGCAATAATTGTCGCATGAATGCAAGCAAAAAGATGTGTCAAGCAGGCACCCAATTCGATTCCGATGAAAGTTTTAAAGAGCACGGTGCGACCCAGACCAGTCTCCAGACATCGAGCATACCATCCGAGAAATGTTCGAGTGCAGCGGATAGTGTTGACCAAGACAATAAGATTTGTCCATTGTGTGGATCTTTATATGGGAAAGATAGGCCATTCGAAGAATTTCACGAACATGTCTTGAGCCATTTTAATAAAAATGTATCTATTGACGGTTTCGAAATCGTTCACTAACAGCTACTTAAGACGTAAGTAACAGTATTTAATTTCTTAGCAAATTCCATAAAACGATTTGGGAAAACGAGAGGTGACTGTAAATACTATATATATACAAATATATATAACTTTGTAATAAAACGTTGAACAACCCACGTCTATATAATATTTCTTTCTGCAAGTGTTAAACTTTGATCCAGATAAGATTTAATGGAAGTTAAAATACGGATAGTGAATTACGGTTGTTAGTACTATGATATGTATCTTTCGTTTTAAGTTGAAGCGGTGAAGGAGAATTAAACCACTGAGATTACAATCGTGACAATCCTACAATTCAAAAATAAAATAAGAATAGTGAATATTTCATGTTTAAACATAGGTGTAACATTTTTGTAATTTATTTTCTCCCTCTAACTCCATTGTATGTAAACAAAAGTACCTGGTCGATGCAACTTATTCTTTACTTATAATTATAGGTGGATCTACAACTTCTAAATCCTTTTTATCAGATGGTTCTTCCGCGGTTGGTTGAAGTAAATTCTCGTGGAACCATTCGGGTCTCTTTTTCGGTAATTCAATGACCCTCTGCGACTGTTAAATTGAAATAGAAATTATTATTCCAAATACACATTATAATTGAAAATGCAATTGAATCAAGTACCTTCCAATATTCCTCTCTTAGTCGTTCTTTTTCTCCTTCGTATAATACTATAACATCTTTCTCTATCGGTTCCAAGCCCAACGAATCCACTATAACCTTCTGCATTTCTTTTGTTTCAGTTTTCACTATTTCGTAACAATATCCTATGGAAATATACAATGTATAATAATATGGATTAATTTTAGAATTATTTTGTACATCTTACCGCAAAGTGTGCCAGCCTCGTAATCATGACCGCAACGTCTACACATCAAAATATTGGTTTTGGCAACATACGGTTTCCAATTTAATCCTGGAAAACCGTATCTTCGATTCAGTCGTTTTTCTATTGAACGACGTTTCTTTGGTACAGCCCATAGAAATGAATCGTTAAGAATATCCTTTAGAGATCGTCCAGGTAAATAAGCAGGTTGTGATCGATTTAAAACATGATCACAGTCGATCGTACATAGACTGCCTAAATCGAATATAAACAACAGATATGAGTAACATTTCAGAGCAAACACATAACATTATTATTTTGAGGTTAGAATATTTCGATTGCATTCTTCTATTGTCATTCAACATGTTATTACATGGTCTCAAGTAAATGCGATATAAAATGGATTTTCATTATTACCTGGAGGAAATCCTCGACCGAGAATAATATTAACTGCCTGTTCAAACGTTTGAAATGCATGAGATAACCTCCTTAGCAAACCGCTGGCCATGATTCAGGATAGCCATAAACCACGTTATATTAGATAGATGGAAGTTAGTACCTTATGTAGACTAAATAACTTCCAACAGATAAAGGCTAATGTTCATTGAATTAGTATTTTTAACATTTTACTCGATCTAAGTCTACATACACGAAATTATTTAAAACTTTCTTTTTTATATGTTTGTTCAATTGATCAAGGCAACTGTAAGCATAATAAAGTTCTCAAAAATTGATCGGTGGTATGATTAGCGCTCTGATTAGTCCGCGTTTGTTCGTTAATAACTCCTTACGAGACAGCGGGAAAGATATTCGCAAAGGGAAAAGTTACTTCGAATGATCTCAGGAGTTACTTTCAAGGAGAAATACTTTATTTGTCGGACACCCTGTATATATGTATTCCGTATATCGGGACAATAAGCTCGATTAATTTATGATTCGAGCTGGAATAGAAAAGAGGTCGCTGATAAGCAGACGATTTAATATTTCGTCGAGTATGAAAGACTTTTTTTGCAAAATACTCGATGACACAGTCAAGAATAAACAATACCAATCCGATTAATGCCGTCCAAAGCAGAAGTATTTGTTGGTGGGGAAAGGGTAAAGCGGGTGGGGAATCAATTTTGAAGTGTCGGTGGGGAGCAGTGGGACTCGAAAGTCTTTAGGAGTCGTGTGACTTGCCTCACTACAGTTTTCGCTATGGCGTGTATAGGGTCGAGTAGGCTCTGTGCTCGTGCAGAGAAATTGTGCCAGTTCGGACATTTCGCCCAATTACGGAGAAAAGTTTCGACGACATGTGTCAAGTCACGACCCAGAATCGAGCAGCAGACCAGCACTTTAATTCAAAGCTGTCAGGTACGTTGATTTCGTGATTTGATTTGCCAGGATTCGCCTTGAGTAATCTTATCAGCGATTACCGTCGATCACCGTTGGCGCTAAATTCGTAAATTATTCACACGGTTCCTTTATGTCATCGCATTGCGACACGATGACAAATATCAGGCGTTTCATTCATTTTTCGCGAAATATCGATAATGGTCCGCGTGTCGCTACCGACATAACCTGCTGCCGCGTGCAGTTCCCGAATAGATTTACGTCGATGCACGTGATCTCGATTAACATGTCATGCGGATTATTTTATAAACATTTCGAAATGGAACTATACAGAAGTCTGTTGCATCGACGAAAAGATTGATTATATCAGTTTCTCTGGACTATGAAAATTACATAATGTCTAGGAAAATGTGTCGGTAAAACACGTTCCTTCACTGAAAAGTTTTCAATTCGTAATCGATGAGAAGTAAACTATCATTTCTCGCGCACGTACACGTTCGTCGTTTTCGAAGAAATGTCACGTACGAGAAAATTTCGACTAACAGACAGAAAACATCTCGCAAAAAATTCGTGAAACCACGTTTCTGTCCGGCGGAGCTGTCAGCTGTTTCTAGCAGACGACCTAGTTGGCGTCTGTTGCTTCGCGTAGTTCAAATCAGCGTCCCAACATAACAATTATACAAACAAAACACGCGACTTTCTCTCCGGAGAGTCGCGGAAAAATTCGGAATTTATTTGTCACGTGTTCGTTGAGTTCATCTGAGATAAAACGATATTATTTTTAACCGTATTTAATCGTTGTATTGACTGTAGAAGCGACGCTTGCCGCCGGGCGCATGCGCACTAGCCGAATTTGAACGCGTTCTCGTACAGTTTTATACGAGATAACGAAAGGGATTGTGATTAATTTGTTTATTGCGAACAGACCGGTGGAATATTAATTTTCTCGGAGTTTCTAATTTAATCGGAAACCGCGAGCACTCCTGTAACGAAAGTTTTCCATAAATCGTTCCGCGAGCATCCACACGAATTGTGCACGACTTTCTCTGCTCGAAAGTGACACGGAGACTGGATTTTGAAATCTCTTTTGATCGGATACATCGAAGATGCGAGACAGCTAATCGTCCGTACATATTACGTAAGGCTTCGGTAAACGATGGACAAGCATCACGGAAACATCCTTTTCTCTGTTTTAACCGTGGCGTCGCGCACTCGGCAATATTATCGAATTCAATCCAGAACCAGTCGCTAACACCACGAGACGAATTTCATGCCTCGCTTCTCATAAGTAGGCTAACTCGCCTGTGAGATATCCTCCTCCGAGCACGGTTAACCTATGGAATTCACGCTCTTGACTTTCTCGGCTTGTTTAGCCGCGCTACACGCGTTAAGATCCCTGCTCTTATTCACCGATTCCACTACGAATCAACCGCTCCTCCTTTTTTTTATTCGCTTGTTTTAATTAACATATTTTAAAGGCGAATTGAATTGATTGCTTGTACTTTTTTCATTAAAATACGGTAAAATACTTACTTGAGATTTAATTGAAAAAAATCAATTTTTTAGAGAGTTTATGAACGTCAAGATTCATTATTTTAACAATAAATGCTTATAATTTTTACAGTTTTCGTTTTGCAGATTGAAAGTATGAAAATTGGTCGATTATTTTTTGTCGTGTATGGAATAGAATTTTAATACTTCATAAAATGTTTTCTACTTTTTAGTCGATGGTATTCATACACTCGTCCCTGTTTTATGAACTTTCTAAGCGATAAATATTTATCAGTTTTACTACTTGTCTCTGTACTTCTTTCTTTTTCTTTAAGTAGTGCCGTATTTATTCCTCGCAAAGATTGTTGTTCCATTCAGGGAAAAGAGATTCGAAGCTGTTTCTGTTCAAGTCCGGTTTAACACAAAGGTGTTACTTGAATGAATGTTCATTTTATTTCTAGAACTCGTGTATCATTAGTTGATATCGAAACTTGAACAAAGTCTCTTAAATTCTCATGAAGTAAGATACGCAGAGTAATAACAATAAATTTCCGTGCAGCTGTCACGGGCTAACATTTGTATAGAAAATTCGACATTTGCATAAAAATCCGCAGGCTTCTTTTAAGCAAATCAACCGCAAATTGTGCACTAAAAAGTCGAAGTAGCCGACGTGTTTTGTTCCCGCGAGAGAATCGCGAATGTGTTTAACAAACTTCGTTCAGTGATTTCGATGCGCGACGAAGACTATCGTTGAGCTGACCGCACTCATTTGAATAAAACTCGAAGGCATGCATTCCAATAATTTTCTACGAGATTATCATTTTCGACGTGAACAACAATTTTCAGTGCCGGTCAGTGGGTAATTATGCTCATGTAAAAAAAATGAAACGTAATAATTTGCAACCAGGATGAACATTAAGAGAAGAATCTGTGCCACGGCGGATTTCATAGCCGTTATTAAATGCAAATATAAGGTCATTAACACCTGTAGATTTGCAAGTTCTGTTTCACAAGCGTCACTCCGCCATGCTTAATAAGGGAGATTTCCTTCATTGACGCACGACGCTCTTTGCTTTTGGCATTCCACTCTCGTGAACGTTCCACGTGTGTACGCACGCACAGGAATGCGTAAATAGTTTTCCAATACGATTGTTGTTAAATTACTGCGCACTCTATTCGATGAGCCACCCTGTCGATTAACATAAAAGCCTCGTGCGCGTCGGCGCGTTTGAACCCGCGCAATTAAACGCGACTCCTTCGATTTCTCGAATATCAAATTTCCAGGCAGCCTAACACAATATGCTGCAATAATAACATAACACGATTCGCAAGACAATTTTTAACAAATCCTCAGGCTATTCTGCAAGAAGTGAATTTCTTTCTGCATACATACATATGTACCGATAATTATGAAAGTGGTCATGTAATTTTTACGATATTATCACTTTCCTAATTACGGGATAGATAATTATGAGACCACTTTCACAATATTTAAGGGCACATATTTAAATCTAAATTAAATTTCAGATTTAAATATGTGCCCATTTAATCTAATTTAATTGAATTTAATAAAAAGTAAATTAATAATTAACCCTCTGATGCCCGACAAGGTCCCTGGGGACCTATGACGTTTTGAACGATGTGGCATTTCAATACGGTTCGTCCGAACAGCCGCAGCTTTCGTGACTTTTATAAATGAGATGTTTAACAGCGATTACAATCGTCATCGATATGATTCCGTGAAATTTTTCATCATTACCGTCGGGTTGAAGTCATTTATGGCATCGATGCCCGACAAGGTCCGCAGGGACCTTAAGGGTACTTCCATGTAATTTGTTCTTGTTTTTTTAGTCGTGCAAGTATTTTCGTGTAATTTGTTCGTATTTTATGGTTTGGACGATTGTCGAGGAAGTGGTGCACTTCGAAAAAATGAGTAATTGTGTAAACGGATACATACGTGCACGATCGACACAGCGCAGCGGTGAAAAACGGGCTGAACACTCGCGTGTTACCTGCTATCCGAAGATACGTGCGGCTGTCGAAGCACTCCGAGTACTGGTAAGTTACCATAAAACAACATTAACTAATACAGTAGCTCATTTGTTTTCTTATCTTTTTCTTTATTATCGGAACAGATACCACCACCGAACACATATATACCGCGCCACCATTGGCACTACGTCATAATCGTCCATGTTGTCGTTTGTGTCGTCAAGAGTCTAATAAGCAACGCAAGACTGCTTATATCTGCTTTGTTTGCCGAAATCCTGTGTGTGTTGAACATTCTACTGTTCTAAAAAAAATGTAATACTTGTAGTAGTGTAATACAGTCTTGCGTTGCTTATTAGACTCTTGACGACACAAACGACAACATGGACGATTATGACGTAGTGCCAATGGTGGTGCGGTATCTATGTGTTCGGTGGTGGTATCTGTTCCGATAATAAAGAAAAAGATAAGAAAACAAATGAGCTACTGTATTAGTTTATGTTATTTTATGGTAACTTACCAGTACTCGGAGTGCTTCCATAGCCGCACGTATCTCCGGATAGCAGGTAACACGCGAGTGTTCAGCCCGTTTTTCACCGCCGCGCTGTGTCGATCGTGCACGTATGTATCCGTTTACAATTACTCATTTTTTCGAAGTGCACCACTTCCTCGACAATCGTCCAAACCATAAAATACCAACAAATTACACGAAAATACTTGCACGACTAAAAAAACAAGAACAAATTACATGGAAGTACCCTTAAGGTCCCTGCGGACCTTGTCGGGCATCGACGCCATAAATGACTTCAACCCGACGGTAATGATGAAAAATTTCACGGAATCGTATCGTTGACGATTGTAATCGCTGTTAAACATCTCATTTATAAAAATCACGAAAGCTGCTGCTGTTCGGACGAACCGTATTGAAATGCCACATCGTTCAAAACGTCATAGGTCCCCAGGGACCTTGTCGGGCATCGGAGGGTTAACATTGTTTTCCGAGCGGACAAACGGGGTACACGAAGTCGTTCAGTATGCCTTTTTTCTCGCTTCGTCGACTCGCACCGTCAGATCGAGTTCACCAGTCGGCAACTATACGTACGCGTTAGACGTTCACATGTAACATTCACGTTGACAGGGTATGTTCAACGTCGGAACATTTCTTAGATGCTTATTGCAATGTGCCTTTCGTCTGTCTGTTTGTTTTTCACGGTTTCGAACGTGGTTAACCCAAGGCCGGTATAATTAGGGATACATTTAATTTTCAAGGACAAGCCATTCGTATTACACCGGAGCTACGATGCTTTCGCCGATGGTAATCCGGTGTTGCCTTCGGCTCGACGCAAATGACCACGAAACATGTGCTCGTGACATTTACCAACCTTTGACTGCCTCTAAACGGGCCGCGCGCGTCGTCATTTTTATGCACGATGCAGCGTCATCCAACCTTTGCTCTCTTTCAGCGTCTAATTCTATGTACATTGCATTCGAGCAGGAATAATCTTACAACTGATTCATTACGCACGGTTTGCTCATATTTTAAAATTGTCTGTTTATCCTTTTTCAGCTAGTTGTCTTTTTGTCGGTTCCACTTTGTATTCCACTGTGTTAATCATCCGTGTTGATTAACTGCGAAGATTCATGTCGATCGACATCTTTAGTAACTCGTTATACAACCGAAATGTGTGTACGGTTTTTAGTTTTCGTTTAAACGAACATTTCGTACACAGTTTCGTGTTTCGATTGCTGGAGCACGGTACCGAGTGTATCGATCTATTAACGTCTGTATTGTGTAAGCGTCGCCGGGAAAATGGTAAACATTATGTCATTTTGGAAATATTGCATCTTCATCGAGATTTACTCAGCTACAGACTGCCAGAGATTCTCAAACGCTTTCACTTTTTCAACGTTACGTAAATGCTCTTCGAAAATCGAAGCGGACGAGTGATACAGGAGTTTTATAAACAGAAACGAGAAGCGTTCACACAGTAAGGACAATTAATTTTACATTCACACAGTCGCTAATTCATTCAAATACATTTTTGATTTATCGAGATCGTTTCAGGGAAAAGAAGCAAGGAAAGTCTCTCGAAACATTCGCATCGTTTATAAAATTTACAAGAACTTTCTCTCGCTTCCAATTGTTCCAAGACAAAACGACGCGATTCTCTGCTTAACCTCTGTTTAATTCATGTTTCAGCACTCTGTACGTTAAAGCGAGGCCAATTAGGTTGCTATTAATTATCCTTCAACTCCTTCGTTCTGTTCGTTTGTGATCATCAAGTTCACAATTTCGAGATCAACACTTTCTGAAAGCGAGTTCTCCGACTCAATTAAATCATGCGTTCATGGTTTCGAATGTCGTTTACTTTTCCCGATTGAGAGCGGCCGAGTCATTAGGGTAACTAACAAAAAAAAAAGAAAGATAAGAGAAAAACAAGTTGAGGTACGTAACCATTAGTCGGTAGCGGAGTGTCTAAATGACAAGGCAGCATAGTTTCGTTGTGGGAGAACCGGTCTCCCGCGTCCGATTTTCACCGTTCTTTTCAAGCGAACGTTTATGCGAAAAGCATACGTGACGCGTTGATACGTTGGAAATTAGCGTGGCGAGTTGTACGGGAGTATTACGCAGCGTACATTATGATCCACCGTAGACAGAAGACATGAACACCGTAAATCCGTAACGAAACAAGTTGTTTAACGACAGGTAGCAGAAATTACTTTTGACTTATGAATTACGACGAGTCCAAAAAGGGTTTGGACATTCTTCATTCTCGAGAAATTGTCAATACTCAAATCATAATAATTTAATTGATTTATTTATTTACCCACAACGTTATTGACCCACAACAAATTCGATCGATTTATTTAACTGATGAACAATTCTCGAGACTGGGATATATTTAGTGTTGAAATATTTATTTGGATTAAAAGCGTTTAATCTCCACACACATCTCTTCTGTGATAGTGTCATACAGTTTTTCCCATGATTCTCTGGAGAAAAACGACTCTGTTGGAAAGAGAAGAGGAGTAAAAGACACCGAGCAAAGATCAGCTCACGGACTCGGCTCAACCTACATTCCTCGTTTCTACAAGGTGTTTAGTAATTAATGCCTCGATCGGAGAGAGGATGGTTCTATCGAAACATTACAATAAATTTTTTCATTGAATGAATCCCACGAAGTCAAACATGTTTAAAGTTGTAGACGATGTAAAGCTGGGACGAAACAATATTTTAGACGAGAATTACAATAAATATTTTCATTAAATAAATCCCACGAAGTCAAATATGTTTAAAGTAGTAGACGATGTATAGCTGGGACGAAACAATATTTTAAACGAAAAAAAATATTTTTATTTCAATAATCTAATACATAAAATATCTAAACAGTCAATGAAATAAAGTTAAAATTTGAATATCCTATTTACGGGACACATTGCATTTCAGCGATATTTTCGTTAAACATTGTATAGAGGCTGTTAACATAAAAAATTCCTGGTGAAATGTGAAAGAATGCTTTAAATTGCACTTGTTCATTTTTGTGAGAAGTGCAGAAAATAGTAATCCAGTTCTAAGAATGGTCCGGCGTCCGAGGGTGAACAAACCTGCAGCGAAGTGTAACAAGCAGGTCTACGAACGGCAAGAAAAAGTCTGGATCGATCGTGGCCGATCGAAGAGGCTCTGCCTTGGCGAACGAAATGATCGACGTGCGCCGTGCACGGCGAATCGTTTCGCAAGTCGGCGAACGTTGCGAGATACATAGAGGCTACCGAACTAGAATCCTGGTCTAGCTTCGAGAAGATCGCGTTTCATCGTTACATCGCAAGCACGGCTCGTTCTTGCGCATGAAGATTTCGAATTTTGTCACGAATGCACATAGCCGACACAGTCTCTGTGTGTGTGTGCGTGTGTGCCTTCTTGCGCACAGACTGATAGTTCGAATAGACTGTCGCGGTAACGTAAGGTATGTTAGTAACACGGAGGCGAAAGGAAATAGCTCTGGAAACATGATTCTGTCCGTGCACACCGTGAAAAATTCCGTCACTTGCGTTACACGTTACATAAATTGAGGAAGCGATCGAAAAAACTTGCCTTTAACCCTTTTAGGCCTGCATCGTTACCTTCTGACCGCGATTTCTATTCTGGATAGCTGGAACAGCGGTCAACGCGTGCTCTAAAGTAGCATATTCGAAAATTGTCAGAACAATGACAAATTCATCCATTACCCATTTTTAATAACAAATGGAACGACCTAATACTTTTGAGGAGGGTGCGAGGGTTAATTTGGACTTGGAATTACATTGGACAACCACGTGCAAATTAGGAGCGAATTATCATCATTAGTTAGTATACCCTGAGAATGTACAGCAGGTCTTAATTAGTACGAAATTACCAGTTTTATTTATCATGTTTTGCTTTAATGAATGGCCTATTTCAGCCTACTTTTGGCCGCACCACAAGTTTCCGATTTAAAATATCGTAAGAAGAACATCTCTAACGGTAAACAACAATCATCAAAAAGATGAATTCCTCTTCATCCCGAGGCCTGCAACAAAATTACTTTTCCATGCCGCCGGTTATGTAACACGGTTATTTAAAGCGTGAAATCTACCGGCTCATAACAATAACGGTAAACAGTAGGAAATGTGAGTCGTTGATTTATCTGGTTTGAACCTTCCACGCCTTTCGTTTTTCGTCTCCCGTAAAAAACCCGTTCAACTATTTCGAGAACCGGCAAACAAACAGTGCCTTATTGATAAATTGTGCAACGCGACTGGTATTTCGTAGAAAAACTATCTAGATCGCTCGATCTTTACCACTGGCCTCTATAACGCGTAGGAGAGCGCATGCTACTTCACGCGTTGAAGTCACTCGATTGAAGTCACATTCCCGCGCATTTCAACTTCGACCTATTTTCCAGTACATATTCTTTTTCACGTCAACCTCTATCAATTTCCGTTCAGATAGCCGTTGGAATTTTTACAATGTAAATAGAACATGAATATTAATCCAGCGTTATCGTTAGTAAAATGAGCAATTTACTCTATGTGTAATATCTACGAAATAATTCATAATAAATGGTAAATGGCCGCATTACCAAGTCGTTCTCGAATACATTTTTATGAAATATTCAAAGGACACTTATTGCTGAAGAATTATGGAAACTTTCAAACGAGATAAATTTACATACAACATTAAAACATTCAATGACGAAGCCATTTGAGCGATTAAATTGCAAACGGCACTGAAACCCGACGCGACTAAATAATATATCATTTTTCTGGAAACTAACGGAGACGGAGAAGCTGAAGTTAAGTAGTGAATGCGTCTCGCGAAGGACTTCGTACACTTCATGATTATTTGATGGATTATTACATGGTTATAGTACGAGTGTATTGCGAGTTGCGACTGGAGGTTTCAATGTTAGATGCGTTTGTAATCTCGTGCAGCATCATTGCAATTTCAGAAATATTGAAGAGATCTCCGTTCTAATGAAACTATAGTTAACTGAGCTGGAGAACGCGATAGCAATTACCCTGCCGAGGACAACTGTGCGAATGTCGAGTACCGTGTGTTATTTCCTGCAAATTCTTGTTACCTCGGTGTAGCCGTACAGTTAACATAAACTTTGAGGTCGGCCTTTAGGTTTACCGTGTGTACATTATACGTAGATAATTGAAGAGAACGGCCGCGATGTGCAGAGAAACGTGACACTTCTCTGTTCCACCGAGAAACCGGTATTATAATGTTACACTAATCAAATCAAAGGATCTAGACGAGTCGCAATTATGTTCGCGATCAACGACCTACGTTCCTACGATTCGATCTGATAATTACCAAGACTGATAGCGATAATTGATTCCTCCCGACGTTTCCTCGCTAATTAATACCGCTCGAGGCCAATTAAATTACTTTCGTGAGTTTTGAATTCGACGCGACGGGTCACGGCTACGGAAATGCATCTGTACAAAACTGTTCGATCGAAACAGATAAACGTTTCTATCGTTTTATTCAAAATTGATCCACTAGATTTCTTCTTGTCGTCAACAACATCAATCCGAATCAAATTAAATACCTACGTATTATTTTTCACGAATTCTCTGCAACTAAGAATTTTTGAATTTAGATTATTGAACGTAAAGAAATATTTAATTTCTCAAGTTCAAATAGCTCCGACTGCAAAGGGTTCATATCACTCGTGTTTATCGCACTGTAAAGCATTTGCACAATTTCACGGAGGCGAAAACGAAATTTAATGATACCTTGCGGGCAGAAGATTAAACAATTATTGAAATCCAGCTCGCATGCACTTGTGAAACCGTTGATTGTAGAAAATTTCGTATAATAAAAGGTCCCATAAAATTTAATTGGACGACGCTGCTCTATGCAGAAATCGGAACGAAATTCTGATTCCAGCAGAAGAAATCTGCAGAATTGCAATCTTGAATTAATCGAATGAGCACCTATCACTTCAACACTTGAAAAATATAAAAAATTGACAGAGCAACAATTGGATGCAATGCATTTATTGCTGCAGGAAAACTGAAGCTTGCAATTGATGCAATAAAAATGTCCCGGTACGAATCACGCCGAATCTTTGCTTCCAGAAAGAAATATACACGATACGACTCAGTGAATACATGACAGACAATAAAACCAATCTTGAATTAATCGAATGAGCACCTACTACTTCATCACTTGAAAAATATAAAAAATTGACAGAGCAACAATTGGATGCAATGCCTGGATTCAATGCATTTATTGCTGCAGGAAAACTGAAGCTTGCAATTGATGCAATAAAAATGTCCCGGTACGAATCACGTCGAATCTTTGCTTCCAGAAAGAAATATACACGATACGACTCTGTGTATACATGACAGACGATAAGACCAATTTTGATTTCACTCAGATCCATAGATAGCATACATATTAAACAGGTGTTGAACCACGACTATACTCGAGGAATATCAAAACCTATGTGTTCCAGAGAGACGCCGGCGATTTGTTCCGTGTAGAATGAGAAATGATCGGCAGCTCGGGCACAGATCGAATTCGCAACGAGTCTCGGCGCGTTAATTAATTTAATCTATCATCTAACGTCTCGTTAGAGCGTCCCTAATTAATTGTGCGGTCGCTGACGATGTCGTACTTACGGAGTCGCGGTCCAAAATCTCGACGGCTACCGTTATTGAGATTTGGAGATCGACGAACGCGATGAATTCGCCATTCAGAGAGTGTCGGTGAATCATGCGAATCATTCGCGGCTTGGAGTGCGTCAATCGAAACGCAGCTAGCATGAATGAACAGCATACTCGTCTCCGAATCTGATGGCGTCGCTAGTAACGACAGATCTTCCACGTAACATCGGCATAGTAATCGGGCACGCGCAGCATCAGCACGATTGCAAAATACTGTTATGGAATGCCCCTATCTGCCGATCGATTTTATTTTTTTGCATAACGAGTTAGCCGATCGATCGCATTGCTACGCGAAACACGTCCCGTTAGGTGTAGTTCTGCACTTATTTATAAAATTGACTAAGCGATCTTCTGCAACTCTTCGGGAAAACCATTGCGTTAGTCGGTTTGATAAAGTAATCATGAAGCCTTAATATTTTAATACTGTACCAAACGAAAGCATTGAAAATTTTCTTTAACATTGCAATCTTAAATTAAACTATTAGATGACGTTATACTTGTGGAGGTTCCATTAAAAAGTGTTTAACCATGTACCATAGATTTTTTAAAATTATTCAATAATTACCGGTCGATAATGTGATAATTTTACTTTTGTGCGTATACATTTATTTCGTTCTTGAGACGTATGTTTAAGTGACACTAATTAGGTCAGTTCGATAACGTTAGGTTCATTTCTCGCTCAAGACACTTGCCAATGCGGTCGTCGAAGTCTCCAGTCTACGGTGTAGATCATTCTAATGGCTTGATTAAAAGGATCTTTTGGTTATTCGATAACAAGGACAGTCATTCACAGACAGACTGTCATTCATTATAAAATTCGGACAAGACATACTTTGGAGATTCCCCAGACTACATTGACGATGGACGTCAGCCATTCATTCGAGCCTTACGCAATCGGATCGTAGGCTAAAATTCAACGCTCATGTTGGTTCCTAATGTTCCGCCGACATAACGGGACGATAATGGCTGGATCGTGTCATGGTTGCGAAGACACGTCGGCGGTGTGCTATTAAACGAATTTCTGAATCTGTATACAGTTATAAGATAGTTCACGGTGCCTCTAATAGCTCGGCCTGTATTTTTACACCTTCTTAATTGTCTAATAACATCTACTTAATTGCTTCCGATATCCCCGGTGAATAATCGTCTGTCAGAACTTTTCAACATCCCACGATCACCAGCTGGAGTCCCTGAGCTCTATAAATACTTCTGTTTCCAAGAATTTCTGAATTTCACAATTAAATATTCATCAACCGCAAAAAAGGGTACCTGACTCGATAGGAGATCGTAAGGGATCGATATCTCTCGATCGTTTTTTCTTGATACTTCGCCTCATCCTGTCCGAAGGATTATGTATGAGACGCGTCGTCTACTCGTGCACACCTGCTGAGAATCAGGACTCTCGGAATTCGTTTTCTTCTATTAGTCATTTCTTTTTTTGAGAATTTCGATAAAAACTTGCTGACTTGTTTCAGTTTATAATTATGCGCTATGCAAACATACGATTCACAGAATGTTCTAATCCAAGGTGTTCATCGTTCGCGATGATTGGGGTTCAACTAAAAACACATGTTCTTTTGCAACCAGGGGCCATTTAGCTTTATCAAGGCTCGCCGCAGCGATCACACGCTCGTTCCACGATTTAATCTAATCTCGTGGCTTCCGGCTACGTTCACTTCGCTCGCTATCATTATGTGAGAGCTGGCCGCTTGGTACTTTGCGTCGGCGGTCGTACATCTTTGAAGAATTTGAAAATCAGAAGACGATTTTCATTCGCTTTTACATTTATTTGGTGCTGAAGTAGAAACTTAAAAATTCGGAAAAATAATACAAATTTTCGTATGCTCTTCGAACAATGCTAATAAAAGGTTTGTCCTTTTGTTTTTTCTTTAATTTATTAATTTATACGAGTCGCATCAACATCTAATCGTTAACGACCACAAGAGTTAGTACATATATTTACTTAGTCATTAATTATTAGCCACTTTTGTAGGTCCTACGAAGTTATTAGTCAATAAAGGAGACGAGAGGACAAGTTCAGGATGTGTATATACCGAGAGTGTACAAATTGACTAAAGACTGTAGAAACCTTTGTCCTGTTCCTGCGAATCCACTTGTATGAATTCCCATTTGCATGAGGACCCTGATCCTGCTGAGATCCAGAGACTCCTTCTGCGAAAGGGGGTGGACAGATTTATCTTTCGTCGAGCAGGGTTCTTTCCCGGTCTTCCGCATTTTTCGAGATGCAAATTCGCGGATCGCGGGTCCGAGTTATCCTGGAGGCGTCGAAGGAGACGTCGCGACGTTCCGCGCATATGCGAATAGTCCGCGCGAACTCATTCGTAGTCGTCCAGTGACTCCGCCTCCAAGGTCCAAGGAGTTCTCTGTCACGTCCTGTCTCGTCGATTCGCGACTGTGCGTCCAGAAATACATTCTTCACGGAGGGGATTAGCTACAGCAAGTTACACATAGCAAACTATAGCTTGATCGAGGGAAAAGCAACTCCGCTCAAAGGACCTCGAAGGCTCCTTTCGGTTTTCACTCTCTCGTGTCCAGGTAATAGCTCATTTAATTTCCGAGATTGTGCGCTATCCGGCCTGTGTTTCCCCACTGTAGAATGGTGCACTGGTTCCGATGCACTTGTTGATATTCAGACGATATCCTTCCTGTTTTATCGTCGACCTCTAGGGACGTCTTTGTTGCACGAGATTGGTGATTCCCCAGCACGAACAGGATGTTCTCTAGATGCTAACGAGCCTGAAGGATCTCACTGGCTCGTTTCATAGTAATCATTCGCCCGCTAACTGCCTGGTAACCCTTAGTATTCGAGCGGTGTACATTATTCAAAACATATTAGTATTGTACAAGTATTGTATAAGGTATTATATCAATTTCATATCCATAAAAAGAAGCAAATAGAATCGAATTATTCCAAGTCGGAAGAAATGTTTTACTTTCGAGTTAAAATAGCTCCGAGTGTAAAGCGCCTTTTTTTACTCCGAATTACGATGGACCATTCATGCGGACAGCATAAAAATCAAATTTTTTTTATCGTTTAATCTCGTTTGTGAAATTATTTCTTTCGATCTGTTGCAACACTCGGGCAGAATAAAGATTTCTCATTGATAGAAGGGGCACCGACCACATGGTTTCGCCAAATATCGAGTGAAAGCGCGGCAAGCGGTCATTGATCGAAACATTCAGATAATTTTCACCGATCGTTTTTCCCGGCGAAAATTCATCGATTTCTCAGGAAAACGATTTCTTCACCGGTTCAGCATATTAACAGGCGAATATAGATGAAAGACAGAAAGAATGTTCGTTGTTAGGCGGCCGAGTGCTAGTATGTTGCACGTAATCACGTTCAACTTTTACCGTGATTCACATTTGGGTATCGAGGGCACATGCGCGCCATTCCCGCGTCGGAGAAACCGCTTCGTTCGGTTGTGCCGATGGTAGAAGAATGGAACGTTGCTGTGGATCGGTGCATTTAGCTGCTGCGAGACGATCAAAAGAACATTTAAATCCTGTTTTATCGGTCGGTCGACAAATTGCGATTCCCTTCGTGACGATTGAAACATGTGTTCGAGACATGCGTCGATTAATCGCGTTTCAATCGCGAAATTTACCTAAATTTTTTAACCGACTTCGAAAATTGAGGAGGTTACTCAATTCGATCTGTATCTGGCTGTATTTCTATGTATGTTCACCGATTACGTCGAGATGGTTGGACCAATCGGAACGAAACCTTTTGTATCTTGTAGACTATGTCCCCGGGGTGGTCCCGTTCAAAAAATTGTTAGATTTCTTCATTGTTTACGATTTTTATCGCAAAAAAAACGAATGTATTCATGTATGTTCACCAATGACTCCGTGAGTAATAAAAAAGACCAACCTACGATGTTCTTCAAATTCTGTTCGCGCCATTAAAAAGTGTGAAAAAAAATTTTATAAAGAAATATTAAACCGACTTTGAAAACCAGTAAAACAATGCACTAAATAAAGTATAAAATAATTGCCTTCAGATTTGTATGAATACACACGAACTGTTAATAAAAGTGATTAAAATAAAATATTAAACACCATATTGAATACAATACAATCTTTTCGGAGGTGACGCAATATTGTATCCAATATGGTGTTTAATATTTTATTTTAATCAATTTTATTAACAGTTCATGTGTATTCATACAAATCTAAAGGCAATTATTTTATACTTTATTTAGTGCATTGTTTTACTGGTTTTCAAAGTCGGTTTAATATTTTTTTATAAAATTTTTTTGTGCGGGACACATTACAGGAAATTTGTAATTTCCAAAACTTTGCCATTCTTATCTAATTCGATACTTAATAAATAGACCGCTAAATTTTGTACGGGAATCTTGATGGCGAGATGAAATCGACAGAAATTACAAAAAATTGGCAATTGCGAGATTTGGCACGCTTTAAACTTTGTTACATTGATTGTGAAATATACACATTTACAGATTCGGTGACGATTTGAAACTAATAGAAATGACAAGACATTTGACAGGTTGTACAGTGGTAAATTCGATATCGACTGCTCGGGGAGCCGTGAAATCGCCTTTCGGAAATCGAAATCTCGGATCCAAGGTCGAAAAAAATCGTCACACGTGGCCCGACGAGTCAGAATGCCAATTCCTCGAATAAAAAATCCGAGTTATCGACATCTTTCTTGGACGTCTTCGCGAAAGAGGATTTCTAATAGGTCAAGGTCGACGAATATTCATGGCCGAGGGTCTATTCTTTTCATCACGTAGGCCGCTTTCTCGTTCTGACGTATATACGGTAGGAGGATCGCGAATGTGTGCGAAATCCCGCGGAAGTAGTAGAATCTGATAAAGTTCAGACATCTGTCGGTTTACCGAGACCGTTGATTCTTTACTGTCTACTTATCCTTTGCTTTAGACTGCCAACGATGCTAATGATCGTGCCAAGTTTCATCTTCAAAATAGACGAATTCTCTTGTTCAGAATTTCTTTGGTTAATACGAAAAAATGTTTACTGAAATATTTGCATTAAAAATGGAGCAATTTATGTAGCTTGAAAAATGACAATTCTCATTTCACATAAAAATCTGCGATCTTCTAATTAATAAAGGTGAGGTTTGTTTCTCGATCGGAATGTGAATACAAATTCCGGCGCAATGTTCGATCAATTTTATAATTTTATAATCAATTTTATAAAATTGATCGAACCTTGCGCCGAAATCATAAATTTGTCTTCTAATTAATGACAGCAACTAGCTAGTCCAAGTACATAGTGATTCCAATTCTCTCGTAGACCTCATATTCTAACGAGATTAGGCTCGTTACATCACGAAAATGAATAAATGTTATTTATCTTAAACAACGTAGCAAATAATGATTATGCTTGTACCCTTTAACATCATTCCACAATTCACCCACCTGCTAGTATTTCAATTACTGCTAGTATTCATTAAACTGTCACAGAATAGGTCATCGATCGCTGATTTACGTCACCGTATAAGTATGTTAATCAAATCCCGCACTTAAAAAAGATCAGGCTTGATTTACAGCTCGTAAATCAAACTATTAGGAACGCTGAGAAACAAGGACAGAGCAATCGTTAAATATCGCACGAGTATATCAGAATCTCAAGCTTAATTAATGTGATGAATGATAACATGAAAATGCAAAATAAAATTTTCTTGAAATGATTTTCCGCAAATGATTCGCGAGCATACAAAGTCTCCAGGACTCTCTTTGCCATTCTCCCAGGGTCTTCACAGGCGTTTATCTCCCTCCTTCCTTGGAACTGCAGGAAACTTTCTTCGAACCTGTCCTCCTGGGTAAAATACGTCATTGGTCACAGCCGTGTTATCGAACGCCGAATATGTCGGAACCCTAATCTACTGTGTCTGGTCAAAGACCTTCCTGTTCTAGTCGGTTCCGTAGATTCGGGTCAAGGATGTCGGTGTACGGCCCTTTCGGTGAATGGAACACCTGTGACCCCTTTATTGCTGGTATTTCACTTTCTTCCAACTTGTCGTGTCGAAACTCGTGCTGAAGTATGGTCACCGAACGCCGTCTTCCGCTCGGCGAAAGGTACAAACCCGATCGTGAAACCCGCGAACAAGCTTGCGCAAGGATTTTTATTGTTAGCACATCTCAATCGGGAAATTCAGGAAAGTTTCAAACGTTAGAGCTCTACTATTTTCAAACTACAATGAAGACGTTATCGAAATTATGTTTAACCCTTAGCACTCGAATGGCGACGCTGAGGCACTAATAAGAAATTTTTAAAAAAATTTATTGTTAGCACATCTAGATCGGGAAATTCAGGAAAGTTTCAAACGTTCGAGCTCTACTATTTTCAAACTACAATGAAGACGTTATCGAAATTATGTTTAACCCTTAGCACTCGAATGGCGACGCTGAGGCACTAATAAAAATTACTGTACCATCACTATCAATTTCATATCCATAGAATGAAAAAAATCATATAAAATGGAATTATTATAGGTTGGAAGAAATGTTTAATTTTCGAGTTAACATAACTCCGAGTGCAAAGGGTTGACATTGCGGCGTAAAAGAAAGTTCTTGGCGAATGAATGATTATCTTGGAAGTTTCAGAAGATGAATTATGTCACGTTCGTATGTTGATCGTGTCAGAAATTTCCACGAAGCACCACTAACCGGAAAATCTCGTCCAAAGTGCGGTGACCAGTCGCGCGACCAGTTCCCGCGATCTTTACTGGGAAACAAGCAGGATAATTAGCGGAAGTAGCGGGAATTATTTCCATCGTGATCGCATGGAATTTTAATAATTTTATTAACTGCATACCCGGCGTTCTACGGGCTCGTTTGCCGCCGGTGTTCGTCAAACGAGAAAGCGGCGGTCGGTTTTTGAATGTGCCGCGCGGCAGTAGTCGCGGTAAATAAAAAGAAATTTAATGGCACGATCTAGTAGTATACTCCCCGTCGTTTGCTTTGTTCGCGTCCATTCATCGCCGACGCCGTGCCACTTATTGGTCCGCTTGTTCGGAGAAGGAAAAGTGGACGTCGCGGACGATTGTTGGCCACGATAAAACCGTTCGTGGAAAGTTGTCGAGGAATGCGCGTTGACCTTGATTACTCGAGCAGTTCGCCAATGTTTCCCGGTGCACGGCTGGTCAACGGTCCTCCAAATGTCATCGATCGTTTACCTAGCTGACGACTACCTGTTTTGCGGGAAACTGGATTCTTGATCTTCCGATCTATCGCGGTCACCGCAGCTCCTCTTGGCTAACGCCGTTGCTGTTACAAGCAAATTTTGTACCTTGACATTCTACCTTGCTATAAAATTAGAAGCTTTCAAGTTTGGCATAAAAATTGTGAAAATTTTAGCTGCGTCTTGCATCGCACCTGTATGTATTAAATTAGAAAAAGAATAGCTTAGGATGCTAGCTAAATTTCTAACCTTGAACGATGCCTTGAATCGAACTCGTGAAAGTTGTGGGTAACCTCGAACTGTTCCTTACTGTGAAATGAGAAAAAATTGAAGTAGATTTTTTCAGAACGCTATTCTGATAAATTTTAATATTAGTTTAGTAGTATTATATATTTAATTTAGTTTATTAGTAAAGTTTAATATTAGAAGCTATAGAGTGAAGGTAAATATTGACCAAAGGCTCGAATGATATTCGTATAAAATCGGCACCGAGTATGCTAAATTTCTATTAATACGGAGGAGACGAGTAGGAAACTTTGGTAAACGTGCAGAAACAGCCGAGCAGACTCTCGTGAGAGCGACCTTGATTCCCTTGGTCGGATTTATACTTCGCTTAGAGTACAGCTGGAACGTTGGTCTCTCGGCGGTCATCAGCATCCATGAATGTGCCGAGTGATTCCAAAATGTGGGTCGGCCAGAAACCCTCGGAGAAAGTGTATTTTCCCACTCTCCGAGTGTCCTCTCTTGGCATCCGATATCGTTCTTCGAGAACGCGCAGCCACGTTGATCGGCGCGATTATACCTGTTGTTCGCGTGGAAATTCGGCTGAGGATCGACGAACCGGCGTCGTTCAAACTTTTTTCAACGGGCCGTGGCGCAATTTCTTTCGAAACTCACCGCAACATATTGAACGAAAGCATTCGCCGCTCAAAGACAATCGCTTTTTCGACGGCATTACGTTCGGCGCCGTTTCTTTTTTCCTTACACCAGAGGATTTCTTTCGTGCAGAAACACATTTGTTCAACAAAAATCAGCGTACGTTGACTCAAACATTTCTTATAGGAGAAATAAAATGGAAATACAAAGCCACAGTCATTTTCCAATTTTTAGACAAATAAAAGTACAAAATTCTATCGAATTTTATATACTAGCCTTGTTTGAACATTTTCGTAAGCCATAGATGCACAAAGATCTGCTATTCAAGATCCATTATACAATTAAAATAATGCTCAGAAAGGGAATTGTACATTGCACTACTTTTTCAAATCAGAAGAGACATTGTGAAACAAATAAGAATAATATGAGAAACGTTTCCGAAGAAAATCACAGTTTCTCCAAAGAAATGTTTTTGGTGTTTTGATAAAGTCATATACGATCCAATTAACCGAGTGGGAACTGGAAACTGAAGTTTCGGCGTTTTCACCAACGGAAAGGATGGTCCCCGTTCCGCGGAGACATTCTTTGGCAAAGGAGTGAAAGTTTTTCTGCTAGGCAAACAGGCGCGACCGCTTGTACACTAAAGATTTGGCAACGACACGGTTCAAGTGTCGGACTCTGCTTGCTCTTCTCGGCTCGGCGTAAAAATGCGTTTCCCTTTGTCGTGCTCCCTGAACCGTTTTACAAGACGACTTCGTCGATGCCTGGCTTTGGAACGGGTAATTAGTTCAGCTAGAGTCGAACTTGTCTAAACAAATTGTAATTGCACGGCCTTTCTCCGGTCTGTTAATTATTCAGCAATTACGAAAGTCGTCCAGGGTGAATATTTAGAAAAACAAGTCCCTTATATGGTTTATACAATGTAGAAGAAAAAAAAATAACACGATAGAAAATCGAAGAAAAGAAGTCGGAGAATATCGTACGAGAGAAACCGGTTTCCAAATCGAACGATTTAGCCGATCTTTGCATTTGCGATTCAGATTTCGAAGCAAGAGGAAGATCGATGAAAAATGTATTGCTACCTTCGAAAGTTTTCGAAAAGTTTCCGCAGTCTGGCGATGTTCAATTCTCATGGATTGAGATACAAGTTTTTTCTTGAAAATATATTTTTGAAATACATACCTACTGCAGTATTTTGCAGTTTCCCTTTACGAACAGTTGAACAGGTTGACAGCCATCAGTTTCCTGCTAATAACTAGCTAATAAAACACAGAGTTTACTGTGGACCTTGTCCGTAAGGTCGATTATCTGATTCTACAAAATGAATCTCGCAATCGAAGGCCGATAACATTATAATTTTCACTATAGCCACGAAATGTTTCTGAACTTTGAAGCATAGTGACGCGGCGTGATGATTCATGGCAAGGTGTCATTGGTTCTATGGATTCTTAATGGATTTGGAGTGTTTTAATAACCGGATATTTTAATCGTTATTGCAAACCTTGAGTTTAACATCACACTTCGAAGCATTTTTAATAAACAAACTGTCAATTTATTAGTCACCGATGTCAATGACTCTTTATTTACTCTTGATTGTACGAGAATGATCAACCATACTATCGCAAACCTTTCATCGAATAATGTCCGGCTTCCGCTTAAATAATATTATACATCCACCTCTGCCGTGAACAGAAGAATTGTCTCCGTCGAAATGGTCCGTGGCTCAGTCTCCGATAACGCTTATGAAATAACGCATCATCAATTATCCTAATGGATCCGCAGTATGCAACTTCCGTTGTAGTCCTCGTTGCCCGCGAAATTAATCATGTCACTTTCTCAGAACCGAGGTTCAAAAAGAATGTGTCACTACAGGGATCTTTCGCTCGGTTGGAAAAAGATTGTATATGCGTATACAACAATGCATACGTGACGTTCATTCGGAGACAGTGTTGCAGCGATTGCAACTGATTTTCTCGCGGCGCGTTTACTTCGAACGGAGAATAGTGAATGTATGAACAAGAGGTTAGAAAAATACAAGTCCACTAACAAACTATTAATTCATTACACAAACTACAGGTAGGAGCATAATTGATTGCACCCACTTTAAATCAGAATAATTTCCTTTATGAATGGATCAAACGAATTGAATTTCTCTGTAAGGCTAGAAGACTTAGTTTAGTCAATTACATCTAATCAATATGTTGGTAAAATGGTACTAACAAATTGATTTTTACAACTTTTTCAGCTGAGCCAATAACGAAAATTTTATAGATGTAATTTATACTCCTAACTGGATAGATAAATTTCCATGTTCGGTTGAAGGCACCCGGATAAGGATGACCGCATCTTTTCGGGCCTCGACTTCCGGTGTGTTGTTCGACCAAACCGGAAGGCGAGACCTATTCGTCTCGATTCACGTTTATCTCGAGAACGAAACTTCGGTATGCAAGACGTTAAAGGATTTTTCGATTTCTTTTCGCGGCTGGGAATTTGCATATCTCGATTAGGGGACACCTACGGTAATGTATTCCACGATGGCGTAATATCGTCTCGAGCAGGATGATGTATATCTTATCCACTGGCCGCCAAATAGTTGTGACAACTATTCTTGGCCAAGTTTACGCCGCTGTCGATCAGCATCGGGTTGCCACAATCCACCTTGCGGCGTTGAACCATCGTCGCCGTATCGCCATGTAACCTCACTTTCTCCTTTTACTGAAAGGCCGTGGCTGGGGATTCGATTTAAGACGAAACTTCGAGCATCAGGACAGCTCCTCCCAGTCTGCTTCGTCTGGTTACACTTTTCTCTTTAATCATACACGGCGGCTCATAAACGTACAACCGTAATGATGTAACTGGCGTGCGTGCACACAGACGGTCCACAAATGATACGTATTGTTAGGTCGGATAGCCTGCGTAACGAACCAGTTTTGTGAGAAGCAATCCCGTCAGTGATTAACGGGAACACGTAATCGGCTTAATTAATCGAATTTCTTTCGCTTCAGTTGTTAATAGGAGACCCTTCCGTGGTCCACTTCTCTAGCAGTTGATGATCCTTCATTAATTTAATCGGTGTCTATCGTGGACTCGTTATTTCAAAGATTCTTTTAAAAATTTCTTTCGCAATGGTTATCTGCTCGATAAGATTTCTTTTACATCACAGATATGAGTTGTACACGTGTAAATTGATGGAACTATAAAATGATGATTGAAAAAATTGTACCAAAGTGAACATTTGACTGACGGAACTGAAAAATTCCTTTTACATAATTTTCCTTCTTAAGAAAACTAAGAAACGCGTTTAATCGTCGTTAATCGGTTTGTTATATTTTCCTTGTTAGATCAACAAGAAATGTATTCTGTTTTATTAAAACGCACGTTGCTCGCTGCTCCATTACGAATCCAATTACGGGCATGCTCTAAGTGGCGACGTTGTCCGTAAAAATAATGTAGCAATTCCCCTTGGTAAATCGCCTAACTCGAAAGGCGCACACGTGTTTTTCCAGTATTAAGAAAACGTCTACCTACGGCGCGGCGAAGGTTTTTATTGAAACTTCGATATTCGACGCATGCAAACTATGCGTTTCTTAATCAATGTGGGCGTAGGATAGAAAAGTTTGAAGAGTGTCGATCGTATCTTTCCCGGATACGGCTGACTGCGTTTCAGCTGAAATGTATCTCGATATCTTGTTCAACGTATCGTTTTATTAGAGATCCATTTTATGTGTGAAATCGCGGCAAAAAATCGGAGCCCCGTGCGTCATAGTTAATCTCGCGATGGATTAACGAGATCGAAAGAGAATTCGGTAGCACTACGATTTATTTAACTGCATAGCGACACTGAGTAAATCGTGTCTCTCTTCGTTATCTTCAGAAACTATTGGCGAATGGAGTCGACACACCGTTTGCAAAAGAATCTTTGTGTACGTTCAGAGGTATTCGTGTCGCAGCCAAGAAGCGTGAAATTTCAATTAATACGATCGAAATTGAAAGTGGAAATATATTTGTTCGCACATTTCTTCATCTAGATAACACTAGTTAAACGTGCACGCCGATGAAAATGCTCACGGAATATTCAGAACAGTTCTTGATTGGACAGAACGATGATAAATTACTTCCTCCGTGTCTGTTTTCACATTGATTCAGTCCCTTTCTAATGCGATACAAATTTCTCAACTTTTTTTTCCTGCTAACGAGGAATACTATTATTCTATTCGACAATAGTCTCGTATTTTTTTCCTATAAAGGCTGTCACAAAACTGTACTTTATGGGGGTTATTCTCGAGACCATTTGGAATAACTTTTTCCTTTACGAAAATCTTCTCCGTGGCTTCGTTGAGGAGTTATTCACGAAAATCACGGACCAATCAGAGCGCGGTTACTATTCCGGCTGGGTGAATCATTGGCCGAGTTTGCATCCATCTGCTGTAGCTGCGCTCTGATTGGTCTGTGTTTTCCGCGAATAACTCCTTAACGAAGCCACGTAGAACATTTTCGTAAAAGAAAATGTTATTTTAACTGGTCTTGAGAAATACATTTTTTGGACATTCTGTATATTAAGTATATTAATTAATTGGCGGCTCTTGCGGTTAATTAAAATATTATTTTCAAGAGTAAAATGAAGATGGAAACAGGTTAGGTTGGAGATCATTGAACAATCGTCAAGACCGCGGGGGTGCTCGATTGATCGGTGTTTTTTCCGCATTTCCCATAGTACCTTTCGAATAGCAATCGCAGGTGCGAGTTGAGGAGGTTCTTGCGACAGAAGCACTTCCACGAGACATGCGATCTTACGCCACACTTTGTACCCATTTCTTTAGATGATCGCCGCAAGAACTTCTTGCCAGTTTTAATAAAAAAGAAATCGTTAAAAAATCGTTGTATGTTTCGAAACCGTTTAGCATACGTCCATACTTAAAACGAGTTTACAATGTATTATTTACGAGCTTCTTGTAAAAACTGGTTAACTGCTCTTTCTAGTCGTATTATCAGCATAATCAGTATCGTAATCTTGGTTCAATTGATAACTGGTTTCCTCGCGCTCGGCAAACTGATTCAGCTGTAACAATAGCATAAGCTTGTCAAATAGAAACACAAATTTTGTATGTTCTTCGCATCAACAATTTATATTTTTCCCTCGATTCCGTTCTGTCCGACGTGTTCCATTCCCGAAGCAACTTAATTGTAATTAGTGTCTCGTCCCTTCCCCGAAACAACAATGAATATTGACGAATGTTAATCGTGTCCGTCCGGTATAAAATTAACACCGTCAAGGCTCGATATTATTCTTAAATTACAACAACGGACACCGCCGCCGCTGCATCGCATTCGCATTGGAATCTAGGAATGCAATAAGAAGAAACGAATCGGGAAGTTAGCTGACCACGTAGAATAGAGTACTTCTCAATTATATAACCATTGTGTGCCGCGCGCGATTCTTTATTTACTCAAATTATTTCCCAATTGATTTTATTCGCGAACAATTTCTCATTAATACAACATGGGAAAATTAGAAAATTCAACGATTCACACTTGTAAAATTAGTGTTTAGTTCAATACTCATTTAAAATATCAATATAATTATATATAATATAATATATAGAAGATATGAAAGAATGAATATAGAATACATGTTGCACCATGAATCACGGAAATGCCAAAAGAAATGCCAGTCAGTCATTCACTCCTCGTGGCTTCGTGGGACTTTTGTTATAAACAGTAGATTTTAAACTTTTTTTTAGAATTCTCAAAGAGATGTGTCTTGCTGCGGACGGCCAGCATTTTGAGCAATTAATAAAATAAGGTGATATTGCCCTTTTCGTTTTATTACATTTGTATTCTTTGAAATGAAATTATTTTTTCGTCCTCAAGATCACTTTAAGGCCATGGTGTGTAGGTTGTTAAACTCATCTCGACGCTGACTACCACATTGCATTATGAAAAATACCTGTTAATATGCAAGAAGTATACGGTGACCTTGAAGAAACTGTTGAAATGACCTTTCAAGGATTTTTTTTTACCATCTGATTCACGCCATAAAACCATGTACATTCCATTTAGTTATTTTTCCTTACTTTTAATAGTAGGAAACAACTGATGAGTGTATTCAGGAAATTCAAGAAAGCTATAACTCGGCTGTTGAAACCGGCAAATCCATTATCTTTTGCTGAATTCCATCGCATATGGGTATACAGGGTGATAAAAACGCTAAATTGGCAGCATCAAATACAAAAATGAAACAAATCACTCATTATACCAGACTAAATGACCTCAAATTATGCACAAAAGTACCATAACGAAGGAGCGGATTTTGAGTGGCAAAAGTTTCCAAGTCCAATAGATCGTCAAATTCAAACGTCAATTTCTAGAATCAGAATTGGGCACTCAGAAGTAACCCATTCATTTTTGTTAAGTAAAAAAGAAAACACGATCTGCAATATATATAAAGTAGCAGTTAATATAAATCACCTTATACTGGAATGCAAAAAATATGAAAATGACAGGAAAAATGCTAAACTGCCTGGATCTTTACCCATTTAGTTAGGTTTTGAGGAACACATTGTCGGTCTTGCCCAATATATCAAAGATACTAAGATGTACAAAATATTGTAAGAAAATGTACCTTGTTGCTAATGACCTTTGATGTTAAAGCAACATTAAATAAATAATTACAAAAAATAGTAGCGGAAATAATTTAGGTGTTTATATAATAAATTTTCCTATGTTTTGAAATTATACGTGCACACCTCCTTTACCTGTGACTTTGTACGAGGAGGAGGAATCTTGATCGCGAGGTAATCTGTAAAACGATTTCAAAGAATGGAAGAAGGATGCATTCTCCATACATCATCACCAGGCGTGGCAAAAAAAGAATAAAAAATTCTGGGAGCACGTTTCGGACGGTGAAAGTAGTGGCAATGTTTGCGACTAACCGCAGCATCGGTGATCCGGGGAGCACAACGATGGGCGTCGTTTAAAATTAGCATGACTGTAAATTAAGAAAATCCACAGGTCATTAGCCGTTGGCAATCGCGATGGACACCGCGGAATTCTATTCGGACCACGTGCTTTTCCCAAGGGGTATTTCTCCGTTCCTATTCACGAAATCCACACGTGGTCGATCCCCGACTTTTACGCGGAATAAATTATCGAATAGCCGCCGTGGCCAGCTGGGACACCAGGTGGAATCCAACGGCTCGTTTCAGCCATTATACCTACCAAAAGCCTATTAATAGGATTTTCGATATTTATGCTGTACCAAACGAAAGCATAGAAATTTTCTTTTACATTGCAATTTCAAATAAAACTACTAGACGACATTATCCAGGGTGACTTGTTAGTTCACAATGACAATTCCTGTTGAAGGTTCCACGAAAAAGTGTATACCTATGTATCATAGATTTTTCAAAATTACGCAATAATTATTGGCCGGTAATGTGTGAAAACTTAGGCGTTAATAATTCTTAGCCAACCGGTCTAATTACGCGGCGGCTTTTGTAGGGCAAGGAAAAGGGTAAAAAGTGAAGGCGCGAAGAAAAAGAAGAAAATTAGAACCATTCACTGTATGCAAAACGCTGTCTGCAAGGCTACAAGGATTTTCTGTCCTCGTAAAAAATTCGCACGCAATTTACGGGAAACTTCCTTTTAACGATTAGGCTTTCAACTCGATGGTAATCGCTAGGAGATGCGAGTTGCTCGCGTATCCCTATAGATTAGAAACAGGCTTTGTGGAAGTGACGTGGCAAAGTGGAAACGGCGTTCAGACATTGACCGTTCATTCTCCTTTTGCCTGGTCTGTACAGCTTTTCTTTTCGGTTTAATCGACTCCGTTTCTACGAAAAACTGGATCGGATCGGTGAAAATAAAAGTTGGAGAACATGTTTTAGTCAGTTTACCTGTTTCAGATAATCGCGTACGTGGAAGAACCTGGGTGAACCGCGAGTTGTTTTGCTTTTTGAACACTGTGAACGCCGAGCACGTCCAAGTCATATTATGCAGCTATCATTGCATTAATTTTACGTTGGGGATCAAATTAGATTGAGATTGATTAAATCAATGATTCTTACAGGATCGAACATTAAAATTCCAAATAAAATGTGTATAAAGAAATTTTGGACAATTTTAAAAATTATTTAACCCACAAAATGAATGAATCTTGTTAACGCAGTCGAGAAGTTATAATCAGCATTCTGAGTCAGTCATTATCGTTCCATGTGACCAAAAAGTCTAAAAGGACTCCGAGAATTCTAATTGATACTCGGATTCTTGTAATCATACGTAACTTCGTTGAAATTCCTCTGTTCCCGTCACAGCTAGACGACTACGCCTAGAATAGATTTTACTTTGCATAAAAGAATTCGGCATTGAGGAATGACAAGAATTCGGCGAAAAGAATTTAAGAAAGTCTGGTTCTTGAAGAGAGAGAAAGAGGGAGAGAAGGAGAGAGAGGAGTTCATTACCACCCGATCCAGACCTGTGTTAGTGAACCGTTACGCACGTGACATCTTGCTCGACAAGGATTTCGTAATCATGTCACCACTCCTGATCAACTTTTCCCCTGGATGTGCCAACACTTTCCAAAAAATAAAAATCGTCGCCGGCTAGAATCACGATCATAGCGTTTCCACCTATGGGAAATCGTGCGAATGATCGTCTAGCAAGATACAACGATGTTTAGTATTATATTATGGAGATCACTTCGCCAGACGATGTTATCGAATCATGTCGGATACAGAATTCCATTCTGCGTGTAATTTGGTTAACGACATTCCACCGAGTCGTTTGCTCGTCATAGAAGCGCCCTCCGGGCGACTCGAGAAACTTAATTCCATGGAATACATAGTTCGTTTCTCGGTGAAAGCATGGCTCCGGTCACTGCGATGGCCAATTTCGATGGTAATGTCTCATTTCAATATAGCATGTAAAATTTACATTGTAAATTAAAAATTTCACATACATTCCCCCAACTTCGACGGCGACCAACTCTTCTGAACTGGGAAGATTGTTCCCAAAGAAATATTTCTACGGACACTTCATTTAAGAAAAGAGACATAATGTACGCTCTTTTTTAAAACAAGTTTTTCACTTTCGATTGTAAACCAGGTGGTCGCTAATGACCTAGCTGTTAATGAGATCATATTAAAATTAACCATAAATAAATGAATAAATTTTTTGGTCGTGCTATGTAGGAGTTTGCTTTGGAAATCCCGTAAAACTAGTTTTTCGAAGAAGAAACGATGTACACGTTCTTATGAATGATAGAAAAATTACTGCAGTAAGAAAACATTTCTCGTCGTTTTCTTGCAAACCAATAAATATTATTCCAACATTCGTTGATGGCGCATCATCTGAATTACAAATATTCTTTCAACAAGTTTATTAGCGGTAGTGTTGTTGGAGTCAGTGATTTTCCAGATTTGTGCAATTAAAATGCAAAAGATTGCTCGTCAGGGTCAGGTTCGATAAAAATGTCTGAGAAAGTATCGACAGCGAGATGAACGGCGTCACTTGGACATGAATGTGTTTGACGATTAAGCCAAATGTTTTCTGGTAAAATGTGAGCGTGCATACGAACGACCTTCAAACGATGGTGGAAGAACTTGCAGGCCAGCAGGTTTCGTGCCCGTGAGACGGAAAACGGGATTTGTGACCGATGTGTTTTCCGGTTGGCGGATATCGTGTTCGGCGTGAGGTCAACCTAAAATTGAAACCGTTAGTATGTTTATAGGAGGACATGCAACATTGAGCAATGACCGTGTTCGATGTGTGTCCATGCGTGTCATGTGATTTCCACGGCGAGGTGGCCGCTTATTACATTCTTGGATAACTAGTTTAGTGGCAACTAGCAAGTTCACTACCCCACTTTTACCTCTCCCATATCGTTCCGTTACTCAAGGCCAGCGTTCAACAAACCGGCGTGTTAACAAAACGATCGGCAAACCAAATTCGATCACCTTATACACCTGTCTCCATATGTACCGAGCAAAATCAATTCTACCATTCTTATTATTAGACTGCGGATCTTTATCTATACAATAAATAAAAATTAAGTTCGTTGGTAAGTGGATCCATTTTTTGCAAAAAATGTTCGTAATAGTTCGAATAAGGTTTTTAGGGAAAGAAAAATTAAAAAAGTTGTCCGGAAGAATGGAAAATTCGGAAGAAAATGAAAGTGCTTTTTTGTATTGAAAGGGCAGGACAACGTCTGTCAGGTCAGCTAGTAGATTGCAAGAAATCGGAACTGAACTGAATGTTATTTCTTCCCTTAATAATTTTAATAGAGAAGAAATCTTAGATATATACTGACATCTCCAATTTTGAAAATTTTCCAACTATTTCGTATCTCATCTACTCAATATTACTGTAAATAAATGAAGATCCGCGGTCTACTTATTATACAACAAAAAATTCTGTAATTGCACGTTTACACGAGGTTAAAAGAAAATAGAGTACCATGACTGTGGAGATCAGTCGATAGAAATATGATAAGTAGATCGCGGAGTTTGTCACGTTTTATTTTATTGTGATCGTTAGTTGAGACTATGTCCGTCTGGGAAGTTGGAACGGAGCTGTGAAGCTATTGGGGGACTTATGTTTTTTTAGTTCCGAGGTTCTTATGGCTAATTTAGCCATTTTTATCGAGTAACATTATTTATGAGTTATAAGCATGTCATTTGTTGTTCCAGTTTGCACAATTGTATGTTACTAGGCGAATTAAACTTGAACTGAATCTGTAATTGATTTAATCGAGTTGTTAGATAATGGGAAAAATTGCAGCAGAGCGAACTGTTGACCTTGTGCGCCATTGATGGAGCTGGAAAACGTGAACGATTCAATTCAGTTTTGAATCATTGTGGTTGGAACCATTAATTGAACCAGGAGTGTCACGAATAAATTGGGATTTCTCCTCTACGAAACTCATTAAGGGAAAAAATAACATTCACTGTAGTTACGATTTCTTGCGATCGACGCAGACAATTTTATTGAATCATTCTCGAAGCTATAAGACAATACTCGGGAATAAAAAATGGCCGGGATAAATCCATTAACCTCGAACTACTAAGTCGCCTACAAAACGAGACTACTGAAAGAAAAATAAAGTATGACGAGACGAATATTTTAAAGTCGTCGATCGCTTTATGCTCGAAGCTACGAGGAAATGGTACGATGTCAAAAATGGCCCCGTCCAGCAGAGATGTATCATTAATTCAGCTACAGCTCGTGGAAAGGAATGAGGCAAAGTCATGCAGCCTCGAGAATATTTAGAAGCCGATCCCGACTAGCATGATACCTGGCCAGGCGGGTAGCTACTTATTCCTGTAAATATTTATTTTCATATTAAGTTGTCAATCGTGGTTGACCGATGCGCAGTTACCGATGTGTCGATCGAAGCGTCTAGGCTGGTTGCTGGCTCGACACAGAGTATTATTTGCCTGCCGTGACCTCAATTAAACCGCCGGCAAAGAGGCGAGCGAACTTGTGAAACGTTGCCTGTTGGGGCCATTTACTGCATCCTGACATGCCTAATCCGCCGCGTCGGCTGATCTCACACACTCGATGGACAACCGGCGAGTGAGCGTCGCGTCGCGTCGCGTCCCGCGGTGAATGCTAAGAAATCGCTGGGAATCCGAATCAAGTTTCGATGACGAAAGTAGGCATCGATGCACTACCAGGGAAAGAATGCTGTCTTGGCACTGTCGTAGTCTTGCCGGCAACTCGGAAAAAAGAGACGCGCTCCTCGTACCGTCCGCGGCGAGAGCCATTACGTGCCCACCAAACGTAAACAGTCCCGGGAATGATTGATTTTGCACAAGAACTGTCCACGAACCGATCAGATATTCCGACCGAACTGCACACGCTTATCCGAAAGAAATCGCGCACTGCTCTTCTGAAAAATATCAACTAGTCGAAGCTATTATAACTTTGGAAATATTCGACTATACGATTTGAATTTTCTCGAGAAGTTCCGGCAATTAGTTTGCCGCACGTTTTGAAGAGATATTTTTTCAAAAATTGCAATTGTTCGAAATTGTAAAGAAAAATAAAATTGAGCACTGAGATATTGATTTCCTTCATGAATCTACTCGTAAGAGTATTACATTTTCAATTTTGGGATTCTATCGACTGTACGTGTGAAAAAATCATATGTCCTGACATTTCAAGTGTGAAGATTTTATAGATGTCTGAATTAAAATGATTAGAGCCATGCAAAACAGTGGAAACGTTTAATAAATTTTAGAAGACTGTTGTACCGTTTCAACTCTATTAAAATTGTTAGAGAATGAAATAAATGTAGCTTGTGCGCTTTGCCATTGATAGAGACGATTTGGATTAGACATAAAAAAATCACGAGATCACTGTATCGTGAATGATCGGCGCAGTTCAGCAATTTCCAGCAAGTAGTAAAATCAGCGAGGAATCGGACGGGCCGCGAAGTAGTAGAGGCGTGTGTGTGATCAGACTGAGCTAGTAGCAGGGACGCGTGATCGTCAGACGAAATGCTTGGTGGACATACGCAACGCATTCATGAAATTACTATTCCGCTGGCTGCCTCGCTCGAGGCACTTCATTTCCCGCATGATTCCGAACCATGCAATCGTTTCATATTTACGAGTACGAGTAAATAAGAGATCCTTCGGATCAGTGTACGATATATCCTTTCTCCATTATTGACGACGCGAAACTAGAAAAGTATTTCAGTTATGCGTGAATGTTTGTCCAGATTGTAACGAGCGCGGTTAAACATCTGGAAGGTAAAAATATGTTTAATGTCGTAACGCGCGATTCTGCAATCGTTGCGAAAGAATTTTAATGTAAGCGAACGTAACGAACCACGTGGAACCGAAAAATCGATTCTCTTGAAAAAAAATCCCAGCATTTCAGTTATGTTTACGATCGACACTGATCGAGCGTTCCATTAAATTTCTACTTCCAGAAATAGAATTATTTTGCGTGTTTTGATTACTGTTATCCTGATCATTCACATTTCCCGCCGTTCTAATGACGAAATTCTCTCGAGAGTCCGTGGATTATCATGCTTATTTTACCACATTTTTATTCTATTGTAATTTACTTGTCCGTTCTACATCCTGCTTTTTAATTGTTTCGCGCATTTAATACTTAGCACTGTACGTTCCTTTCGCATGAATATTGCAAATGCATTCCATGCAATTGTTACACATAGTGTTCCCAATACACGCCTGGATATTGGCTAATCATAAACAGCTTAGTCTTGGTTCGCTAGAAAGACAATATTATAATCCAAGCCACTTTATTACAGAAAAATAATCGATTTATAATTCCTATTAAATGGACGACTTTCATTGTGCAATTATTGAAATTTGAAAAAAATCTTTCTCTATGAAAAATTACAATGCAAGTCGGAAAGTATCCAAATGTATTTAACCTTTCCAATTTCATTTGTTTCATTGGCAAAATCGCTATTATTTAACCCTCCGATGGCCGACAACTTTTTCAATGGTCAAAGCCCGACAAGGTCCCCAGGGACCTTCTGTATTAATATGGCTTGAGATATATATAATAGTTTTTATTGTTAACCCTAATGGTGCTATTTCAATCTTTTGTGTTCCTATGTTTGTTCCTTTGTTGCAAAATGTGTATGGATATATATTTGGGCAGATAAGAATAATATAATAACAATATTATATCTAATTTCTTGGTGCTGCTTCGGTGGCTACTGCGTTTGTAGCGCTACAAGTATTACATTTTTTTAGAACAGTAGAATGTTCAACACACACACAGGATTTCGGCAAACAAAGCAGATATAAGCAATCTTGCGTTGCTTATTAGACTCTTGACGACATAAACGACAAGATGGACGATTATGACGTAGTTCCAATGGTGGTGCGGTATCTATGTGTTCGGTGGTGGTATCTGTTCCGATAATAAAGAAAAAGATAAGAAAACAAATGAGCTACTGTATTAGTTTATGTTTTTTATGGTAACTTACCAGTACTCGGACTGCTTCCATAGTCGCACGTATCTTCGGATAGCAGGTAACACGCGAGTGTTCAGCCCGTTTTTCACCGCCGCGCTGTGTCGATCGTGCACGTGTGTATCCGTTTACAATTCCTCATTTTTTCGAAGTGCACCACTTCCTCGACAATCATCCAAACCATAAAACACCCTCAAAGTACCCTCTTGAAGCGGACCTTGTCGCCATAAATGACTTCAACCCGACGGTAATGATGAAAAATTTCACGGAATCGTATCGATGACGATTGTAATCGCTTCCAGACATCCCATTTATAAAAGTCACGAAAGCTGCGGCTGTTCGGACGAACCGTATTGAAATGCCACATCGTTCAAAACGTCATAGGTCCCCAGGGACCTTGTCGGGCATCGGAGGGTTAAATGGACGACTTTCATTGTGCAATTATTGAAATTTGAAAAAGATCTTTCTCTAAGAAAAATTACAATGCAAGTCGGAAAGTATCCAAGTGTATTTAACCTTTCCAATTTCATTTGTATCATTGGTAAAATCGCTATTATTTAAGTAGAACTCGAAGATCCTGCCTCGATTAATAATGAATCCGTGTTCTTTCTTGCAGAGTAGAACGAGCACACGAGACTACAGGACAAGGATGATGAGTTCCATGCAAACACAGCTACCCGGATCCATGCACGATTACCAAGTCGATCCTTACCGGCTTCTAGAGGACGACCTTAAAGATGTCTACGACAACATACGAGAGGTCAGTAGAACCGGGTGCATCTTCGCGATGAAATAACCAGAAACGTTTATTGCCTTTGTCACATTAACACGACACATACTGTGTTCACTTTCTACAATGCAATGCGTATCTTTCCGCGAAAGGACCAGTTTAGTCACGCGAAAAAATGAGGAAGCTTGAACCCAGTAAATAGTGGTGTTACGTGCCTTTTATCTTGTCGTATCCAGGAACTGTTAGAAAACTTATTGCACGAAAAAATTCATAGTGACAGATATATCGGGAAGTACTCGGACATAATTTTCCTGGAAAATCTTCAATGCAGGGATTTTTAAATAATATCAACGACGATGTTATGGATTAACCTTGCCAAGAGAAGAAATGAATTCTACCCAATGATGATTACTACCGTCGACAGCGATCAATATCGGTGGTTGATTGAGAAGTTGATTCTTGTATTTGCAAGGATCCTGGAAACCTGTCTACTATTTATTAGAAATTGCAAATCTGAGTCACCTTACCGCCTTGAGCAACAATTTTCCTTGGTATTAAACATTGTAGATACATGATCGAAGCATGCCCATTCACAATTATGTTGCTATTTCTCAATGACAGAAGTGGCGATTCTTCTGCAAAGTTGAACAATGAGGAAGATTCGATTCTGCACAGGTACTTGCAGGAAATAATCATTTGTAATGTAGACTGTCAATGAGTTATGAAAAATGACGCGTACGTGTTCGAACAGAGGTGCTTAAAAATTGCGAAGAGGATTAAAAATTGCGATTGCACTCGATCGACGTAGAAACAACTAGCTGTGCGGCATCGGTTGCATGAATTCGAGAAAAAAACGAATCCACTTCGTTGTCGATTTTCAACGTCCGAAAAAATTTACTCATCGCCTAAAGAAAGCAACGAGTCGAAATCTCAAGTCGAATTGTTTGTTGCTCATCGAGCAGTCTTCTTGTTGGCATTTTCGGTGAAAACCTTGTGGAATCGGTAAGTACTTCCGGCCGGGAGTTTTCAACAGGAAGAGGTGGACCAGATCCGGAAGGGAAAGATTGTCCTCGGATGGCCAGTGTGTCAGGAACGGGCTAATCGATTTGCATCATCGTCGGTTGGTTTCGTCATTGCACAACGACAACGATGATGCGAGACTCTCGGTCGCCTGAATTCTCTCCTTTTTTCTCTATCTCTCTCTATTTCTGGCAAGTTTCTAGGCGACACGACAGCAAGACGATCAGGCGCGTAATTATAAATATTTATAGTAAGGAATGCCGTTTTCACGACAGGGCGCCTATGCTCGAGGCGCTTCGCGCTCGGCTAGCGAAAGCAACCGCTGGCTGGCTTCACGGTCTGCATTATATGGCCGAGTGTATCTAGAACTTTTACTCGCGTCCGAACCCACCAGCTGCTTCCATTGTATTTGCGTATGCGCGTGCGAGCGCGTTTAGAAAGCACTTTTTCTCGTTGCACCATGGAACGCGATAACACCGCCAGCCGTCACGCAATTACGTGGCGGGGATGCACGACAGATCATCAGCCTTCTATACTTCGCTCCACTGTTGACAAATCATCTTCACGAACTGTTGGACCATTCATGAGAACAATCTTAAAAGGGCAGCAGCGCGAGCTTAGGAGATGAAACGACCCTCAACTTTCAGTATCGCATAGCATATTAGTGGATTTTCATATTGCTATGGTGTGTGTGAGGTTTAATGAAATTAGATGTGACCAAAGGTACCATTTATTGATTAACTAATGCTGGTGTGAATTCGACGTTCCGACAACAATTTTACAACTCGATTGACTGTGGAGATATATATATATATATATATATATTATATAAATAAAAAATATATATATAAAATAATATAATGTAATGTAATATATAAAATATATTTATAATATATATAATATATATATGGGGCCACAAGAAGTACCAACAAATTTATGACCAAGGATTATAAAGATTTATGTTTTTCTGGCACTCTTCTTTTAAGTCAATTCATTACACCTACACAACTGAACTTTCTTTCGCTGGAGGCATTCGTCGTCCATTTTTCCGTTTTTATCTCTGCGTATTAGCCGATGGAAAGTAGAGCGAATCGAAAAGTCGGATTCTTTTGGCGTATTCGAACGAGAGAATTGATATTTCAATCTTAAAAACGACAAGCCCGATGGTCTTCGTCCTGTCCATGGTTTTGCTTTACTTTTTCGGAGGAGTTACGTCATGGACGCCTGTCCGTATCATTACAACATACTGAAATCTGTGGACACTTGCCAGATATTCAATGAAATGGAATATCGTTCAATTTGAAGTTTGATTAACTAAAGTCGATATGAATATTAATATCCAATCAATCTGATCTCTGTCGTTTCGTTTGATACCGTCAGAAATTGCCAGAGAAATGGTTCTACGGCATTGTTCCCGCGGTAAAGAATTTTTAAAGAACAATGAAATTCCTTGCAAATCTTCAGGAAATTGAATAATTCAATTCTCAATTACTTCGAATGAAGCAGCGTTTTACAATTAGAAGAAAGTACGGCTGGGTGAAGTGAAGTGCATCGGTAACTTCCGATCAGGTGGCCGGAGACAATACGGGAAGCCTCTGTGACGTAAGCTCGGCTCGCGAGCTGCTAACGAGCGTTCCTTTCGACTTTGGCCAAATTCCAGGACGGACTTTCAGCTTGTGTCATGTCTGGAATTCAAAGTGATCCTTCTGCTCTTTTTCTACCGTGCTTGCAATCCATCGTCCGTTCGTTCGTCACGTATGCGAATCATAATCATCGTCTTATGGCTAGGCCGTCGCCTATGCACGCGCCAGTAATAAATTGGTTTAGAATAATATATGTAACGCCTGCATTGAATTGAAATAATATCGTGCCGGTTTGCTTGAACGGTACTTTTTCAATCGCGAGAATAATTTGCAGAACGTTCATATTACTTCAACTCACTTGTTAATAAGTTCATTGTTAAGTATACATGTTGTTAGCTGCTACAGTAAGCGACGTAAAATTTGGTTCACGAGTTACACCATAACAATTGTAATGCGGGGGGAAGATACAAGTCGCGGTTTTCCTAGTAACAATGAGAGTTCCGTTTCAGCGTTCGAAGTCAAGGTTACGTTTGCCATTGTTTCAGGTACTCATCAGGAACACAACGCAGAAGGAGCTGCAAACTATAGCGACATACTACTTCGACGGTAAGGGAAAGGCATTGCGGCCGATGGTGGCAACTCTCATGGCACGGGCTATCAATTACCACAAGGAAAGAAAGTGAGTTGTGAGAGGTTCGAGAGATTTCAAGTTCGCTTCGTATAAACATCTTTTGCTTGTCGATGCATTTCGGGGGTTTATGCATTATCAGGACTGTAACAACCTTTTTGCATGCGCAACATAGCGTTCAAAGACATCCTTGACATTTTAGAAAAATATTCATTTTAATCTGTATAAATCCAAGATGAAACACGTCTTCGATGTATTTTCGAAACTTCAATTTTATTTGGATAGAAATGTATTTCTACCATTCCAGTTTTTCTGGTAAATAATTTTTTTCCTTTTAACGGCTATGTTAAACCATTCTTTTTTTTTATCCGCGGAGATTTCTTTCAGTATCGATTGTTTTCGTCGAGAGATCGAGTTAGTGAACATGAACGCGCGTTTCACTTTACGGTCGTTCTAAACAGCCATAAATTTCCTCGGAAGGTTTGAAGGACGAGTCGGGATATAGCCGATCGCGTGAAGTAACATAAATATCTTTCGTAACATGCTCCACGCCACGTGGGTCACCGGTGACCCACGAAGAAGCGTTTTCTCTAGACTCGTACTTTCACTGGGATGAATTATAGTATCGCGAAACGTTTCGGTATTCTCTGCGGATGCGCAGCCGTGACCTAGTGGGTCACCAATGACCCACCGAACACTTTTCCTTTGGATTTCTATTTTCGTTATAATCGGAGTAATAAATTTCCTTATGTCGATCGCAAAATTGTTAATAAAAAATACATTAATATTATCGCCGCACTGGTTCGATCCAATGTTATTTTAAAAACACTGTTTGCAAATAAACTACATTAATTTCAACGTTTCGATCTTACTTGAAATCATTTTCAAGAAATAATTGCAACTGTAAATTATAAAACATTATTATATTTCAGTGCATGCTAATTTAGAATGAGGAAAGATATTAATTTCGGAGTAATATTTAGTTTTAAGTTCAGAAACATTAATTGCTATACACATTATTTAAAATAATGTTTTACAAGCAGCTTGATAATCATAACTCGTCGGTCATATCTGTCGTTAATATTCATTTTTGTTCGAATAGAGTTTTCAAATATTATGGAGCAAACACACGTTTGCATAAAATCCATTTTTTAAACAGCCTCGAATAATCAGCACTGATACATAATTTGTCGGTCATATCGGTCGTTAATATTCACTTTTGTTCGAATAGACTGTTCAAATATTATGGAGCAAACACAAGTTTGCAAAAAAATTCCATTTCTCTATAGAATCTTAAAAAATCACCGAGTACACATCTCTTCAAAAAATTTATGACAAACATTAGTATTCACTTCGATGAAATTATTAAGAAGATAAGCGATTGTCTATGAGAAGCTCCTGTACTTTGAAATAAATACAAACTATTGATCCTGCTTAAAATAATGCAATGGCAATTTTCGAAATAGGAAAAATCAACCGATAGTGAATCGAGCAGCACGGCAACATTTAGAAAGCCCCGAAAGAATGCGAGTAGCGGCGGTCTGTTTCAAATTCATAAATCGCTTTGAAAGCAATTACCTGTCGGTCGTAGGCGAACTCGAAGGTCGATGAATATGAATGAGATGTTCCGTGAATGAGAACTAGTGTAGAGTACGTTATCGCATATGCCTGGCGAATTGTAAATAGTAGTAACTAAGACACCGTGTTACCAGGTCCGCCGTGGATCTTCCCGTGTCGAAAGATTATGCAAGGTGCCAAATTCCTCGATCAACTTCTCGATCCCAGCTTTGGTCACACATCATAGTACACCGCGAAGAGCAAACACTCGAGCCAGTAACTCGGCATAACTTATTCAATCTCTTCGACGATCTTCTTGAGCTGGCTGACCATAAAAAGTATAGCGTGGAGTTTCTCTAATTAACAAGGGAACATGGCCGTACAAACGTTCAATTACGTCTGTCCAGTCTCAAATATTTGAGGCAAACACGCCAACGGTGTTTTTACGCCCTTTTCACGTTTTCTTACCGAGTAAATTGAATTGATCCTGAAAAATGTTGTCGATATATTTTTCATATATGTTCTTGTAATTTATATTAAATTTTGTAATTATGTCTGTCGTGGATCCCGGAAAATGTTATCGATATATATTTTTTAGGCTGTGTAAAATAATTCAAGGTACAAATTCAAGATATAATTTTTAATTTTATGATCAGAGTCCGCTGTGGATCTTGAAATAAACACATTGGAAACACCACATTTAATAAAAAGTTCAATACCACGGAATTAAATATTGTCAACCTTGGCACAGTAATTGTCCTGGAATAAACCAGGCAGAGAATAAAAATTCGCGACTGATTAGGGGTTCGGCGTGTTTTTGCTAGTTCGTAGAGCCGGCCTTGCTCGTTGTTAAAATGATCGGTGGCGGGCAATTAAGTAGCAATTACCGGAGCCCAAGATCTCAATCAAAGTCGTTGAATTCTACTGGACATTACGCGTCGTTTATGTGCGTCATCGTTCGGCTGGTCGGCCTGTATCATAGCTGCAACTTTTGCTGGTCGTATTAATTGAGAACCGCGAGAGTAATGAACGCGTTGAACCACTAAACGCAAGTCTACGAAGACATGTTGCGGCACGAAATCACGCGTTGACTTTTATTTGCCGTCATTCCTTTCTCTTCTCGCTGCGAACCGACGTCCACACCTTGTTCTAGCCCTGGAGGGATTCGCGCGGATTACACGGAGGAGACCGATAATTATAATCTTCTCACAGGAGGAAATATTCTTCTGTTTCAGTGATCTCTTGGAATCGCAACGACAGGTGGCGATGATCTCCGAGATGATCCACAACGCCTCGTTAATACACGACGACGTAATCGACCAACCAGACTTCCGTCGTGGCAGGCCTTCGGTGAATGTTGTCTGGAGCCAAAAAAAGGTAAGGAAAAAATGCACACGTGTCGGAATCGGAACTTGAATGGATTATCAGGTTTTTTAAAATCTTCTGTTTCCGCGACACGCGCCGTAGAACTTCGTAAATATTTTATTTGGAACGTGCACAGTATGAACCACATTTTAAGTGGTAAATTACAACCAGATTTAAAGGTGGTTTATACAAATTACAACTAGGTTAGAGAATTTCTTTTAAACAGGAAGGATAACCGTGTCTTTCGATCCTCGATCTGAACCCAATTAGCGACTTCAATGCCTTGGGCGGTCTTTGGAATGGTCTTGGGCCGTCGAGAAAATAAATTATCTAGAATTCGATCCTGTTGCGTGTTTTATGTCTGGAGAGACAAGTCATAGGGTGTTGAACTGCTTCTTTTTTTGGTTTTGCTATCCTTGAAACATCGGTGGTTTCAATCCACTGGAAATCACTTCTGTATGCGGTGCCATTTTTCTTCCTGCTCATTACATGCAAAATATGTATATCGATACCTTATTTTCTACTAACGCTTTACACTGGGCATTATTATAACTCGAAAATTAAACATTCTCTATGATTTTTTAAATATGGTTTATACAAATTTTAAATAATGGCATAGCAATTTGTAGTGGTTCCTCAGAGGTACCCCTCAACTGCTAAGAGTTAATCGGTGTCCCATTTGAAGACTTAGGTGTTTATTACATTAGGTATTTGAACAATCAAATATTTTTTAGAAAATTAGAAAAAGAAATGAACGTCGGGTTCAAGTTGCTCAAACGGGTGAGCAAGTTCCGCGAATATTTTCGGCAAACTAGCGCGAAAGAGACGAACGAAAACTTTCCACTGACCAAAAAGGATCGATTAAAAATTCCTCCGAGTGATCAGGAGTGAATGATCCGGCCCCGGATGGAGCTAGGAAGCGAACACGTTCCATCGACCTTGCGTCACGTTTCTTTTTGCTCGAAGTAGTCGACGATTCCGGATCGATATTCGACTCGGGATCGACGGGACGGTACGATTCCTGTTCGATTTTGTCGGGCATCATCCGCCTCTGGAATTTCGCGGGATGCACCGTGAATTTCGATAGATCGATCGACACGGGACGGTTCCTGATCGACGGACTGGGTCTCTGAAAACTCTCTCTGAAATGCCGGAGGAGGAAGGAGGCTAATGCGATTCACGTCTGCGCTCTGTGCACGCTTTCTTGGACTGGAACCGGAAACGGGTCGACGTCGTTTGGCCGGCAAGATTTCGAAAAGGAGAATCACCGAACTGCCCGGATGCTCGCGAGAGAAAATCAATTGCGCACACGATCGAGCGACACGTTAGAACGGGCCCGACGTCGAATCGACTCGAAAGTCGAGGATGTTACCAATTAGAGTAGTCCGATGCGTTTATTCGGCGTCGGAGCCACGGATCGGAGCACATAACGATCCGTTTTGAAACCCCGGTTCAGCTATGGTTCTTGCGTCCCCTAATCATATTTCAACGCTGACTCACGAAATTAGCCAATTTTTCGTTTACCCGGAAGCTGGTTGCGACACACTGAAAATTACGAGGAAAAAATCAAATAAATTATTTCATTTTTACCAGTTACAGTATTTTCTGCAAAATGTTTAATATTTTGTTGAAAGATCGATACAAGATCGTTTTCCAATGTGCGAATAAAAATATTTCTCAAAGAAGGTGGGATCTCCTTTCCGCAAATTAACGAAATTAAAATTATTTGACGTAAACGCTGCACCGCGATATACACTCTCGGACGGCCGAAGAACACAGTGGGCTGGATCGTAATAATTACTATAATTCTTCAACCATAAGAGATATCGGAATGAGAAAAATTTGCACTAAAAATTCATTAAAAAACAATCCTTATCTACTGGTAATTATCATAATGAATACATATTGTTGTAATCACTTTTTAATTGATTCTTTAAATTTGTTGTCTTATAATAAATATAAAAATTGTTTATTTGTTACACATTTAGTAGTTTTTCAGACAATTTAAATCACCAATATCTTTGGCTATTTTCTCTGTATTTCTTGAAATATTCATAATGTGAAGAATAAATGTTGAGTAGAAATGAATAAATTTTTTGAATAAATACTCTTATGCTTTCACTATAAGCTGTTAAGAGCTCATTTTCCTCGGTTACGAAAGTTCAACGGGAATAGTTATCGAAAAATCCACAGCTGGCGGTCCACCTGGAATTAAGTGATGAATAAGATTTCGAAGATCACGTGATACACCGGCAATTCCGAAGAGTGTGGCGGCCTTGAGAAACAAATTTAGCGATTTCCAAAGAAATGGAAAGCCGTCAACCAGCCACGAAAGTCTCGCGTCGAGGATTCGAAGCATCACCGGGACTCACCAATTGTGTAACGCGGTCGTATTAACGGGGCACTAATTGAACCAACTTTTGCTTCTGTATATATAATAGTTATCGCCCAGTTGCATGAAAATAACGAGGCCGTGAACGAAGCGGGACCTACATATGTATAATACATCGAAGTACCTTTCAACAATCAACTAATCGGGTTACACGTAATAAAAACTGCACTCGGAAGCTGTTCGTTGCATAATTACTGAACTATCGAACGACCTAATAAATTTACTTAATACGCTGATTTAATTTGATTAATTTTTTTTTTTTTTTGGAGAAAGACTAAACATACGTTCACTCGGCGTGACTCGATAAATAATTCGGCAAACGTATGTTTTTCTATTGGCTGGATGGATGCGTTCTAACGCGTGTTATAACGAGAGTCTAATAAGAATGTGTTTCACGACCGCTGAACCGCTATCCGTCACATCGCTCGATATGTAGGATGGAACCAGTCTCTCACCACGCATTGAAATCACCGGGACTGATTCCGTGCGCCCGGTTCTGAGATACAAACACGGAACTATTAAATACACGCATTAATAGTATCAATATGTTGCACTAATAATTTCCCGTCCATAAAACACCGGACACTTACCTATCTTCAATAAAATGGTAATTAACACTAAACCTATCATCACCGATCAATATCACCAGTTCCAGATTTTTATTTTACGATCATCAATTTTGGTCAGATTTGATTTACACGTTCTCTGCATTTGAAACAATTAGGAACTACCAATTTTACTTAAGAATCTAGCTTTTACTTTATATATAATACTTTACATACTTTATATACTTTATATACTTTATATACTTTATATACTTTATATACTTTAATTAGAAAAGATCGTCTGCACCTAAAATGGAATAAGTGTCCGGCGACTTATGGACGTGAGCGTAATCGTGTTGCCAACTAATTAATCTCGCGTAATCTCTCGAAACATTATATCTCCCGCACTCTGTCACAACCGTGGATAAAAAAGCATCAATCAAATTCACATTATACGATCTTGTGCAAAGCGTTTTCATTACAAGAATCCTCGAGACACGTCCACGTCGGTTTCTGCTATTGTATAATGTACATATTTTCCGGAGGTAATGGCCAGTTCAAATCAACTATGTCCATTTTCTTTTCTCGTAGCGAGGCTGCACCCTGCATGATTCACACGCACTTTGCGAAACTTCACGGCGATTCTTTCGTAACGCGACCGACAGTATCAGCAAAGCGTCTCGGCGACGAACACGACATTTATTTTTAGGGAAATCCGGCATACACGTGTTGAAATACTTTTTTTTACCTCTTTGATGCTTACAGAAGCGATCGCGTGCGCAGACGCTTCGAAAGGGCATACTGTGTGTCGCGATTTTAACGGGCTTCGCGCCGGATGTGAAACTCGAAATTACGAGGCAGCCTAATCTCTCGAACCATTGTCCTCCGAGACAAACGCTACGTTCCAACGTCCACCGGTTTGTCCAAGTTATTAGCAAAGCTGATCTTTCGGGTAGACAACTGAAGGAAGCCCGATGAATTTCGTCACCTTCTCTCAGGTGAAGACAGCACGACTATGTTCCGTCGAGTAGTTTACGGCGAGGACGATTCCGAGCGATACTATTTTGGAGAATTACCGGAATGTTTGTAGTCGGATTCACACGTCGAGATGACCGCATTTCGGGTAATTAACGCTTCATATAGGTTTTCCGTTCTACGGAAGATCTGACTCAGTGGAAACTTTCAGGATCGATCGCAAATAAATTATGCTTACGAAAAAGTTCGATCGATAACGATTCTAATCATGAATCCATTGTCCTCGCGACATGTAATACCAAAGAAAAGTTCACGTAACGATGAATTGCAAGGAACATATTCATTTCAGTCTGAGAGGTCTGCATTGTTTCATGTGCATCGTATTTAGAAAGTTAATAATCACGATTAAGCAATAACGAATTGACTTTCTACAGTCCGAAATAAACGAGTCAACAGACGCGCAGCATTGTGGAAAAAAGCGTTGCGCAAACTGTTAAAGAAGAACTGCTTTTAATCGAAATGGAAGAGGGAAAAGAGTATATGAAATTTTTCTCCTTCGATCGATTACAATTTGAATTAATCTTTTCGAGCATAATTCAGCGAGAAACAAAGGAACATCCTGCGAATAAATTAGAATTGTCAGGCTCGAACGAGAGACGGTAGAAAATGGAACGCGCACCGTCGAGGTAGAAAACGAATTGCTCATTACCCATGGAAGAAAAAGCGGTAACTTTGTAGTCGCAGGCGACTGTCGATGATTAGGTATTAGAGGAATGGTTCACACAAAGAGGCGTAGCAACGCATTAGGAATATGCGATTCGGTCAGACTTCGAAATAGCCGGTAGCTGGCTGGCTTGGTGTTAAGAGCCATTAAGAAAGTGTGGTTTCAGCGTGTCTAGTATACAACGTTGCCCATCTACACTTTCATTCGCAGAGAACACAAAAAGACGCCACGAACGTACACGCACGCGTTTGCCGATCGTGACGACTTTGTCTCACCTTTTTCACCCTCCGCTATCGCTATTATTTGCGCTCACGAACCTCGGTCCAACCCTTATTTGCATTCCGCCTCAACTTTCTAAGACCGCTGCACGCACGACTGCAGTCGTCATAATGAAGATACCGATGATAACTGCGAGCATTATCGGTGGCACGAACCTGATTTAACTTTGTAATGAACAGGAAAAATCACGGTTACTACAGTAAAACCGATGGTTACCTCAATTGGACGATTTGCATAAACAGTGTCTTTGTAATCCTAGTACTCTCCAATTGAGAGATTTAAATGGCTCGCGAAAGAAATGCCACTACGAAAATTGGCCTAATTTACATATTRATTCAATGTCATTCTGTACGAGGGAAACACTCATTTTCAAATTAGCTGRCCTATTTTTATTTGACGTAAAATGTACACCTCTTGAAAACAAATAAMTTTTTTCAAAATTCCACCCAAGTTGTTGTTTCTTTTGAWTTGTTACCGGTCGCAATTGCGAAGGGAACGTTACGTGCAAGTTTGGAGATTCGACATAAATGTCGACGCAAGTTTTACGAACGCCTCAAGGTGCCAAGAAAAAATAAACATATTGATTCAATGTCATTCTGTACGAGGGAAACACTCATTTTCAAATTAGCTGTCCTATTTTTATATGACGTAAAATGTACACCTCTTAAGAACAAATAACTTTTTTCAAAATTCCACCCAACAGCTTGAGTTGTTTTTTCTTTTGTTATCGGTCGCAATTGCGAAGGGAACGTTACGTGCAAGTTTGGAGATCCGACATAAATGTCGACGCGAGTTTTACGAGCGCCTCAAGGTGCCAAGAAAAAATGAACATCTCGTTGAACAGCAGGAGGACATCTCTCTCTCTTAATGAGTCCACGTAACACGTACGCGTCTTTCCAAAATGGCCGTCTGGCGGTGAAAGTTTTGCATCAAAATCCGCAGCCAAACGTACGATTCGATTAACCTTCGGAACACCGCTTATTAAGAGCAATCCAGACAATAATTAATTATCCAGCGATGCCCGAGACTTCCGGCGCGTACCGAAGGTTTTTCACGATGCTCCTCCATGTTACGCTTTCTGTGTTGCGCTTTTACCGTAATCGTGGACAGAATTATGCTACCGTACACCCGTGAAACGTGCAAGATGAACGAAAGAAAGTTGCCTCCTCCGCTAACAAGTCTCAGCGGCTGGCCAGCTTCTCGGAATAAAATCAAACGGCTCTGGTAGATCGTTATCGTGCGTTAATTACGGGTTACGGGGACGTTTATTTTGTTAATTTCATTTGTCTATCACGTTCGGCTCTCATGACAGTGTCGTTTCTTGTTTTGCAGGTGACGATGGCGGGCGATTACATTTTGGCAATAGTGTCGATTATGATATCCCAACTGCGAAACGACGACGTCACCCTCACTCTCAGTCAGGTAAAATTCGACAGTCTAACAATCGTAGTTCCTCTCCTCAATGATTCTTATAGCTTTCGGCGATCGTTTAAGGAGTTTCTCTGCATGCAAGAACCGAATCATTTGCACGCACACAATGTCAGACTCGTCGGGAACACTCGTGAAAGAGACTCGAAAGTCCGGAATGAAATTTTTAATACGAAAGTTCTCCCATGGAGGAAACAGCGTTTGAACCGTGGAGCCGATCTTGCTCAACTTCTCCGTTGAAAGAAAACTTTCTAGCCAATTTTATAAATATTATTATTGTTCCGATCCAGTTGAGACTAGAATCCCTGCCTGCTCGTTCCAAGAGTCATACACTCACGTCCATAAATCACCGAACGCTTACTTATCCTCAACAAAGTGGTAATTAAAGGATCAAGCCCCTAGCTTGATTTGATTTACTTTATTCTGGTTAGATGTAGCTGTTATACGATAATATTTGAATGGAAAATTAAATATTATACATGTACAATTTGAGTAAATGTTGGAAAAATGAGACTGCGAAATTGTGGGAAAACAATTGTCCCATTTAAATTTGAAAAGTTAGGAAATACAAGTACCATTTTCATTTTATAATATAGGTCCTTTGAAATTTAAATAGGTGTCCGGTGGCTTCTGGACGGGAGTGTACGTTTAATTGGACTTGTTTATCCTTATTTACACCGAACCGTGTTTTACGTCCACTAATAAAACCGTGCTCGTCGATGCAACATGAGAAGAAACGAAGTTCGAGTAACGAGCCGCTTATAATTTCGTAGAAAACAAGTCTGAGCAAGAAAGAAAGTTTGCGATTATCATTTGGATCTGTTAAAAAATATTCTATGGGATAGCAACCGCGATCTCTAGGATCCTGATGTAATCCTGATGATAAGTATTGACAAGTCCAGGTGCTTTCCAGGTCGTGACGGACCTGGTGCAGGGTGAATTTATGCAACTCGGGTCCAAGGAGACGGAGAACGAGAGATTCGCACATTACCTCACGAAAACGTACCGCAAAACGGCCAGTCTGATCGCCAACTCGTTGAAAGCTGTAAGTTCGAAATGATCTCGCGCACTATTTCACCGGGATCCATGATAAACAGTTATTCTTTGCGATAGGTGGCTATGTTAGGAGGCGCTGACGATCAGCTGGCAGAATTAGCTTTCCAATATGGTAGAAATGTTGGTCTGGCGTTCCAATTAGTCGACGATCTTTTGGATTTCGTTTCGTCCTTAGAGGCGATGGGCAAACCTACCGCAGCTGATCTTAAACTCGGCCTTGCGACTGCTCCGGTTCTTTTTGCATGCGAACGGGTAAGAATCTACAAATTCATCCCTTCCTCTATATCCACTGAAGGAGCATCAAGACACTTCTTGTCGTTCCTTTTTTATCCACGTAAAAAAAGAAAGCAATAAGATTAAACTATCCATTATATCTGCAAACTATCTTATATTTATTTTAGAGCTTTGACTTATGAGATACCCGGGTAAACAAAAATTACCCGAGTACCCGGGTATCTCATGAATACAGTGCAGATCTTCATGCAAAATAAAAATCGTTCGCATCAATAGGAAAATGTAGACGATATATTACGATTACTTATTCTCTTGAACGATTTTAATAAATTTAAATTAATATATCAACGTTCTTCTAATTTCGTTCTTGTTTTAAATTGCACAAAATCATTTATGACTTACGTCTTATGAGATACCCGGGTACCGTCTGAGCTCCAATTTATTTAATGCGCTGAAAACATCATTTTAGAAGAAGTTTAACACTATAGAATATATTACCTTCAATTATTCAAATTCAAATGAATTCATTTAATTAAAATATTATTCAATAATAAGGATGAATATCTCTACAGGAGTGATTCTCTTGTCTGTTGCAGTACCCAGAGCTGAACGCGATGATCATGCGCCGGTTTCAAGAGCCCGGGGACGTTGAAAAGGCCTTCGAACTGGTGCACAAATCGCAGGGTCTCGACCAGACGAGATTCCTCGCCCGGAAACACTGCGTGGAAGCTGTGAAGCTCGCGCAATCGTTAGCCGAAAGCCCATACCAAAAAGGTCTGCAGGTCGTCTGCGATTTAGTATTGAATCGTATGAAGTAGCGACATGGGAAGTTCAGATTGTCGTGCGAAAGAGAGACGAGTAATGTAGTCGTGAACAGTTAACGTCGTTGACAGATGCCTAGCCAAAAGAGCATTTGTCGACCGGGAAGAAATGTCATCGAACGAAAGTTACATAGTGTACCTTTGATAACGACAACGTTGATAGCGAATTGTAAAAAAAAAGAAGCAGATGCCACCACATTCTTTTTTACAGAATACCTGCCGTGTATTCGACATACGCGTAACGAATGTGTTCCGTCAATCATTGTTGAAGGATCGTTCACTTTGTTCGACCATAAACTCGCAAGTTTTACGACGATCATTGTTAGATAAATATTTACCAGAGGATTGTTCGAGATATACGTTTTTGAAGCCGAGAGAAACGAGGGGAAATTATTTTTATAAAATTTCAATGTAGGTATTACGTAAGAGTATTGCAGAGTTTAACGATGATTATTGTCAAGGTGACAGTAGGAGGAGTAGGGGTGCGCGCCAGAAAATCGAATCCTTTTTTAAGAATTTTTAGAAGTAGCAGGGACGATCTAATCACCAAGTGTTTAGGCTATTATCTTGTGAAAAAGGACACGCACTATATTAAAGGAAATGTAAAAACACGAGCGGCGGTGCTTATCGCACTCGACAGCACACATATTACCTGATTCTTATCGACATTGTCAATCGTAACTGTAAATACAATAATGTGTAGGATTAGTTAAACTATGTTAGGATTGGTAGCTCTTCCTGATTGTTCTCTTTCTCTCTCTCGCCGTTATGCCGATTTTATTAGTTTATATTCGTGTGATTACAGAATTTTGTTTGGTTTGTTTTTCGAAACAGTTAGATAACAAACATTGCAACACCCGAAGAACAACAATCGCAAGAGTACCAATACTAAACGACAGCATAATTTAATGATTTTGTTTAAAACATGCGAAGAATATCTACCAAAGAAGGCCTTGTACGGTCTTGATTTTCTTCCACTTTTGTATCAAGAGAAAATTATGGAAATTATTGCGAATCGGCACCTCATATACACGATCGAATCAATTAGCTGTTTATATTATTATTAAAATTAACCATATAATTTTTACGAGAAAGTGTTTCGATAATAATGGAATCACCATCTTCCGTAACGTTTGTTCTGTTTTCTTTTTTTTTATCTCGATAGAGGCAAAAAGTGCTCAAAATATTATTTACTACATAACTGAACATATAGGAATAAATGTATAATAACTTCTATTTATAACGTGAATTAATGTATATAATTTCTCTGTAAGGTAACAAAAAATCACTGCTGTAAGATTATTAATAAAACCAATACAGTTGCAATCATGTAATTATACGATCAAACGTAGATTTTAAGTTAGGGTGAGAATTGGAACAACAAAGAGAAAGTAAATGAAGCTCTCGATCTCCTGCATAGCCACGGTTCTTCTTTCTTTATTTATGTATATCACTTGACATTTTGTACAATGCAATGGAAATTTTAATTGTTTGCAAGCATAAACGGAAAATACAGTTTATAGAATATTTATTTATGACCCACTAACTAGATACGGAACTGAATACCCTTTGACAATAACGTCCTGCAAACGTGCTGCACTGTATAAATATACTGGTATTGCGAAATATAACAACGGAATGTTGTTTACGTGTAAACAATGTAAACATACAATTGTAAATATGCGAGTCTTTGTAAACACGCACTAGATATCTTTACGTTGGTAACAGCGGAAACAATACAAAATCATGCTATCGAAATAAAATGTTTTTTAGCTTAGATCGATTAGCTTCATTATTACTAAATTGTAAACCAATAGGTTTAATATCTTATTTGTTGTGTTGGGTTCACTAAATCCATGTTATAAAAATTATATTATATAATGCCTTTTTAATATAAACGTTATATCGAAGTCTAAACACTGCTTCATTTTTTAAATATTTATATGATTAATGTTGACCATGGAATCCTAGAAGAATCAATAAAAGAAGAAGAATAAAGAACAATTCCTAAAAGTACATTTTCCCAGACGACCTCCTCAACTTTGTTACTTATCTGTGTTATAATCAAGTGTAAAAATTATATTATGCCGTTTCAATATAAAATAAAACACATTTTCCCAGACATCGTCCTGTACTTTGTTACTCGTTTCTATTATAATTGAATCAAGCGTACAATTTCATTTCTATAAAAGTTAGTCTACCATATCGTCTCAAGGACACTGTAAAATCTACCGTGGTTACAGCAAATATTGCATTCCAATTTGTCCAAGTTATAGTGATTACCAAATTGAATTTTAAATTGAGATGTGCGTGATAAAATCTCATTTTGAATTATTTTGATCGGCAGTGGTGTTTCGCTGCCACAAACACAGATGTCGCTAGGTTACGGTTCGAGCTATCTAACCAAAAATAAGCGCCAAACACACGAGACACAAGATCTCGTGTTCTGTCAATCCGGTAACTAAATACAAAATAAATTCGGCCAGTATTTAATAACACAAGAAAATTATGGCAAGTTTATTGGATCTCTGTGAACAGTATTTCGGCGGTCGTGACTTTTACGAGGTCCTCAACATTTCAAGAACCGCTACCGACAAACAAGGTAAGCATATACATAACCTAACCGCAAAGTTTACTGTTTTGATCCTTGATTTATCCGATACGTAAATCATTATTATTATATATAATTTTATAGTATTATTTCTATGTAATATTTCTCGATATGTTACTAGTAAAGAAAGCGTATCATCAACTATCTCTACTCGTACATCCTGATCGCGTCGAAGAAGATGTCAAGGCAGAAGCAACAGAAAAGTTCAAAGTTCTTGGACGAATTCATTCGATTCTCAGCGATAGTGAAAAACGCAAAATATACGATCAATCGGGTCAATATGACGAAGAAAGCGAAGAATTGTCGATGAAGAACTGGGCGGATTATTGGAAGACTCTATTTAAGAAAATCACAGTGGAGGACATTAACAATTACGAGAAGAATTACAAAGGCTCTGAAATTGAGATCAAGGACCTGAAACGTGCTTATATGGACAGTAAGCGAACTATACTATATTTTATCTATAAGCCTTAGCAGATGGAGTATATACTCTTCTCCGTAAATCAAAAGATACTTATAGTCCATTCCCCGATGAAATCATGGCCTAACTCTACCCCTGTGCTGTCTTAAGGGATTTCTTACGAGGCACAGGGAGTATCTGTCTTTAACAAAATGATAATTAAAGAATACAAGCTTCCAGCTTGATTTGATTGAATGTAGTTATTTTATACGATAATGTTTGAATGCACAATTAAATATATACGTATATTATTTGAGTAAATGTTGGAAAAAAGAGATTAAAAAACTGTGGAATGATTATGGACAGTTAAATTTCATAAATATAGGGTATTTTGGTCAGATTTGATCTACACGTTCTCGACATTAGAAGAATGTATACATTGAATGTTTTATTTACAGGCGAAGGAGATATGGACTACATCTTAGAAACTGTACCGTTCACCTCCTGCGACGATGAACCGAGATTACACGACATTATTCAAGGTCTGATAGAAAAGGGTGAAGTACCAGAATACAAAGCTTTCACAGAGGAAAGTGAGAAAAAGAAGCTACACAGAAAACGCAAGGTAAGGGATAAGGATGTATAGCTGATCGGTAAGCAGACAGCGGATCTCTATGCAAAATAAAAATATTCTAGCTGAATTGCGACGATTTGGATCTGCTGTCTATTCATATTTCAAAGTATTTTGTTTCGGCGCAAGTTGAAATCAATTAAGAAATCATTTATTGTACATATGAAAATGTGTTACCATTATCGTTTCGATTATGAAAACCGATGATCTATTGCTGTCCGTCTTAAAAACTGTAATTGGAGGAATTATTTTCAGTTTATACAACGGCGTTAACTTTCGAATGGAGTTTAATACGGTTTATCGACTAATACGATAATTGAAAATATTGTGTAAAATACAGATATCGAGCTGTGTCACGAGACACAGTTTCCCTTTGCTACGGCCGCGCGAGATTGCAAGTGGCGATGTGCTCATAAATTTGATCATGATGTCCCCCCACCCTACACCACTGCTACACATCACATCAGAGATCTGACGAACAAGTGAGCAGCGCGCTATTTTCAAGCTTTTCTATTTTTATCATTAGATAGTACTCCTTCATGATTGGAAGTAGTAGTAGGAGGAGGAGGAGGTGAACTAGTAGTATGAAGATCAGAGGAGAGGGAGTACTAGTAAATAAGTAAAGAGGGAACGCAAGAGCCGAGTTCAGTCTAAAGAGCAATTAGGCCGGATCTAGCCTGCTGCTAGATGTACTGAAATTTTCGGCTAAAATCCCTACCACAATGATAAACAACTGAATCCGTCGCGCGTACCAAATAATGAAACGTGTCTTCTACCACTTTAACGATCTTGTGATTATTTCTTGAAGAATACAGAAAAAAAGGAACAATTTCGTTCAATTGGCTACTCGAAATGGGTGCCTTAATCGAACTGTTGCTGTTGTCCGTTTTGTGTGCGAGTGTCGGTACAGTGCAAGGGGCGTGCAGACATGTGCAAAACGAAGACATGCTGGAGTACTCGTGCGTCGGTGGCCAACTGTCCGATTTGAACAGTCTTCCGGAAACTACAGGAAAAATTCGAATCTCAAACATGCCAGTTCCAGTTATAACAAGGGACATGCTCGCAAGATTCGGTCCCGATCTTTGGGTTTTCGGCTGTTCCTACTGCGGGATACGAGACATCGAGCCTGGAGCCTTTCAACATCTGGAAAACCTACAACAACTCAGTCTGGACAATAATCAACTGACCACTATCAGAGAGTCAACGATCGGGGGTTTGCAATACCTGACATACCTGGACCTGAACTACAACGCCATAAGCTCTATCGACGACGGTGTATTCCAGACTCTACCTGGCCTGGTCGACCTAAGACTTTCAGGCAATCGTCTTGAATGCTTGAACCTGGAAGCCGTGTCTAAACTGAAAGAGCTGAAAAGAATGTTTCTAACCGAGAACTCTGAATTCAAGTGTCCGAACGCCGTCAGCGCGTACCTGGAGACGCGCGGTGTGAACTTCGAGAAGGACCCTGAATGGGACAGGATCACCGAGGACCAGGTCCCAGTACGGTTACCCGACGACTACGAAACGGACTACTACGACAGTACCACGATGCAGAACACACCTCTGCCTCCATACCGAGAGAGACTACGCCCGACATTACCAAGCTTACCTCCTCAACAAAAATCAACCACTTCGCTTCCTGACAGAGCGTCACCTGGGGAACGCGTCTATGATCCAACGTTCTACCCTCCAGGCTGGGGAACGTCACAGAAGGAAACCTTCCCTATGCCAGACGACTATAACGATGAGAAGGAGGAGATCAGACCGTACGTTCCACCGGGGACTATAGCGCCTTTGGAACCCACGACGGACTCACCGAATCAACAGTCTGTCCACGAGACGACCTTGAGAACGTCTTGGCCGAGACTCCCAGAGTCTTCGGTCACCAGGCCTGAATTCCCGCTGTACCCACCCCATGGAAACGAGGACAGTCGCTACGGGCAGCAGCCGACTTATTCGAGCGAAGCCAACCCGGTCCCGTTGGCCCCTGTCCAGCAACAGCCGTCTTTCGTGGAATCTGACGCAGGTCGTGCCACCGAGTCAAACGTGATCGTCTGGCCGCAAAGGACCTGGGACGATTATCGTCCAGCTGTGAACGCCGCACCCCCAGAATACAGGAAGACACCTTACCCAATACCGTCTACAGAAGAGGTGATCGTCGGAGCTCTACCATCCGACACACCGACCTTGGTTCAACCAGCTTCGCCAGACGTCTACCAACCACCCTATTACGAGCACACCGTGACGATCCACACACCCCCGTCCGTCAAAGACCCCATAGTCGTTCAACCAGGTCAAACCACCACCGACAAACCGTTACCAGACTGTAACTCGTCCTCAACGATCCAACGATCTCTCGGACTGGTCATATTCGCGGTTCTCGTGGTCCTGTCCGGCCATGGATTTGTGGAGGGATTTTAGCGAAAAATTTGTAACTAACGCCTATAGTAATCAACGTCGAGCCGAATCGTTAGCGCGAACCTGTGTACGAACATTTACGTCGTAGCCTACTGCTGTATAATGTTATTCATGGGACGGTCAGGAGGATGTCCATTAAACGATTGACCATATAGGACTGGACTGGGTAATTGGTGTGCAGCTGGATTCGCCCGTTTTCACTTCAGAACGGAACCGGTCCACAGTTGTTGGATTGGTTCTAATGGATACCGCGGAGCCAGCAGTGCCGATAGTGTATGTATATGCTTTTGGCTTTTTGTCGGCGGGGTGAGTCCGAGGACTGCTGGTCCTTGGAAAGCTTGGATGGCCAGAATAAGGGTTGGGTTTAGATTATGCTTTTCTATAATAAATCTGTATTATTGCTGGGTCTCTTGATTGATCTAATCAAGATCAATTCCATGCTCACGTATTCCGGAATGTTCAGATATATTCTGCCATATTCAGGTATATTCTGATATCTTCTGGTATGTCCTAGTATATTAAACAATCAGGTATCACTAGCACGTGCGAGTACGTACGATCGGAAACTGCGTCTCGGTCCGCCATTTTGTATTTTCTTGCCTTATACGGTGATCGGCAGTGCTCCGTATTTTCTTCGTTCACAAAGCAATTGATGCAAACCCTCGACTCATAAACTCGATATAATCTATTCATAAATTCCGTACGGATCGGCACGCCTAGCCGAGCTTGAACGGTGCAACGTCGTCGCAGCGAAGTTGTGCAATATTGTTTGCGAAGCGGGAATGCCAAATACGATTTCTGCGGGAACGCGATGCTGAATATCAATTGAAAGTAACGAGGAACGAGGGCCGCGAAGTATCCGGTGTGGTAATGAAATAATTACTAATGTCGTCGGTCCAATCTAATGCTGGGTGTTATGTAACGACCTTGACCAAACGCATCTGGTCAAGATACTCTCTGGTTTCAGCGATATTGTGCGTATTCTTCGTTTTATAGGAATCGCTCGGATAAGCGGTCGCTCTCATTTTCCAATTTGTGGTCTTCGCATGGAAGACGTCGCGGAGCCGTAAAGAGTGTAGAGGTGAAGGTGATAGCATGGTGATTGTGTCAGATGTCAAATGGCTGGGAGACAAATCTTCTTTGAGGCTGCACTTTGTGAATGGAATGGGCACAAAGTTATTCGAGCAAGGTTTACGTTGAAAAAATGTAGCATTCGCGTGTCGAACAAAACGGAGCAAACGATTCGTTCATTTTTATTTGGTCACCGAAGTTCTTCTTCGGTGTACCAATTTTTCATTACACTCGCTAATCAGCTCTTCATCGTTCGTCTATACTGTATATTCTATACTTGCGCGTGTCTCTGTAGGTTGAGGAAGTAGTATAAATCTATATAAATTGATAATTATAGAAGAACTCTTGTTAATCCAATCAGTGGACCAATCGGAGCGGTAATAATTGCTTTATGAGCCTCTATTGTAGGATGGCATTTGGATTAGCCAATTACCGTTCAATTCGAACGATCTTTGTCAGCTCGCACAGTGTTTACATATATTCAGTGATTTTATTCTTGTTATAGATGCGGTCTGAAATTTCTGATTTTCCAACCGCTGAAACTAACGTGGATGCAATTAAGGGGGTAATCTTGTTTTTCCAGAATTAGAATTCTGGATGCTACCGAACACCTATCCATACTCTGTCGATCCCTCGAAGATTTACTCGATTCCATTTATTCCATCCGCGCGATGCTATTTATAAGATCGGTAACCAATCGATAACTTTGGGGTGGTCTATTTGCATCGGCCAAAAACTGTGCCAGAATATGAAACGGTGAAACCACATGAACACACGCGCTCGTTGACAGAGCGATGCGCTTCCGCGACCTTGATTCTAGCTCTCCCGGTGTCTAGAGCGAACGACACATCTGGCGGCTCGCCTGACACGCTCCGGAAATCATTCGAATCACGAAATAATTGAAAATAGTCATTGGGACCGGCGTGTTGCGCAACACGCAAACGCATTCCCTCTAGGACGAGTCATCGCCGTGGAATTTCGCGGGAATTGAGAGAGCCTCGCGCGACCATAACTCCATTCCGCGGGTTAAGGATGCACGTGCTGCAATGTTGGAGATCCGGAGATACATCTACCGGCTACAATGGACCCCTTGAATCGATGCTGTTCCGAGCAAGGACGCCCGAGAAGCCTGTTATTTCGAGTTGGCATTGACGGGAACCGTTCAGCTCACTTTACCCCGTCCTCTCTACACCTGTTGCGACAAGAACACGGGAAGCCTACAAACTCGAACTTGACATTAAACACTGGCCGCTTTGTTGACACTTAACCCTTTACAGTCGGAGATATTTTCACTCGAAAATTAAACATTTACTCGACCTAGAATATCTCCACTCTCCATGATTTCTGAAATTTCATGGGTATGAGATTGATGTACAAGACTTAAATGTTTAGCAATTGATAAGAACACATTCAATAGTGTTGGACATACTGTTCTCGTGAAATTACTGGTAGAAAGCTGACCTTCTATGTCATCTCTCTTGCAATCCATGCTACATTTGATAAAAACATTTTCTAATAACAGAATAATCTCTACTGATCAGGATTCGTGGTCTTACTCTGTATAGAAGAAGCACAGCGCGAGGTTTTCATTAGAACTTGCACCAACAGATATTGTGAAAGATAATGGAGATTCTGTCTCGCCATTGAACTGGCAGAAATATCGCAAACAGCTGCTTCGGAGTTGGTAACAGTGTAATGGGTTTTAATTAGAACGTGTTTCGAGCTAGTCCGGAGTGGAATTTTGAAAACGAACAGGCACGACGATTGATCATGAAGTTTGATTTTTAATGAAATTCTATCTTTAATCATTTTCGTGTACCAGTAATACTAGAAGCACAAGCAACAACTGCAGATTATGCATAATGTGTCACGTGGACATGTGTCTTTGTGGATTTGCAGAAAATGCCACCGATTCGAAGTGAACAAAGAGACAATTTATCGCAATAACGCGCTTCTGTATAATTCTAATTTGCATCAATTAGTTCTGAGAAATATGAAATTGTACGAATGCCCGCACTTCGGACTAACGTCAACAAACGTCTATATACATGTACATTGTTGACTACTCGTTTTACATTTAAGGGAAGCCGCATGCGACATTCCGCATAATTTGATGCGCGTGGAACAATATACGCGAATGATGTTAAAATGTTTATTTATTTCTGCACAGTTTGAAATTCTGCAATATCGTATTCCTTGCTGTGCGCCATTCCACTTGACGTTGTCGATCGCCGCTGCGGAAGATTTGCTCCAAAATGGTATTGCAAACGGTATTGCACATGAAATTGCATAATCATGAGGCAATACATATATGCAAGTGAGCGTTCTCTTGCCTTGTGCATAGAACCATAAGTGCATCAGAACGTATGTGCATCTTGTTCTACCGTTAAAATTGCGACTAAAATATTTGCCATTGATAAATGATCATTAGAGATATGGATGGAAAATATGAAAAGAGATTTAACGCAAAATTATAAAAGAGAAGCACAGACGGTGATTGTAAATTTGAAAATATCAGACATTTGACGAAATTATACACCGAGGAACTTGCCAAAATGACTGGTTTAAATAATAAATACGAACCACAGGCTTCCAGAAATAATTTGTAGTAATTAATACATATATGCATGTGAGCGTTCTCTTGCCTTGTGCAGAGAACCATAAGTGCATCAGAACATATGTGCATCTTGTTCTACCGTTAAAATTGCGACTAAAATATTTACCATTGATAAATGATCATTAGAGATATGGATGGAAAATATGAAAAGAGATTTAACGCAAAATTATAAAAGAGAAGCACAGACGGTGATTATAAATTTGAAAATATCAGACATTTGACGAAATTATACACCGAGGAACTTGCCAAAACGACTGGTTTAAATAATAAATACGAACCACAGGCTTCCAGAAATAATTTGTAGTAATTTCGTTAGCTGAACCGAAACAAAACCTTCGCCATTCGCTATTATTAAGCTCACCAGAAGTTATTGTTTGAGGTAGAGGGTACTATCACGATTAAAACACAGGTCGCCACTAAAGAACGGGCGGTTGACATGAAATATAGTTCCACAAGGGTAGTTCGGGATGAAATATAGCGCAGCAACGTAAGAAAGCGCGTTATTTTGCGGTGAGCAGTTTTCTTGGAAATAACACTGATGTCAACGCGAATGTGTTGAAATATTCCTCAAGTGGAGCATCCTTGAATTGTGTTCTGCTCGGCTCGCAAGATTAAGATTAAATTCTGTCGGATCAACCTTCGGATCGAAGTTATACCAGTTCTCTTCAGCTTCGTTTACTGACTTAGGGTGATCAGATATGAATCGAATGCCATCCCGATAACCGGCTGCATTCAGAATTTCGCGAACCGTTGTGCAACGGCCTAACATTAGGATGCCACTTCGATGTACTTGCCAAAAATTATAAATAACGGATTTTGCTCAGCGCCGAATTATGGAGTAGGTCACTGGGTATCTGTAACATCATCGACAACTATGACCTATGATGCGTGCCTCTCGTTAGGTATGACTGACGTTCCTCGAAATATCTCCGTTTATAATTTCCGACTTTCCTAAATATAAAACGCCGGCGAGAAATAACGAATCTCCTGGCGAAACCGGCAACAACAACCGTAGAATTTGATTTTCTACGATGTATTATCGTTCATTTAGCTGTCAGCCGAATGTCAGAGCTTCGCCTTCGCAGTCAATTCGCTGAATTGGACATTTCCAGCAAAACAACGTTCCATGACTTGCTGTCATCGAAGCAATCAAACTGTCCGCGTTTCCGCACAGGAAAAATCAAAATTGCTCACGCTATGCTTTTCGCGTGCTGTTTCTCTTGTACTGGATTTTGTCGTGTTTACGAGCGAAGGTCGGACTAATCTTTTACGAATTGTCTCGATCGCGAACAAACATTTTCTTGATCGCAGCAAAAAGCCGTATACCTCAATGTTTTTCTAATAAACAGACTGACGATCTTTCTACATAATAAGAATTGTCTGAATCAGGAGTAAAATAAGAATTAATTTCATCCGTTAATAATTTCGTTGCATGACGAACATTACAATATTCTATAAATAATAGAAATCCGTAGTCTGCTAATAAAAAAGAAATTCTACGAGCATGGGATCTTTAAGTTGCTTGAAAAAAATCGCAAGAGATCATGGAACAGAAAATGTCATAAAACTTATTCTGAATGGTAAAAAGTTGACTTTCACGTTCCCTTGAGAAAACGAGATGACTTTCCGATCGATCCAGTACTTAAAAAATAATGTAAACGCGTGTCAGGCCCGGAGAGAAATATAGTTCCTCGTACATTTTCCCTTCGAAAGATCGTTCGCTTTTAAACATACCTAGGGAATAGGTGAATCATTGTTCCCCAGTGAACAGAGTTCCGCCGGAAGAACTTTTACGGGCATAGAAATAGAATACCCCGCCGGGTTTCGTATAAATTTGTTGAATCAGAGGGGGCCGCCATGCTTCAGTTTTGATGTGCAAAACGATGTTGCTGGCACGTTGCCATTGTTGCCAGAAACAATACGAAATTCTCGAACAGCATCCGGTGTTATCGAACCACCATGGATTCGACGACCCCTCTCGTTAAAATTAACTTGTCTTTTACGGTCTGGCGAGCACGGGTCATCAACGATGTCGAACCGATAATCTGTAGAGGATAGACCGCATGGCCGGGTGCATCGGAAATAGAGGGCTACTGCGTGTCGTGAAGTGCTCCGCAATTAATTACGCTAATAAGCACACGGTCTCTTGAGCCGCAGCCGTCTGATTTACCGATCTCCCTCCATGTTATCTGGAAACCATTAAACGGATTCCTTGTTCATGTAGGTCAAGTGTGATGTACAGGGCCGAAGTGGACGGCAGACCTTTTTATAGTCGAGAGGCTATCTCTAATTATCAGTTATTGTCTAATCAAATTAGTACTTGTGTCATGGCTAGACAGCGGACTTGATGCGCATTTATCACAAAAGTTAGTAGTTGTGATTCAAAATAGTATAAACATCAGAGGAATGCTGTTCTTTGAATAAATTTGAATAAAAGAAAAACATCGAAAAATAATTGTTCGAAATCAGGGACGATACGAGGGTCAAGATAGAAAAGAAATTTTTATTTCGCATGAAGATCCGCTGTATAGCAAGAGGATATGTTTGTGATTTTGTTAGATCGTTTTTTTTCTATTGCAGTGGGAAAAGGAAGCCAAAGAAGCGGAACACCTCGAGAAGATGCTGAAGATGGAAAACGAGGAGAATGCAGCTGCAAACAATTTAGCGCTGGCGATTCAAAATCGCAACGAAGCACGAGCGAGTCAGTCCGACAAATTCTTCGACGCTCTAATCGACAAATACGCGAAAAAAGCGGAGAAGTCGACGAGGAAGAAAGTCTCGTCCGCAAACGCCGCTAAAACTCCGAAATCCACGATGAGATCCAGAAGGAAGAGGAAAACTCCAGAATAGTGAACCTATTTGTACAACAAGAACTTCCCTCCGTATCTCTTAACGCGCTCGCAACTTTTGTAACTTAATTATTAATCACGCCTGTGACGCGTACCATTTTCACACTACCATACTAGTTTCGAGAGAACAAACGAAATTTATCGTAAGAATCATCGGTGAAATTATAATAAAATTTCGTTGTAAGTTTACGTATATCTCCATGTTCAAATATAACGCAAAGAATACGTTGTTCATTTTTTTAAAAAATTTGTTTTATAATAAAAGTGGAACTGGCTTCCGTCACAATTTATTAAGATATTTCGTAAACGATCGATTATTTGTATTTGCTAATAATAATATTGATATTCGATTCGTACCACTGATCTTCAATAATCTGTTTCGGACCAACAGTCGACATACATCCATTCTTCCTTACCAGTTTCTGGTAGCAACCATAACTTCTTCTTTACCTGCACATGCTAAGTTAGTAGCCACAGATTTCTGTTGTATCAAGCTTCAGTAAAACAGATTCAGTGGTTCTCAATTTTTCTATTTCAAACTGGCTACCCCAAAATAACTACACAATAATCTCTCTGAAACTAAATAGTTTTAAATATATTGATATGTACAAATTAATTAATAGATTACAATAATTTTAATACGGAACAAGAAGACTCTAGAAAGAACAAAGCCGCTAAATCCCGATACTCAAATTTTGCAAGCAAAACTAATGACGATATCGAAGATGGTGTTGCAGGCTTTTTTATCAGTATTAGCACTCGTGGTGCATATCGGGAACCATAAGTAGCCACCTCGCATGGTCAGCATCGTATTACGTCTGGGTTGAACAACAACACACTACACATCGGGTGACACACTTTAAGGCAAACGGTACATCGAGTTTTTTCATATTGCAATTTCAAATATACTCTCCACGAAAAGGCTTATCCATTATGGAATCATGTTCGTTATCGACACCATTAAGAAATTAACGACACACTATCCGTTCGATGGACCGGTATACCGATTAAGAAATTTGAGACTATGATTTCCGAGGCTGAAACACGAGTTTTCTAACAAAATGTCACCGTAGAGCGATTAATGGAACCACTTAGTATGCTCCGTTGCATTAATGCGAATGAAAAACGTTGCGGGTACCGTTTTTGGGAAACATTTTTTCTGTGCGTGATTTTTATACTTTTCTAAACAGTTAAATATGTAACTGCTTTATAATCATTTATTTCCCCGATGGAAGTATTCTTAGTGTTTTCAAAATGCTCGTTCGCAGAGGGTGCGAATGGAGAACGTTGTAGATACCATTTTTGTGTGCGTGATTTTTATACTTTTCTTATCAGTCGAATACAACCGCTTTATAATAATTTGTGAGGACAGTTTTGATACTATTAGCAACCGAGATATAATTTTATTGTTCCCGGCGAGTCCTCAATTTTATAATAGACCGCTTCAGTGATTCTTCTATTATTTAAGACTTCGATACACAAGCTACTTCCCCGAAGAAAACTATTCTTAGTGCTTTTAAAATGCTGGTGTTCGCAGAGGGTTAATAATCGACAACGCACTCGCGGCGCGAATTTTAAACGCGTCACCCGTTGTGCAGATGATCGGGCGCACACTTAGGCTTGATCGCGGCCATCTTATTGCGTCCGCGGGCCGCAAACATGGGTAGCAAAATGTAAACCAGCATCATTATTAACAAGACATGTAATGGGACGCCGTTCTCCGGCCGAAGAAATAAATCGGCGTCGAACACAATGGGGTCGAACGATATTTTTCCACGACCGGCTAAACAGCAATCAGATCCAGAGACCGATGTTGTAACTACAACGACGAGCAATCCGATTGTTTCGCGTCGACTTCGATCTCAATGAAATCACAAAGCGAAACAAGAACGGCCAAGCAAAACATCCCGATCGAACCGACCGCTTCACCGAGCAGAAAACACAACATTGTTCATGGCCGCCGATTTGCGGCGGTGTTAATTAAACACGGATTCCGTCTTGACGCCATGGGAAATCGACCGTTCCGCATCGTCTCTGAAAAAACTGGCGACTCGACGAAAAAATTCGACAAAATCAAGGAGGACGACATTGATACTCCTTTTTGTAAAAGACTGCTTACTCGAAGAAATCGAACGTTTTATGCTGGTCACGTATGAATTTAATAAAAAGCATTTAGCAGCTTCTTTATCCATGAAAGCTGGTATCGGTTCGAAAGCCTAGTGATATTGAAACACTTTTTCAATTACAAAACGTGGCATTTTTGTATGCTGATTACGGATTGAATAAAAACCAGAGGAAAGCTCTTTTGTCAATGAAAGCTATATCGATTGAAAAAATCAGCGATTTACCTTTCGTGTCTCTATTGGATTTTTTTTTAAATACACTAAACGTTTTAGGAACACGTACTAATGGGATGGTCACTGATAGCAAGGAAATTATGTCAGATCGGTCGAAAAAGTTTTAATCACGTGAAATAGTGTAATCGGAGGGCTATAAAGAATTCGCGGTCATAAACCATTATGCGCGTCTCACTCAACGTTTAACTCTCCTGTGATTCGCTCCTAGTTTCTTGTTTATGGACCAATAAATATGGCAAGCTGGATCTGGGGGATAAACGTAATCGGAGAGTAATTAAAATGGACTTATTGTAGCCACCCTTTGAATTGCAGCTTCCTCATACCTCTTCAAGTATACTTGGAGTGGTCATTCTGAAGCTGCAGATTTTGTCAAGGCAGAAGACGGATGAATTTCGGAAGTTGTATACATATACTACTTGAATAAATGTTGGGTGAAAAATTGTGAGGTGATTATGGACTGGTCTAGAAGTGAAATTGGAAAACGATTACCCAAATGTTAAAAAAAGGCTGGAATATAAAATTCGATAGAATCTTGTACATTTTTTATTTGTTTTGGATCTGCAAAGTCCGTTTCCATTTGTTGAGGTATGAGGTTCGCTTATGGGAAACGAACTATATTTATTAAACACTTGTAAACTGATTTATTAAAATATACGAAGAGTATAAAGAGGTTCTATACGACTGGACGTACATACACGGTTCAAGTTTCAGGACATTCTGACTGCGTCAACAAATAATCTAATTATATAGAAGTACACAGTAGGTGTCAGCATAGGCAGGTTGTTCTTCATTATCGACAGACTTATCGTTATTGCAAATATGATTTTATTTAATTCCACCTTCTTTAAGTCGACAAAAAATTGGAAAATCCATAAATATCCGCAGTCTACTTATGACGGAACAAACTGAAAAGTTCGACTTTTGGCCCGCTAAGTTGTCCGAACAGCTTGTGCGACGGTCTCCCAGGTCCTCCTTTTCTCATATGCACTCCTAATCACGAGTTGCATCGTCGGATATAGCGTGTAGCAGGATGCACCCCGTTAAATCTCTGGAGGGAATCGAGGGAGAGAGAGAGAGAGAGAGAGAGAGAGAGAGAGAGAGAGAGTGAGGAGTCGGTGTCGGAGGTGTACGGTGAAAAGAGGGAAGCTAAGGAGGAGAATGGTCCAGGGTTGCTTGCGTCGCGATAGAACGAGAGAGGACATCGAGGTCTCGTGAAGCCTCGAACACGGCGGAGCAACGTGAGAGGAGGTGGCAGGTCGTATCGGGAGAAGGTGGAGGAGGAGGAGGAGGAGGAGGAGGAGGAGGAGATGGTGAAGGAGCAGAGAGAACAGAAGGAGAAGGGGAGAGCGACATTCCAGAAGGCGGCGGCGGCGGTGGTTCTCGTGGGAAACCGAAGAGAGAGAGAGATACTCTCATCTTAAGGAGAGAGGTTGCGGGCCTTAAGGCACCGTTCTCATCTCCCAACGCGCGACAAGACCGCAGACTTCTGGCTCAGGTGCTGCCGACAGTCCTCGAATTTATGAATTCGTGAGAGAGGATAGGATCCTTCGCCGGTAACTCATAAACGCCCGGGGACCCAGGACTTCGAAAGCACCCTCTCGTCCACAGGATCAACTTCTACCCAGGATCGTGGCTCCTACCTTCTCTCCGCCTTTTCGAACCAACCCAGAGACCGTTGCGCGACTATTATATCGATTTACGCTGTGCAAACGTCGTGTAGAGGAAACTCGATACATCTTTATCCGGTGTTTAGAACCGGACCGAGCACCGAACCGTTCAGCATCAATTGTCGCGATAACGCTGTTGCACTTTCGTTCCATGCACGTTGCACTTTTTCATTCACGTCTGCACAGACGATATCGGCTGGCCTCTGCGTTGTTCGACCACGATAAACCTACCACAATGCACCGCGCCTCTGTAACCAGACACCACCGTATCGATAAGCGATTACCGTGAAGCTGATTTTGTAGATCAGCTCTCAGACGCGTTGCAACAGCGAATTCGCCCGAACAGCACCCACCAGCAGGACTCTAGAATACGCTCTGCTACCACTCTTTCGCGGTGCACGCTTTGTTTGGTGTTCGAATCGGTTAGATCCTGCGGGGTATAGTCGAGATGTTTCTCACGGTTTTTCAGTTTCAACAATCGGAACCACAGAATTTCGTGTGAACCTCACTTCTGTAATTTCGTAGTTCTTTCCAATTGACAAAATGCAGAGAATTGATTTTTATTGTGGAATTACAGAATGCATCTTCGTCCAATTAACCAACAGAATTTCTTCGATTTTCTGATAGTTCCAGGGTTGAACCAGTGAAAAAAATATTTTGCAAATGAGGGAAACAAGTTCGTAATTTTTCAGAACAGGTTTTGGACGAATACTTTTTTCCTTTGAGGATCAACGAAAAGAAAAATATTCTGCAAACGGAGAGCGCTAGTTTACAATTTTTGGTAATTTACGCGAAGAACAGGTTAGCATTAATTGCCTACCGGACGTTTCATAAGAGTCTCAGGTTATCTCGCTCGTTCGCATACCAGCGACAATGACTTGTCGCCGTCGTTGTCAGTTGGTATACGATGGCAATAAAGTGTCTCATTATGATTATTGCCATCGTAAGTCAAAGCGACGGACCGAACGTGTGCGGCCATGACACGATAATCGCTCAGCGTGCGTCGGTATCAGCAACGACATGCGTGCACTTCATTACGCAGAAGGATAACGTCCAATTAAACGACACTGAGAAATCCAACACCGGTTCGCCGTACGAGCATGTCCATTTCTCTGACCACTGGCGACACGTTACCATCGCGTCACGCACTTTGTTGCAAACCGTCCGAATCAATACATTTTTTTCAATTAAATTACTAGTTCGAACGCGTATTGTTGCTTTATCTATTCTTAACTGTGTCTGTTTCGCGATTTTCAAGGCTCTGTACGATGGTTTTGAAAACCAACTGAAATCTTCTGACCATATGAATTAGATCTTGTGCGATGTTTGTCGAATTATGAAATTCCTTCGTCATTTATATACAACCAAATGAGCTATGATTTTTGGTCTGGTCTTGCTTCGTCGCCTCATCAAGATTTTCATCGAACCAGCTACCCTTCAGAGAACGGTCCGTGTCTGCGCGGATATAAATCGACGATTATTCGGACGACGTTTTAGTCCCATCGTTCTAGTCACCCTTTAGACTGTCTGGTCACCCCGCGGACTCCACCACTCCGTGGAGATTTTACGACGTTCCAGGCTCCATCTTGCATTAGCGAAAATTTCCGTTATCATCGGATCGAGAATAGGACTGTTTGTTGGGGCAGAACGATCGGCGTGGACCCGTGCCGCTTTCATCCCGACGAAATATGTCGCCATCGGGCTCCGGTGGGCATGTAACACCGATCGGTTAACGGGACAACGTCGGAGACAAAGGTGTGCCCCGTGTCCAAAGCAGCAGCTCGTGGTCAGCGAAAGTTTTTCGGTGGCATCGGAGTGCATGCTCTTGTCCATAACACGTGGAACACCCTGTATAAGGCGAGGGGGGCAGAAGGCACGCCGGCTCGCGAGATGAGAAGAAGAAGGAGGGAAGAAGGTGGAGAGTTAATTGAATCCGAGCAGCGTATAAGTGGAATGGCCTATTCCTCCTCCGGTTCGCTCTTCTTATTCTTCTTTCTTCCCGCGTGCCTCTTCTCCTCCTTCTCCTCCTCCTTCTCCCTGCTGCCCTTCCTCTTCTTCTTCTTCTTCGACCATGTCTCCCCCTTGGCTTCGGCTCACGCCGTCCTTCGCTTAGGCTACTTCTGTACCCCCTTCGGACGGGGTACCGAGCTGGATCGGTAGGTGGAAGGAAGAGAGAGAGAGATAGAGGGGATAGGAGAGGAGGGAGCATTCCTTTGTCTCTGCGCGCACGGACCTAGATCACATAGTATATAATGTGTATAATGTGCATAAGGATGCGCGATTATACATATAGGAAACGTCGCGTCGGTGCATTACGCGTGCCTCCGAGCATTAAAGCCAGGTCCCGAGAAATCACCGAGAGCCCTTCCAACCACCGGCACTCGGATTTTGTGGTTTACCGGCGGAGTAGGAAGTCGTAGAAGTCGCGGCCAACATCGTTTCATATCAGTATTCCGAGAGAATATTGCAGACGAAGGTTTCCTGTGTCACGGGACACTCTCGCCGGCGCGGCTGCGTTTATACGATGCTCTTTCCCAACGCGAAGGGCGCAATCTAAGCATCCCCCTGCATCAGTGGCCGTAAAGTCGCCTAAGTCAGTCTATAATCTTCATAAAATGCGGATGATCTGGATCTAAATATAACCATATTATTTTTATTATAATGAATTTTCAGGACGAAATCCAATTTACACTGTTAGAAGAATAAACCGTTTGCAACGAGCAATCTTCAGAAAATAAGGATGATCTGGATGTAGACTTATAATGAATTTTCATCACGAAATCGAATTTCTAATGGTTTTATACCATTCGTTCGATGGAATCCCACGGTTGCAGGAATAAACAAAAATCGTAGCTGTTTTGCTCTGGGAACGATGCTCGAGGATCAACGCGGGAATCCTGGGACGGTCGATGATTTTTGGCCGATGACAGTCCGGTGGGTTCTCACCGCGGCCCTCTCTCTCTTTCGAGGAGCAGCAGCAGCATCAACAGCAGCAGCACCCCTTCGCACACGCACTCCGCGTATTTGCGTACCCGAAAATAGCTGTACTCGTCTTCTCTGTCCCTCGAGGAGGCCTCCTCCTTCGCTCTTGGCGAGTGAGGACGAGAGGACGGGACCGAAGACGAAGACGAAGGGCCCAAGAGGTCCACGGAGGGAGGAGGGGTAGCAGCGAGAGAAGCAGGGGAGGGGAATGGAGCATGTATACCGCAAAACCAGTTCGCTGGTGAGTAAACAAAAAACGAGAAGGAGCCAACGCCGCGCGGCGCGGCCTCGTTGTTCGTTGCGAGGGGAAGAGAATCGCTGCTTTATTGCTAATTCGAAGACATTCGCCCGGCAGAAATGAAACTTTATAGTCCCCCTGCGGGGGCAGAGAGAGGACCTCTCGGACCCGGGACCGCGTCACCGAACATACGTACGAGCTGATACAACAGGCGCCCGGGCCCCGGGATACGCCCCTGACCAGGACTAATGCCTCCGATGGATCACTTTCAAATCCTTTCGGTTTTCGAGCCTCGCCGCTCGGGATCCGTCAGTTCTTCTATAAGGATTGCCTGGCGAGCTTCTCGATGGATCATCTCCGGAATTTCGACGTTGAATTTCCTCGCAAAATCGCACGGTTCATTTAATATTCCCATAGGCACATCTGTTGACGTACTGAGATTTTCCTCGTAAAAGCGTCAAAATCGAGAACAACGATGCAGACAATACTAATATTGTATCATCAACAGATACGTAGTTGCTCGGACAAACTGTAAAATGGTTGGGCGAAACCGTCGTGCAACGAGATTCGACGAGACAAAGGTGTGACCGTGCGGTTTTATTGGCGAACGGATCGGGGAATGCGCCACGGTGCAACCCACCGCGAATTTTCAGCGGGACAATGACAAAGATTCCTGGCCGAGCCGATGACTCGCGATACGTGTCGCGTGCAGTTTACAGCGTCAGTTTCGCCAGCGCAATTACATCGCGTGTACGAAATTCTTACGCACACACCGACATAATCAGCCCGGCCGCAACGGGCTGCATTCTCGTGACGCGAGCCACCCGCTGGGTCTGCAATCGGGAGTATGCTGGAAACCGAGAACGACTTCGGAGAAAATAATCGGCAGATTTCTCAGTAATCTCAGCCCCGGTGTTTCCACTCTCGCAGGATGTGTCCCACGGTACACACCACTTCGATGCACCCGAGTGTGCTTATTCTCTTTGATCCTGAAAAGATCTTATTCCAGATTTACAGCATAGCAGTTTACCGTACAGCTACTATAACAATCAGTCTTTACACTGCTCCTTCCATATTCGCGTGACACAGTGGTGTCTGCTATAAAAACTGTCGCAACGAACTAGAGCTTGTTACAGGAGAATTGTTTTTGCTCGGCAATTTTGCCATTGTCAAAAGATATGATAGCCGGAGGGCAAACAGGGCCCCATTGAGCCATATCGCACGGGGAGGACCCGAGCGCGCGAGACGGTTGGGTCGGGTTGTGTTTAAATCGCGCAGGAAGATCGCACGGAGATTACGTCGCGTACGGCAGCCGCTCAAGTGTCGCAGTTGCACGTCGTTAATGTGAGGCAGGTGCTAACGCGGAGAGAAAGAGAAGACGAGGTGGAGAAGGTGCCGGTGAAGGAGAGGAGAGAAGATGCGCCCGGATCCCGTCCTCCCCCTAATTGACAAATTGGAATCTTATTAGAAGCTCGTGATGCCGGAGGTACCGGAGGGCAGGAGGAGCCTCGAGGGGCCTCATCTCGCGTTCGCGCGAGAGAACGAAAGAGAAAGAGAGAGAGAGAGAGGAGAAGTACGAGGGGTCCCAGGTGAGAGACAGGTAGCGTGAGTAGCCGTGAAAGACGAGGAGAGAACGAGGGGCATAATGCGTGGATGGTACGACACTAACAGGTTGTACGGCCCACGGTGGAACCGAGAGAAGAAATACCTTACGCTTAGCCTGCCGGCCGGCAGGCGAATGCCACCCAGGAAGCGTTCGCGCGTGCGCGATCTGTGTGGCCTCGGCTTGGCTCGACCACCGGGCCCAGCCGAGGACGCACGAGCTTCGCCGATTTCGCACGAGCGAGCCCGAAGCCGTCGTGCGCTGGCCCACCCGGTAGAGCGCGCGCGTGCCGCGTCCTGTGTGGTCTTACGCTCGCTTCTTCGCTCTTCCTATTCTATCTCCGATGCTCTTCCGTTCCCTTTCTTCTCTCGTGCCGTCCTTCTTCGTTCCTCGTCACTTCACTATTTCATCCTCTTTTTTTCTTTTACTCGAATCACCCCTCTCCCCGATCCACGCTACTTTTTCTCCGCGTTATGTTGTCCCCCTTCCCTCCTCCCCCATTTTGTTGCATTCATCGGACTCCACCCGCCGCGCCGCGCGCGTCTTGTCTACTTCTTCGCCTAGGTTTTTTTTCCGGTGGTGTCCGTCGAATTCCAATTTCTTCCTGATTTTTCGGCCACTATGTTGTGCCGCTTCTCCTCGTGTTCCTCTTTTCTGCCTCCTCGTCCGGGCCCGCGAAGATGAGGTGGCCCAAAGACGAACAGCAGAAAGGTGGAGGTGCTGACAGTGGCGTAAGTAACGAAGGATCGTGTAGATCGGCCGATATTCCCGCCGACAGGACCGCGAAATGGAATTCTAATTAGGGAGGTTCCTCGTTACTGGAGGGGAAACGGGGCCCGGTAGAGAGGCCCCCTAACCCGGGTACGCGTGTCTGTCTGTGTGCGTGCGTGTCGCCCGAAACGCGGCTAATTTATACACCGTTCCCAGATTACACGGTTCGCTATTGTACAACTGTGTAGCCTAAGCTCACCTATACGGAACGTCCTTTTGTAAGTCGCGAGAACATGTGAGTTTTTGATTAGTCACGAAAATGAGCAAGAGCAGGACCGGCCACTTCAAAGAGCGCCATCGGCCTCCATTATATTATTATTCGTCACGAAAACAGTCGACGGGTGTCACGTTCACAAGGGCCACGTAGAATTTTATCTACGTCAGTGGCCAACAGAAAGAAGATGAGGTGGTAAGCCCACTCGACCCATTTCACCTCTCCTTTCCCGCTTCTCGGTTTCCTTCGCACGGCTTGCCTCGACCACGTGCTAACTTACGAGCTACGATCTCTGTACCCTTCCACTTCCCTTTCTTTCTTCATCTTTCTACGCGGTCCTCCTTTCTAACCACCTCCCTCTCTTTCCCTCTCTCTCTCCCTCTCTCTCTCTCTCTCTCTCTCTCGTTCTATCAGTCTTTCTCTCTTTTTCTTCTGCTCTTCTCGATTTCTCTCTTGTTCTTTCTCTCTTTCTCGTTCCTCCTCCCAGCCGATCGTTTCCTCGCACTCTTCTCGACTCGCTCGCTTCTTTTCTCTCTTCTTTTTTTTTCTTCGTTTTGTTTTGTAAATCTTTGTTTGTCCTTTTCTGTCCCCTGTGTCTCTCCTTAGCCCAATCCGGCGCTGCGTCGTCTCGCTTTTTCGCTCCCCTCGAGTTCTCCTCGGATTATTAATCCACCGACGAGAGAGAATCCGTGCCGTTCGCGGAGATTATGGACCGAGAGCACGGCCAAGGTGCTGCTACGTTAACAAGCATCAATAGACCTGCGGCGGGACCGAATGATCCTCAGACGTAATTCGAAGGATCCGACGTTCGCGTCACCACGATCCGTATCCTGCGACCGTGTAACACGGCCGATCTATTTTCAAACAATAACTGGTCTTCGATGTTCGATTCCTTTTAACATTCGTCTGTCCATTCTGTCAATTTCACACAGTTCTCCAGAAGTAAATTATACTCTTCTGTGACTCGTAAGTGAATTTGCCCGAAACTTCGTGACATTTACTTTTTTTAAGATGTAAATGTCAATTCTTTAATTTGAATGAAAAAAAACATCGAAAAATAATTGTTTACCTTGTTATTTCGTCGATCTTTTACCACTGTTAGTTTATCTTGTGATAAAATCGCATTTTCGATAGGTAAATCTGCCTTTTTAAAATTGAATTTTACATTTCTCAATTGTTCTGTCCCAATTCGATTCGGATGTCCTCGTCAGTCCATCGAAAACCTAAAGTCTGAATCTGGATTTTTGTTTTTTAATAAATCGAATTGATAGCTGTTCCACTGAAACGACTAGAAAAACTGTTGTGTATCGATAAAATAAAAAGTATTGATAAATAAAGCTGTAGAATGTCTTACGCTGCAGCTTCTGTTAATTAAAAAGAAAAAACTGTATTCATTCTTTAAACAATTCCCAAGTGTGAAGCAACAGAGTCGAGCCGGCAGTTTCTGCGAGTCGACAACGCGGGATTCGTGCCAGTAGCAAAAATAACGCGAGGCGCGAAACGCATTTCGAACGGAGCCAACCGATTGGTTGTGTTCGGCGATGCGTATTTTCGCGTGTGAAATGTAAATGGCGGTGCTCTGTGTTTCTGAGGCCGGCCAGTTTCCCGCTTGTACGTACGTGTGAGTGTACGAGGAAGATGGGAATAAGGAAAAGAGAGAAAAGGGGATAGGGGGAGTGCAGAGAGGGAGGCAAGGAGGAGGAGGAGGCTGAAAGATAGAGAGAAAGAGAGGGGAGCAGGGTTCAAAGAGCCGACAGTGGTTAAAGAGCCTTCTTCCTCTCTCCACCTCGACACGCACAAGTACAAGGCGCAACCTTTCGAGCTACCCAGAAGAGTATCATCCTTGCCGAGTGTCTCGCTTGCTCTCACGAATGGTCGGTTGTCCTCTTCTCTCTCGGCACCTGGTTCCCTCTTCTCTCGTTCCGCTGCTGGCAGAGCAAATTTATTTCACGTTCCTACCTTTTCTGGACCTTTCACAATATTTGGCTGTGCTTTGGCATCCAGCATCGGTCGCGGCGGGCACCGGTCACCAGAAGATACGGCTTTGAGCCCTCGGTGATGGATGGTTCGCTCTCCAGCCCGCCACGAATTGCTGCTTCTACATTTGGTCTCTGTTCATCTTATCCGGTGTCTGCACCTCTCGCTCGCTCCCCTTGTTGGCTTTTCTTCCCTCCGCAGAGAGGATGCTAGACTGCTGCCGCTGATGGGGCCCAGGGCCGGTCAGTCCTCAGGTGTATAGACGACGCGAAGTCCCTTGTCCGAGAATCCCGAGATATCTCGTTTCTCGCGTGGTTCCGGATATCGACGGTCTCGGAATGATCTAGCGGAGCGTTCGCTACCTCGCACCTCTCGATAGGTATCCTTTAAAACCGGTCGATAGTCTGAAGGGGTTAGCGCACGAGGGGTTAGCGATCTTCGGTACCGAGCGATGATCATACGGTTTGCCAGTGGTTCGTATCTTTCGTTCGCGAGAGAGAGAGATTGACCGGTTTCCACGGTCCGGGCCTCGTGGAAACAGAAGAAAATGAATCCTCGAAGAATGACCCCGGCTGGTTCGGGTATCGCAACAAGCCGTCCCTGGGTCCGTGGACCCGCAGCCCCGCAGACCGTTCCACCGAGTTCGTGCAGGTATATAAATTCTGGTGCTATTATTGGGGTTTGTGCCTTCTCACAGAGCCCTCTGGGGCCCGCGGCGGCCCCTTTGAGCTACTCCTTCTGCCTCTCTCGTCGTTCTCCCTTCGTCTCACTCTCTCTCTCTCTCCCTCTCTCTCTCTCCATCTCTGTCTCTCTCTAGCCTTCGCTGTTTCTACTTTGTCTTTTCCCCAGGCTCTCTGTCCTCTCTCCATCTCGACCTTATCCTACCACACTACTCCTCTTCCCCTCTTACCTTTATCCTCCTCCTCATCCTCATTCCCGTCCTCAACCGCCTCCACCTCTCGCTCACCCTTTAGCTCCTCCGCACTCCTCCACCTTACCGGCGATCCTACACCGCCCCTGACTTGTTTGTTTTCCCTCGCGTCGTCTTCCGTTTGCTAAACGCACCTTAAATTACGCGGCCGATGATAAATATTTGAGCCGTCCATTACGCGGAGGGGGCCTCGTCGGACCTCTATCCGGCTCCGGCATTACCTCCTCGAGACCCCAGAGACGCGAGCTTCCTCGCCGTGCCGTGGATCGTGTTACTTTGAAAAAGGGACACCCGGAGGTGAGCTACTCCGCAATGGTGGATCCCGCGATCCCGCGAACAACATCACTCTTTCCAGATACACCGGCAGCCCGTCTAGCCCAACTTCATTTACATCAGCTTCTCCCTCAAACTTGCTTCTTCGCGCAAACCTAGCTCGTTACATTTTCGAAAATGTCTGTCTCGCACGGATATCCCCTGTCTAACAATCATTCATCTAGGACAGACAGTATTAATATGAAATCTTGTAAATCGTTGAAAAGAAACAAAAATTGCAATGATTTTTCCACTGACCTAACAGAGATGGTTACAAAATATTTTCTTCAAGCGAGTTATCTTTAAATTAGCTTTATTTAATTCAGCACAATTGTTATAGTTTAAGTGTAATTTGATAATCTGTGATGATAGGCAATACAGTATAATTTGTAAATCTAATTTATTCCATTTTCCATATCATTCTCACATTCACTCTAATTCCGTTCAAATCCAACCGTCATTCACACATTCAATCGTACAATCTTCTTTCTGTTCAAATATACTCTATCACCCTTGTCCTACATTGCTTCTTCGTGCTTCCTTGATCATTCAGCGGGATTTTCTTCTAAGATTTCCAAATCCTGATCATTTAAGCGCACACAAAGATTCGAATCCTTTCGATTTTCGTCCAGGATGGTTTTCCGTCAGCTCGCAAACGTCGGTAATTCGAAGGACGCAGGATCGTCCTCACAGAGGCGTAAGATTCGGCGTGGACGGCACGATCCCTGCGCAGAAACAATGGTTACATTATGGTCCATGCGTAGTACGCAAAAAGAGGGAGAGTTATGGACCAATGGCAGGTATAAACGTCGCTCGTTAACGATGCCGATGCCAGAATCGCTGAAACAGGCCGGTGGGCAATAAAAGATAACGAGTATTCGCGAGCTGTAAACATCCGCGGAACGCTACTCCGGAACATTTCATAATCCTGTTACGAGGCACTTTGACTTTTGTGGCAGCTGCGGTGGCGCAGAGCGGAAATAAAATTCCGCTATCGAGGTGCAAGTAATAGCGCGGCGTTGCCATCCCGTGTAACACCGTCGCCGTCTAAGGTGAACGCTTTAAAACGCGAGAAATCTTTCGCTTATCGATTATCGTCCCCTCTTCGACCACGTTTACATGTATACCTTCTGCCCCTTTACCGACGCTTCCGTTCCTCTTTCGCTTCGCCGCGTACCCTCCTTAAGGGCTCGTGCCCAATCCGGTGGCCGAGAAACAGGAATTTTTTTGGCGATTTGTTGGTTTTCTCGGAAACTCCGAACCATCGAAAAGTATTTCTGTGTTCTCGGGTTTTGGTTCGTTAAACGAATTACTTTCATTTTTGTGGAATTTTTATGGTAATTGCTGCGTTCGTATTTCACAAATTGAATTGGTCAACGCGTGGGAAAAGTAGAATGTCTGCTTTCGTCCCGATTATGAGATACGAGCTGTTGGTATTGTATTGATATTTATGTTTTCACAGTAAAATTAATAATAGTTTGTTAGCAGTGATTTTTGCGATAATCATTGCGTGATATCGTTGCGATGTCAGAATTATCGGGAACACGGACTGAGATGATTAGAATAGTATAAAATTCGGCAGAATAACAAAGCACTTGAAAAGTATGTTACCTTCGAGAAACAATAACGGTCAATATACATCTTGACGGTGAATGTTAAGTATTCTAGCCTAGAACTCGAATCTTGAGAAAGTGGAATCATGCAAAATCTTATTTTAAAAGATGGCAGTATTTGTAGTTCCAAAAAAAAAGAAAAATCAACATTTTTCAGGTTCCATAAATGCATAAACATTCGCAGTCTGTCAACGCCAAGTGGAAGCAACGCCTTCCGAAAATTAATTTCCAAACAACCCAATTAGATCCGCAACAAAAGTGACTCAACGTTTCGGCATGGGTTTGCTCATTCCTCCCGCGCACGTCACGAAAAATCGAAACCATCCCACTCGCTGTACATTCCCCATTAACAAGAAGAAGAGAATCTTTTGCGTAGATCGGATTTCTCAAGGAATCCGAAGGTCTGGCATTGTTTATACGGTAAACGGGTGTATGTCAATGGTGGAGGGTGGCTGGCGTAGGTGGGACGTAGCCAGACATTCGCGCAAAAGTTGTTTATTATCAGTGAACCGTTTGGTAGGCATTCGCAGTCTTGATCCCCTCCTCGTTCCTCCAGAAATCTTTGACTTTCCTATCAATTGCTCAGTCGCGTGTGAAGTTCGATCGCGTTGGCAATCTTTTCCGATAGATCATCAGCAATCTATATATATTTCATAAATGAGTTACACGTTTATCGCGTGTCGATAGAAGCGCCACCGCCGCCGCGATAATGCTGGATCGATAAACCCCGGCTCTACTTATAAATAACAATCGGAGCGGTGTAGTGGGTCGATGGGATCAGTTGTATACGCATTCCATCGTCGTTACGTTTTCCCGGAGGATCTAGAGAACGATCGAGCGATTCGTGGAACGATTAAATCCCGTGGTTCCGGCGCCTGCCCTTTAAAGTTCAACGATGACCGGTCACCATGGGAAAGGAAGGAAACGCGTTGCCTGCTGGTTCGGCGATCCTCTCCGGTGTACATTGTAACATTTAATAAAATCCCGACGCGGCGGAGGAATGCGATAAAAGTGGTAATCGGTCGGTGGAGAGGGTAATCGAGCAAAGAATCACGCACGGTCGCTCGCTCGAGACTTGAAAAAGCAAAATCGTAAAGAAGAGCGAAACTTGACGGCTGCCGAAGTCAAGGTCAGCCCACCCCACGCCAGCCTAGGCTACACCGGGTTTGCTTGGGGGTAGACAGTCATTGAGAATCTTCTCGCAACCGAAGCTTGTCCCGGGGTACTTGACGTAAGGATCCACAAGGAGTAGATGTTGAACGAGGAAACGATGTTGCGGTCGAAGAAGGACAGACGACAACAAGGTAAAACGTTGTAACGACGACAACGAAAACGACGAAGAGGAAGAGGGATCAATCGAGGGAGAGAAGAAGGAGGTTTGGGGAGGGGATCGTGGAGAACACGTAAAAGGAAGAGGACAGCGGAGACGTTAAAGAAGAAGCCGATGAGGAGACTCGTGGGGAACGTGTGGAAGCGAGCGAGACAGAGAGGAGAGACGGCCCGGTAGAGGTTGATCAAAACCGAATCGAACGAGGAGAAAGCTAAAAGGTTTTCATCCTCTCTCCCTTCGCCCACGTGCTGTCCTCTTGCTTCCACCAACGAGTGGAGTCCCGCGAAGAGTCGCGTTGTACACCTGTCTTCGTTCACCTAGCGCACGCCCCGCCCCGACCAATGGAGTTTCGTCGGGCCCGGTGACGTCAAGGATGTGCACCAAGCAGGGCCCAGCCTGGTGGGAGTAGGGATCGTCCACCACCACGTTCCGGAGGCCGTGAGAGCCCCACGGGGGCTAGCAGCTATAGCTGCAACCAGCGCCAGGCCGGCCGTTGGCCACGTTGCTTGGTGGGGGCAGGAAGAGGGGCACCCTGGACCCGACCAGGCCAAACCAACGACGACGCCAGGGGTACCCACCGAAACCCGTCACGCATTTCCCACCACTGACTCGTCCGGAAAACGTGCGCCACAGAGCTTCCGGACCGCGCTCGCAATATCGGGTTCAGTCAAGTGAGTCAGGTCCGATCGCGGTGACACCTCTCTTCTCCGCTCTCTCACGAAAACCCGTGGGTCCGCGGACACAAGATTCGAAGCTCGCGCCGGTCTCTCCGAGAGTGATCAGAGATAAAAAAAAAAAGAAACGAGAAAAAATACGTTTGTGGATTCCGAACCCCGAAATTAATATGTAGCATAATCCCTCGGGTTGGATCGAAGAGAAATCGTAGCCCCCGATGTTTCCGCGCGGTGGAATTACGTGGAGACCGTTCGATAAAGCGTAATCTGTTATCGGTGTATTCGAACGACTCTGATAAGATCGAGGAATAGAGTATAGTACAAGATCGGGGTCACTCTCCGGTTTCGGAGGTTGTTGTTGCTTCCAGTGCGGCGAACGTGTCGGTGCCGGTCGGTTCGTGCACGTTCGATCAGCGACGATCTAGTCGACGCAACAGGTCTGGTGTCCCTGTCTCGATAGTGATCTTTTCTTTCTCGCGGGTGCCCGATCTACTACGACGCAACGACGACGGTCCGAACGGTGATAAGAGTGCGGTGTTGGGGGGGTGTGTGATGCTCTGGTTATGGTTAAGCGTGAGTGAGGTCAGTGGCAAGAGGAGAAGAAGAAGGATTGGCAGCGGCGGTGGTAGCTCTTCAGCGAAATCCTCGTGCTGGCCATCTTCTTTCGCCTGGTCCGCGTCGTTCTATCAACCGTGGAGGAGCAGGATCGCGATCATCATCTTCGGCGGCGGTGGTGGCGGTGGTGGTGGTGAATGCTGCTGTAGCAACTTGCACGTGAGGATCACCGTGCAGTGATTGGTACCAAACCGACTAGGGTTCTCCACATTGCCAGAGCCGCGTGATTATGGTGCAGCATCATCGTCGCCGCGGCCATCAGGCAAGCCACCACTGCGCCATCAGGAGGCGAGGCACCTCACCTTCGCTGCTCCAGGTGTTCCTGTTGATCCTCGGCCTCTGGCTGCCGGTGCTGGACAACGGCGGCCTGGTGCTAGCCTGTGGACCAGGCAGAGGTGGTGGCAGGCGACCACCCCTCAGGAAACTGACACCCTTGGTGTTCAAACAACATGTACCAAACGTCAGCGAGAACACGTTACCAGCTAGCGGGCTCATGGAGGGGCGTGTATCTAGGCACGACTCCAGGTTCCGGGATCTCGTACCCAACTACAACACCGACATCATCTTCAAGGACGAGGAAGGCACCGGAGCCGATCGCCTCATGACACAGGTGAATCTCTTCGACAACGCATTCTATGTAGGTCGTTGCCGGTCGAATATTTCGCGGACACACTTGTAAGATTGCCCTGGCACGGTGTAATCTTCCAAAAATGTGCTCGTAGCTGTCGCGAACGGTTCCCGGTGACTTATGGCTTCCCGACGCTAACCGACGTAGACCTACGATAACCAGTTGCTCGGATTCGTCATTTCTCGCGGGGGTCGGTCTTTCTTTCTCGACGGCTTGATAATATCGTGTGTCAACCTGCGATAGCGACGTGTTCGACTCGTCCTTGGTGAACCGTCGGTGAATCATTATGACACCGGGGTTTCGTAGTCGATTTAGCCCGACGGTATCCGTAGATCTTACAATTAGTTCGCCATGTTCCTTCGCGGAGGTATCGTCTAACGAAAGATTGCAGTCAGTGACCTTTACGATTCCGATAATAGTAGCAATGATTCATGCGCGTTACGGTACGAACGCTGGGGAATAGAGATCGAACGTGTTCGGAGTGTGGTCGAGACGTTTCGAAACTGTAATAACTAGACTGCGGATCTTTCTGCAAAACAAACGATGCGTTGATTAAGCTGAAATTAATACATCGACGTCCTTAAATATTTCTAACATGTCCACAACTTTAACCAGTCGACGGTATTCGACGTGTACACGAGTCAATCCAAATCTTTATTGCGGTGCAATAGCAAGAACCTTTTCGAGAATGAATTGTTAATTTTCTTTCTTGGGTATTTTAAAGATTTCACAGTTAAGAGGTTGAATTGTATGCGCCCATTTTATTTTTCTCATGAATGCATCAAATCCACAGTCTAGTAATAACAATCGATGGTACGCGCGAGTTCGAATCGTCTGTTTGATCGGTGACCAGCGGCGATTCGCGATCTCTGACCGATAAAAGGATTAACTCGTCGACTTTATCGTTTAACATACCGGTTATCGTCTCCGGCGTTTGTTGACGCCACGAATCGTTTACGAAAACAGCTGTCAATCGGCTGAAATAGATCTACCACGGTTGTTATCTCGACAAATAAAATTTTCACTGGTACCAAGATCAATTAGAATGTTAGGATATACGCGCTGCCGGAGACGGCGGCCGCGTAGGATCCTCGATTCTAAGGAGATTGATTGCGTTTCACGTTTAAAGCGCAGTCTGACGGCGCGCGTTAACTGCAGCGACGCGTGTTATTACTTCAACGCGTGTCACCGTGCTCCGCGGCCGTATGACAAATTAGCTACTGGATGTCGTTAAACGTCGCAAGGTGATTCACGCGAAATGCTATCCGAACCTCGATAACAGCCTCGATCGCTTCTGAACAACGCCTGGACGGGATCGATACTTGAAACCCGAACACGCATCGTAGGATTTCATGGGAAACGGTTCGTGGCTGACGATCATTCGTTCTGCCCTCCCCCCATACTCCGTTCCTGATCAAACTTTTACTTCTTATCGATGTGACAACGATTGTTACATTACTTTCAAAACTTCGTGTATCTCCAAACACATGAAAATGTCGTCGAAAAGGAAACATTATAGTTTTCGCACGGCTTGTTTGTTTGACTATGATCTCCACATTTAGTCACGTAGTACGTTTAATTGAAAATGACATTTAACAGCATGTTACATCACGCTCGTACTCGGTTCGCGCGAGTTCCTTTGACACACTGACAGGGTGATTATAGAAACTGTCGCAACCTAGATAAATGACTGACGGAGAAGATAATTACTCTTGAAAGTATGTCTAATGTCCAACTTTTTCGCTGTTGCATGAAATAATGTCTGTATCCGGATTATGTACGGAAAGAATTTCTTTGTAAAAAACCTTGTTCAGTGGTGTAGAATTATTTCCCAAGAGAACATGCTCCGTGAACTCAAACTAAAGAGATTTCATCCGCTGATGAAATTAATATTCTAGATATCAACTTCGTACAGTGAAAATACGTAAGAACACCATCGTTTAATCGATGATAAATTTGATAGAGAGGAAAACATTTTATCGACCAAATGTCCCGGCTAAAAATCGATTACGTCGATCCGGAAATTGAGATTACGTCAATGGGACTTTCTCACAAGAGCGCGAAAAGTCCGAGTGGAGTTGTCCGTCGTCAAATCGAGAGATTAGGGAGCATTCTCGTGGATAAAAGGTGGGAAAACAACGATCGTCTGTCGCCGCCACCTGTACCAGTCTATAGTCGTTCAATGTACTACCCGATGTTTATTCCCTGTCCATAGAGCGTCCATTAGTGCTTTATTCATGCAGTTTTTATCGGTGTTTGCCTTCCACTTGGCGCCTCCGCGAAGCGTGAAACGATTCTCCTAACTCCGGGCCCGTTGTATTCCAATTTGTAAGTCCCACGTTCGTGAGACGCGGCGAACAAAAGGGCTGTGCGCGCGGCGCCGCGTTCGATCCGCTCGAAACCGCTTCAAAACCGCGCCGGTTCCCGCTCGTAAACCATTCCCGGGTACATCTTAAATAAAAACCATTCGGAACACTTTCTTATTTCAACAAGACTGTGACTGTATTGATTGAAAGTTGAATTTAGATTTAAATATAACGATTCAAAGTAGAAAACTCGAATGGTATTATTTATTGTTGACTATTGAAAATAGTTGGATCATTTACAACAACAACTAGCCATTAAAATTAGCTATTAAAATGTTTTAATACGAGGAAAAGAAAGGAGGTGTTTCGTTGACAAATGTACCGATTCTTTACCTCGTATTAAAACATTTTAATAGCTAACGTGGTTCTCGAACCTGAAGATTCAAATCCAAATCCAGCGATTAGTATCTCACAAATATGGCTAATTGTTGTTGTAAATGATCGAACCTTTGCGCCGCGAATAAAAATTTGTAATATCCTGAAGATAAATTACCATGGATAACCAATTATTTAATTATTGAAAATAGTGTTTGTGCCCGAATACGGCTAGCCGGCAAAACCCTCGTGTTTACTCGTGTTTCGCAAATCTGGGGACCCACTGTTTTCACCGAGACGGCGTCCTACGAGGATGGACGTTGAGCTGGTGTCGAATCTATCGCCCTAGGTTTCGCTCGTTCAAATATTATCCCAAGATTTGCCGTTTCCGCACGAATAAAGGTCGCCCGCAGTGAGCTAAGTAAATTGTGAACGCGGAATCTGCGATTGTTCCGCTTATCTCTCATCGATTCGATTGAACAGCGTTCGAGGAACGCGTCGCTTCGACAAAATTTATGGTGACTGTAAACGCTGTTAGTCTCTGCTGAAAAATAATCTTCGGATTCTTAAATAGTTCTTCTTCGTCCTGTTTGCCGACGAAGTGAGACTATTTTTAAACGTAACCGGAATGTTCGCGTGTGTAAACGTGCGAGCAGACCGAGAGCGTCAAGATGGTGGTTAAAAAATAAAGTAAACCGGAAGTATACTTGTTTAGCAGGTCGCTAAATTTTGTGCGAATCTCCGAGGATATCACGCGTGAAGATATTTTATTCTGTAAACATGAATGGCCGTTCACGGTATTAGAATTTTCATCAGGATTCCATTCTTACTGTGTTTTGTATCTCTTGTAGAAATAGCATTGCTTTCGTCATTACTAGATAGCGCGGATCTTTATGCAAAATAAAAATTGTCCACCGGAATTGCAGCAAACCGGACTAACATGTAAATGTGTTTTCTTTTATCGATCTGATGAACAGGTTGGAAATAATATAACAGTATCCTTAAATTCTATTAATGTTGTTGCTGTCTTAAATTACATCTTCTAATTTAATCATTTCCGTTTTGTTTTAACTATTTATTTAACATTGCCATCGGAATTGCAGCAAACCGGACTAACATGTAAATGTGTTTTCTTTTATCGATCTGTTGAACAGGTTGAAAATAATATAACAGTATCCTTAAATTCTACTGATGTTGTTGCTGTTTTAAATTGCATCTTCTAATTTAATCATTTCCGTTTTGTTTTAACTATTTATTTAACATTGCCATCGGAATTGCAGCAAACCGGACTAACATGTAAATGTGTTTTCTTTTATCGATCTGTTGAACAGGTTGGAAATAATATAACAGTATCCTTAAATTCTACTGATGTTGTTGCTGTTTTAGATTACATCTAATTTAATCATTTCCGTTTTGTTTTAACTGTTTATTTAAAATTAATTAACGGCAGTGGTCACTAGCAAATAGGTACAATTTAGGATGATGGTTGTGCCTGTAAGTGGATTTCTTATGCAAGTTCCATTATATCATTTTATACAGATCGGTTATCTGTAGGAATTGAGAAGGTTAGGCTAGATTAGAGTTAGGTCGCGAATTCTAGTAGGAAGTGTGCCATCGTTTTTTTTTTTATTGAGCCTGTTTTTTTAACAGTAGTCTTACAGGTAGTGTACAATGACAGAATTAATAATCTCTAGAGATGAAGATTGCAGTCGCATAAAAACTGAAAAATATAAGTGTGCCATGGTGATTGGTACTTTACGTTGTTCGCATAGTGGTACTTCCTGTTTGTTTAACAGAAGTGAATGAGTATCAGTTGTGTCTTATTCTTGCTCTACTGATTATGAATTGAGGCGTCCGTTATACAAAGCCTGGAAATATTTGGAATTAATAAATTGGTTCTCACTTGTATGTAGGAGTAACATTGAGACTCCGCGAGCGACAGAGACGGTATCAACATCGTCGTCGTCGTCGATGCGACCCACGGCGCAGCGTTTCGTAGCTTATCGCCTCTGCAGGCGTCGATGTCTCCGAAAAGCTCGAGAGCGAAAGGATCCGTCGCTGACTTGCCGGCGCGCTCGTTAACGCCGTGTTTTGCGGGCATGAATCTCGTGTCAGACGAGGATACGGTTCTTCCTCGCGATCGTAAAGCGACGGTACCACGGCCAATTAGCCGGGGCTCACTGACAAATTTAAGTACAACGAATAACGCCGCGCACCGTTCTTGCAACTTTCGACTCTCGCGCGCCAAGCAAAAACCATCTCTCTCTCTCATACACGTATTCCTCTTGGAGATCGAACGCACGAAAAGTATTTCGCCGGTTGATTTACGCTCGGCGAATCGTTAGGTGTCTGCAATTTAAACACCGTCCGCGAATTACTTTTATTAACGAACACTGGGGGGCGTTTCCTGAATGGCGTCGGCATACGTTAACGCTGACGGTAGACCGTTTCGAAAAGCGAGTGATTGGCATTCCTGTTTTTCTGATGTGCACAGAATAGAATGTGCAACATAAATATTAAGAAGTTCGTTAAGAGCCCGTTCACACGAGCCGGAAATCGTGCAATTTTTCTCTTCGATTGTTCATCCACGCGGACATGTGTGAACGACTACGAAGTCGCTAATTTAAACAAAATCCCCGCGGTTTTCGCCGTGTATGAACGGTGTCTTGGCGTCTTCGTACTTGTTCGCATGTGAAAAGAAAAAATGCGGTTTCCACCGCGTGTAGTCTTAAATAAGTATTTTAAAAGTAGATCGAATTACAGAAAAATGTTACTTGTATTTCCTTCTGTGTAGTAAATAGACTGAGACGAATTTTTCGTTGAGTAAAGCCGCCAGACTACGGTTCAAAAACGCATGTGCAGTGTCTAATTGAATCCATAGTATAGTATTTCCGACCGCAATTCCGGTACCGAATGTTGTTGACTGCGGAACCAACAATCATGTTGGAAAAGGGTGCTGACATAAGAGTCAAATAAGATTTTGCATCGAAACATGGGTTTGCCGAATGTCGTTTTTTTACCTTATACGAGCATATTTTGAGCTGCACAAGGGTTCATCTGATAGAGGAAGGTTAACTGCACCACGCTGTGCCCCATCATATCAGTCAAAAATGTCTATTTGTGACAGAGAAATAAGCCCAAAGTACAGCAAACATCAAGAAAAACACCAGCAGATTCGGATGTGTTTTTCTGTCACAAATAGACATTTTTAACTGATATGATGGAGCACAGCGTGGTGCAGTTAACCTTCCTCTATCAAATGAACCCTTGTGCAGCTCAAAATATGCTCGTATAAGGTAAAAAAGCGGCAACCCGTGATTGCATTCAATTTCCCCATATTCCATTCACGATGCCGGAGTCTAAAGCAAGTCTAGAGCCAATTTTAGTTGAGCTAGTTAGATCAGATGGCGCCCAGTCAGGACTGTCAACGTGGAATCGTAACAACAAAAATATGTAGGGCTTGATTAATGTCTTTTAATCAAGACATTAATAAAAAAAAGGGAAAAATGTGGAATCATAGCAAAATTGAAGCGTTAGACTGATATATGTGTATATTTATCAGTGTTACCACAAAAAAACTTTCTCCGCGCAGCTTTGTTAATACGGATAAATATCCTAGAATAGGTATGTCACGTGGTAATAGCCAAAAACATGAGCGGTTGTTCTCGGATTAGACGTGGGGGAATGAATCTTAGACAGGGCCTTCCCCCACGTCCAGAGTCACAAAGAAAGGAAATATAAAAAAAAAGGTATGTCACGTGGTGCCCCTTGCGGCGAAACTTCCGTTTACGGTCCACCTCAGACTTCGATGAAATTTTGAAAATAGGTTCTTTTTTTACTAAAATGACGATTGCCAGAAGGATTTTTGGCGAGTCGAAAAAATTTTTTTTATCGACTTATCGACTTTTTATTTTATATAGAATATCTTCAATTAATTGTAAAAATGGATCATCACCAACCTAGTTCACCTCATAGCACCATAAAAAAATTCACACATATGATCTATAAGCGAATCCTCTTTAATTTAGAGTGGTACATACATAAGGTAATCTTTCAATGTTTAAAGACTACTCCTGGAATTTCATACGCGTGGTCAGGCCGGCCTTACGGCCGGCCCTCTCCGCCCCCACCGCGACCTAACCCTAACCTAACCACAACTCATTCTAATCGCATAAATAATAATATAACTAAATAATAAATAAACTTTTCGGGTTTGAAATTCGGGCATTGAAATGATAAAAAAAATTTTTTCGACTCGCCAAAAATCCTTCTGGCAATCGTCATTTTAGTAAAAAAAGAACCTATTTTCAAAATTTCATCGAATTCTGAGGTGGACCGTAAACGAAAGAACAGCCCCCCTTGCCTCATAAAGCGGTGAACCCTGATAAATGATAGAGGAAATTAACGGAACAGAAGCAAAATATTTAATTATTAGAAACGTATTCGAGCGTCGTCGCAAGATCTCGCAAGAAACAAAGGGCGAACGAAAGAGGGTAGGATCGAAGAAATTGCCGGGAGCTCTGGTTCGGCCCTTTCGTCCTTTCCGCCTTAGTTTGTCCCCGTAATCGGACCAGGTCGCGCGGATTAAATACAGGAAAAAGCGCGTACCGCGCGCCACGTCTAAGTGATTGTGGGTAGGTTTATGGCGGCTATAACTAGTGTTTGGTTTGCCGCGTTAAAGCTCCCCCAATTACGGTAAATAAACCTAATGGCCGTGCTTCTTGTCCCCTCTCTCTCCTCTTTGCGCTCGTTCGTGTCGAGCAAACGACGACGAGCCTCGGGATCCAACGATTTCTCGATATCGATCGGACCTGTCGTCGAAACCGATCTTTCGTTCCGGCGAACCCGGTGCCGATCGTTTTTTAACGTGAGAAAATTCACCCGTCGATCCGCTCAATGATAAATGAAACGATCCTGCGGCCGGTGATCGATTGATATCCGATATACACGACGTCATCTATCAATTATATCGATCCGTCGCGCGCTGACGAATTAATTGTCCGACCCGCTAATTAAGATTTACTTTCGATGCGCGCACCTGCACCGCGTTCCAGTTTCGCATTTTTCTTCGACGATCTCGGCGATCTTCCTTTTTGCAAAATTTTATTTTTTCGTCGATTTATTCTTTCCGGAATGATGCAGAGAATTTTCAGACATTTCGAGCTGAGAAAATGAAGGACAGTTTTTACAATCGTCTTCTAGACGGTGTTCTCAGAAAAAATGTTTTTCTTTTTAGTCACTTGATTTTTGAGAAAATTCCACAGCCTCTTTTTCCATCGTAATAATCTCGATGCAGCGTGACGTCGAATGATCGACTCGGCGACTTGGATCATCGGGACGGTGACCAAGCGATAAGGAATAGCACACGGGAGCAAATCGAAGCTCTGTACCCGAGTAGTATCGCAGTAAGTTGTAAACAGGTGCCCGATGACGAGCAATGACCAACAGGGTAACCCGATAAGCGCACGTGGCGCCATACGATACGTTTTCTGACCCTGCGGAGACCTACGAACGACGATCGTGCAGTCTCGTTGGCAACGTTATCGTCCCCGTCGAAGGATCGAGAGACGCTATCGAACAAAAGTCAAGGTGAACGTCGCTGAATTCGAAACCCGGTGAGTTATCGGCGTCGGGTGCACGCGTTCGAGACGTTTCGCATAAGCGTAAGTGGAGAAGAAAACGATCAGTGACGCTCACAAGTGTCTCTTTGTTCGGTCGATCAGGAACAACGGTGATCGATGAATAACCCCTCGCCTCGCTTAAAATCCTTCACGATGTCATATTTAATTGGTCAAATCAATTTCACCCGTTTTCAAATCGAATTCAACCATTTGCAAATCAATTTCACCCAATAGGACCTTCGATTATTTGCCCTCCACTTTCCACGTAACTGGTCACATCGAACTTTACGTCGCACCAAGATCAATAAATTTTCATTCGACGAAATAACTACTTTAATGCAAAATATTATAATACTTTAATTAAATGTTGTTATTGTTATTGATCGTATTGATCGTTAAACCATGAGAAATGTTATTCGATAATAATTAAAATAAAAATATTGTTCTATCAAATAAACACTATAAAGCAATTTTATAAATTAATTTGAAGTTTCGATCCGTGTGCGGATCATTTTCAAGAAAGGAGAAAAACTGCGTCTGATATTATAACAGTGAAAGATGTTATAATAAAATCAGATTGTACTACATTATCAAGCTTCTGTCATTATCTACATTATCACGCAACATTACTGAACCAGTAATGTATTATGGTGAATCACTTTGTAACATTATTATTTATCCTAGAACTTGTCAATTGTACAACATCTGTCAATATTGCTTGTTTTCTTAAATTACCAATATATCTTAGCAGATATATATTTGTAGTGTTGGTTAGTGATCTTCTCACGGTTTGAAATAATCGATATTTCGCGATTGGTTAGGTTGATTTATTGATCTCTGATTGGTTCTGTTCCCTGTAGACCTCGTGTCTGTGCCTCAGTAACTTGTGTAACGACGTAGTAACATCATGCATTACAAATTTCAATCTCTATGTTAAGATTTTTATAAAGCAAGTGAGTATTAAAATACAGAACCTTGATAATGTAGTACAATCTGATTTTACTATAACATCTTTCACTGTTATAATTTCAGACGCAGTTTTTTTCCTTTCTTGAAAATGATCCACACAAGGATCGAAACTTTGAAAATTCAAATTAATTTGTAAAATTGTCAAATCTGTCAAATTCGTAATTTGTAAAATCATTAATTTTTTCCCGGTTTAACGTTAATTAAAAATTGGATTTCATTTAATTCCACTTTTGTCAAATTCCTCGAGAAAAATTGGAAAATGTATAATAACTCTGTGTAATAACGAATGGAAGAGCATCGGGATAATCAAATGTCGAAACACGTATTCAGATCTGCGAAGGGTTGAACTGGAAGATCGATTAGCAAAATGGTAATCGCAGGGGCGGCGTGGCAGGCTGACATTTAACGGTGCAGAACGCCATTGTCAGCCTTCGAATTTGCATCGATCAAGATTACACAGGATCGCGAATTGCGGGGGTGGTAGCCGGCCAGCGTTATCACGCAGCTCTCGAGAACCGCGCGAAATCTTTTGCGGTCCTGTTGCGAATGCGTTACGCCACGCTGATAAATCGTTACGCGATTGTCCGGCGGACAGCAGCGTCGGTACAACCTATTCGCCGATCGAGCACCGGAAAATAAATAGTTGTAACGTGCAATCGGTCGTATGAAATGCGCCTCATAAATTCTCGCCGTGCCGCAACGCGCCGTTTCGATGGTTAACCATTCCAGCGACGCGCGATGCACGAATACTTCCCTTTCTTCTTCATCTTCTTTCCTCGGTCATTTCTAACATCGTTGCGCAAAACTGATTTATCAGCTGTCGCGGACGCAGGATCGAGGACGTAATTAATAAATCGTTGTCGAATTGTAACCGTCGAGCATCACGACAAATGCTCAGCGATGTTTGACAGTAAACGTTGCCGCACGCTCATTACCGCGATGCCACGTCAATCATCGCGGTACCCTTTTATGCGAGCTCCAGCAGATTTTCTGCCGTGTTTCGCGGCGCCTCGCTATGGGCTAAACCTACGAGTTTTTTTTTCAAAATCAAAGAACTTTCGATAAAAATGAGATAGAGCGATTAAATATTTTTTTAATTCAAGCTGAAACATTGTAGAACGTGGGAAAAATAGGGAGATTATGGCACAAATGTTTTCTAACTAAGAAAAAATAAAAGTGTAACTGTTTAACAATAATAAATGAAATGATGTATAGCATGTTCCAAAAAAATTTTTCTGCGAGTGGTATCGGAAAAACCACAATTTTCTTGAGGTTGTGCATTATAACGAATTTTTTCAAGGTTAAACAACGTTCGTACCACAGTCTCCATAATTATTTCATATTCTGCAAAGTTTCAGCTTTAATTTTTTTTTAATTTCATCGCTCTATCTCATTTCTCTCGAATGTTATTTGTTGTTCGTTAGTTAGGCGCGCGATGGAATTGAGTTGGTTCCAGGATTTATCCCGCACGCGTTTGAAAAATGTCTGTACAAATGTTCATTAAAGAGACAGAGTAACGTGAATGTGGCCACTAATCACGTTTATGGAAGAGTTATTAAGATTGCAGAAAAACCAGTGATATTTCACTGTCCTCTTAAAAGCGCTCGTAAAGATAATTTGCAGCGTTCATAAACAAGTTAACATACAACTGAACGTATCTTCTTTCTTGACGAACGCGTAGAATATTAACAGCAGATACGTATTTTCATCCATTCGTTTGGAAATTTCTAGTTAAAAATTTGTAAAAAAGAAAAAAACATCTTTGGTAACTTGCAAATATGAATGGACCTTTTTCTTAAGCGAAATTGTTGTTTCGAAGTATACGTATCATTTTTCATTGGTAGATGAAGAAATAATATCACTGCTGCCACACGTATACTTCAAAGTCAGGTTTTGTTTAAAAAAAAGAAGTCCATTAATCCTTTCAGAAAAAATTCTTAATTTCTCAACTATTTTGGCAGAAAGCTCGGCAAACCTCTCGAGCATAGACAGCCTCGACTAATCGACCAACCGATTTTAATTCACGAGCCATCGACCATGAATCAGCAGTCTCACGAGACACGAGAACTGTTGCTAATAATATAATCGCATACTCCTCGCGCCAGCGTGCAAACAGTCCGCGTTAAATATGAAATTACAGCTTGCTGGCAGGATCGTGTACATGCAACAATATTACCCAAGCGAATCCGAAATAAAAGTACAGAAATACTCGACATGGGTCTGGTTTAACCGTAGCCGATTTACGATCGTCGATACTCGACGAATCATTAGGGGACTCTCAATTAGCGCGACGAACATCGAAGGAGACCGTTCACTCTAAAATGAGAAACACAAATTCACTCGAGGGCTAGCAATGATTCTCTTCAGCCATTTCTCTCGGATCCATTCCTCTGCATTTAAAAATGGCTTCCTACCTGACGACTTCTTTTTCAGAAAATTGTATCGCTCCAAAAGTTCCACATATCGGCTTCTAGACTCTTTTGCATAATTGGGACTTCCAAATCAATTGTGGAGAGAGTAAAAATGAAATTAAGACGTATCTCTGATAATTTTATTCCGACGCTGGTGAAATGACTGGTTTCGAATTTGTTAAAAACAAAATTGTATTGCTCTAAAAGTTCTACACATCGGCTTCTAGACTCTTTTGCATAATTGGGACTTCCAAATCAATTGTGGAAAGAGTAAAAATGAAATTAAGACGTATCTCTGATAATTTTATTCCGACGCTGGTGAAATGACTGGTTTCGAATTTGTTAAAAACAAAATTGTATTGCTCTAAAAGTTCTACACATCGGCTTCTAGACTCTTTTGCATAATTGGGACTTCCAAATCAATTGTGGAGAGAGTAAAAATGAAATTAAGACGTATCTCTGATAATTTTATTCCGACGCTGGTGAAATGACTGGTTTCGAATTTGTTAAAAACAAAATTGTATTGCTCTAAAAGTTCTACACATCGGCTTCTAGACTCTTTTGCATAATTGGGACTTCCAAATCAATTGTGGAGAGAGTAAAAATGAAATTAAGACGTATCTCTGATAATTTTATTCCGACGCTGGTGAAATGACTGGTTTCGAATTTGTTAAAAACATTTCTTAGTTAAAAAATCTTCTTCTAGCTAGAAGTTCACATCTGAAAGATCGAATCGCGAAACGCGGATCCATCGGTGAGCAACGATTCTCTTGAGCCGAACCGATTTCTCTTCGGCGGGTGATCGATCGGGCGACTTGGTCGCCGGGTGAAAAGTCGATTCTCGATAAATATCAAGGAGGATCCTGAAAACGCGGTGGCTGGCCGGTTCGACGGTTAACTGATTGCTAACCGCGTCCGTGCCGCGTTTTACTAATGCGCTCTCGCGGGATTAGCGTTCGCTTGAAAAAAACCTCTCTCTCTTTCTCTCTCGCCGTGATCTTCGCAGCCATAACCTCGTAAATCCACGGGCATTTGTTTCCAACAGCCGGACGTCTTGGGGTTAGCCACGTTAACCCCGATGCGATCGTTCATACGTTTACAGCGACAAATCGCTGCCTCTTTCCCGTTCCTTCATCCTCAGGCTCCTTCATCTTTGTCTTTCGCTCGGAGAAATCGTTTCACGCTAAGATCCAAGGATCCATCGACGATTCAGCTCCTTTGGCTCATAAAATCACGGGTATTCGTGGAGTACCGGATAATCTAGTTTGATAAGGAAACCACTGATAACGGAGCAGGCTTGTTAGGAATGCTGAGCTAGGGGCATTAGCGATTTCATCTCGTTGCGAACGTTTCCGAAAATCTCGATGATCGAATAATTTTTTTTTTTAATTATTTATTTAATGTTGCTTTAACATCAAAGGTCATTAGCAACACGGTACATTTTCTTACAATATTTTGTACATCTTAGTATCTTTGATATATTGGGCAAGACCGACAATGTGTTCCTGACAACCTAACAGAATGGGTAAAGATCCAGGCAGTTTAGCATTTTTCCTTCAATTTTCATATTTTTTGCATTTCAGTATAAGGTGATTTATATTAACTGGTACTTTACATATATTGCAGAACATGTTTTCTTCTTTACTTAACAAAAATGAATTACTTCTGAGTGCCCAATTCTGATTCTAGAAATTGTCGACGAAAAACTGATTGAAAAATTTTGATAGATTCGTGTTGTTTTTATAAAGTAATGTAGAATACGAATTATCAATGGATTTTTATTGTATCGTGGTGGTTTTATTTTGATCCTAGGGGATATTGTAATTAGTTGTGCATCGCGTGAAATATTTCTCTACAACTTTTCTGTGACCGGTTTCCTTTACCATCAAGTTTATTGAAGCTCGGAAATGGATTTTCTAAGGTGTTTCGTGTGTGTGTTGTGATGTTTTATAGTTGGAGTACTGTGATCTTCTCGATGTCAAGCAACGTTTGCAGTCTCCCTTATGGAAATTTTCAGAAAGTGCTAGACTATTGTAAACAACAGTACGTTTAGTACGTTCATTATTTGCTCTGGATCTACAAAGGTTGTTCTCATTAAAAATAAGATTTCCCATGAATATAGAAAATTGCATAAACATCCACTACATCAACTAGTGACGAGAAAAATCCTTGCAATCTTTACGAATCAGCTGGTACTGTTACTTAGCTTGCGTTCTGTCCGAAGACGAAACAGATGTTTCATTCCATAAAAAACATCTGTAGAGTAGACCTCGGTTCTATGCTGTCTGCCATTCTGCCATCTTTAATTGCACTAGCAATAAAGGTAACGAGTCGGCCAAGGTTTACTACACCGTACCTGGCCTAGGTTTAAAACACCCCAACCGGACCCACCAAACGAGGGACTGCGCGGTCACCTCGAATCTCCTTCATACCCGAGGGGGTGAGTTCGCGAGTAAAGACGTCGATCAATTAGGAGACAAGGATTATTGCGTCCCACCCACAACGAGGGTAGCTGCAAACCGGCTCGAGCTAAAATACTCAGTCAAGCAACTAGGCTCAAACAGTCAGCAAGACATTTTTTTTACATCGACTCCTTTAGAGTCAGAGAGTCAATAGTGTAATCGGCGTGTACAGGAGTGTCCTTGCACACGCTGCATATATAGGGTGTCCCGAAATTCCCTCAGCATCCGGAAATGGAAGGATCATCCCAATCAGCAAGATTTTCCTTTACGAAAATGTCATCTGAGGCTTCGTTAAGGAGTTATTAACGAAAAACACGGACCACTCCAGAGCGCGACCTACATGTGTCGGTCGCGGCATGCGGCACGCCGACAGACGAGCGTCGTTGAACACCAACACATGTAGGTCGCGCTCTGGATTGGTCCGTGTTTTTCGTTAATAACTCCTTGACGAAGCCTCAGATGACATTTTCGTAAAGGAAGATCTTGCTTGAAATGATCTCAGCATCCTCCCATTTCCGGATGCTGAGGGAATTTCGGGACACCCTGTATATATATAAATTTCTCTGTGTAAATAACGATGTTTCACTGGCAATAAACAATGTAAAGTGGGAATTAAATATAACTTAGCAACGAAAACAATGAAAGCAGATATTAACGAAAGAATTTAGCAAATATAATAAATTGATCTATACACATTAAATTTGATCAAGTTCAATATACATATATATTGTAGATCAATTTATTATATTTGATAAATTCTTTCATCAATACGTGCTTTCATTGTTTTCGTTGCTAGGTTACATTTTATTCCCACTTTACATTGTTTATTACCAGTGAAGCATCGTTATTATACATTATTTCGTTATTTTAGCATATATGTATATAATATATTATATTTGCGTAGTTATCGCTCCAGATTGCAATGTTAGATCATACTGATTGAATATACACGTCTGTTAGACTCGAAGGTCTATCAGAGAAGAGAGACACGATACAATATAAACACGCACTAGCACGCTCACTAAAATGGCATGCTCATGACAATATAGTAAACAACAGGTGTCGCGATTACAATCATTAGGAAGATTCCTACATTTCCTACAGGACTAAACAGCCTGTCTGAACATACCCGTCGATTCCTACAGCGACACGACACGATGTCCAGAACCGAACACTGTGGTACCGGGCACTGTCGATCAAGCTTTGCTAAAACTATCGAATAATTGATGGCCGGCGAGGTCGAATATCTCGCGACTTGTCACGGATAAACTACACAGCTCCTCTGGGAACAATGTCCCTGCGACCATCTCGTATATCAATCGGAAACACCGGCTGTGCGTGTCCCGAAGTAACAAATTCGTAATACCTATAAGAGAAGTAACCAGCGGGAATCCTGATCGTTATTCATCGTCGTGTCGATCGAGAGGTGCGACGTATGCCTATCTCGATGTGCACGTCGCTTAAAGTGTAAACCGCAGACCAGGATGCGTAGACACCAGAGGAGCACGAAGCGAAAGCCTCTTCGGTACCTTCGCCTTTCTTTCTTCCCCTTCATTTCCCTTTCCCTCCTTGTTCTCCCTCTCTCTTTATTCGTGTGGCTCTCTTCGCAGCATGTTCGATTATATGTGGGATAATACGGTGAGAACAAGAAAGACAAAGAGACTACGAAGAGGAACAAGCATAGACTGATGAAAAAGGGACGACACGAGGGCAGAGATCCAAGTGAAAATGAGAGAGAGAAAGAGAGGGACGTAATCTGGTTGGTCCACCGAGTTTCAACGGGGAAAGGATGAAAGGAAGGGCCGAGGGCCCCTGAGGCGGCCGCCATAATGCATCGTGAGAAGTGTGCATGGGGTCAAACGGGTCAAAAGAACGTCATGGCGCTGCTCGTTCCTATGGCGGACGTGGTTCGGACCCGTCGAAACCCCCTCGTCGATGTTCGCTTAACGTCGAACCCTCGGATACGTGACGCCGAGGACGACTTCATCGCGATTAAGCCGGACCTTGAATCGTAAAAATGGTCGACGGGAGAGCCGGTGTTATGACCTTGCTTACGTCTCGCGGTAACACCCTTCGATTGTCTCACCTGAACGACGGACATTGCCCGGAATCTGCTGACCCTAGACAAACCCAGATGCATTCTGCTTTCGGTGGAGTCTAGAAAATCTCGTGGGAGGTTTATTTCAACGTAATACGGAATTCAACGTGAGAGTGACAATCAAGAGAAGCGTTTCACACAATAAGAATGTACAAATAGATAAATATTAATGCGAATGCATGTATACTGGACACAGTGTGGACGTTCCAACTACATATCAAACAATGTTTCAGATGAAGTTGAGAGGTTTTGAGAGGGGCACATTCTGATGGTACATTTTTTTGTAGGTGGACGTGTAAAGGACATATGAAGGTCATTAATGTTTTTATAAATGGAATCATGTATTTTTTATTGCATCAACTGATGCTCCTTCGTATTCTTTACAAAAAAGTATTAATTTGTTTGTGTAAAAAAATCATTAGTTTAGGAGATATTTTAATTATAATTTATAGTGCTCTCTCTCGAGATTTCCTAATAAATTATAATTAAAATATCTCCTAAACTAATGATTTTTTTACACAAATAGATTAATACTACATCAGCTGATGCAATAAAAAATATATGATTTCATTTAAAAAAACATTAATAACCTTCATATGTCCTTTACACGTCCATCTACAAAAAAATGTACCATCGCAATGTGCCCCTCTCAAAACCTCTCAACTTCATCTAAAACATTGTTTGCTATGCGTAATAATAATGACGTAAATCTAGATGGCAAAACGTGGCGCCCCACCCTGTATGAAAACCCTTTGAACATTGTGGACTCGCACCATTGTCAGTGCCGGATTAAGCCCTGTAGCAGGAGTAGCAAATGCTACGGGCCCTGCGCTTGCTGCGGACAATTGATCTAAAGTTTAATCGATACCGTTCCCAGATATTTTTGCTTAAAAGAAGATAATTCATAGTGTTTTATTACATTATCGTGTAAACTCGCTGGCTTAATCCGGCACTGACTTCATTTACTTCGATAATTCATCATAGACTTGAAGACACGAATTTTGGCCACGAATTCGGCCGAGTTCGCCGCTGCGCGCCGCGCGCAATTGAATTAAAACTGAGTCCCCGAGCCTCGTTACGAGATTCCGAGTAAGAAGGTGCGGTAAGAAACGCGGACACGGTTTAAGCTGTCCAGAAAACGATTTGTCAAACGCGTCCTGCGTTCCTCTTATTCGTTGAATCGTGGTATCCTGCTCCGCGAGGACGAGGTCGTTGTCGTGAATGGGGTAGTCCGCGCGGAGAAGAAAGTTTAGCAAAATATGGTACGGTCTTCGTTGTAAAATGATCTTCCCGACCACTTCCTTCCTCCCGTCGCGATCGGAGATCCGATGACCAGTTTGAGGTCGGCGATGACCGACGTGGGAAAGGATCGTCACTGGCTGGTCTTCCTTTGGCCCTCGTGTACTCTCTCTCTCTCTCTCTCTCTCTCGCTCTATCTCTGTTTCTCCTGTCATTCTTTTTTTCTCAATCCTTCTTATTGTTTCTCCTCGCTCTCTCTCTCTCTCTCTCTCGCGTTCGTCTTGGTTCTTCTCTTTTTCGCGTGTACCGCGTACAACGTTCACGGTGATCGTTGGTCGTTCACATCGTCGTTTCTCCACGATACACGCTCTCCTCCCGTATAACTTATCAATTTCTTGCTATTATCGCCCGCGGGAGGGCGGCATACCTTTGTTAATCTTGCAAATTCGCTCTGCGACGGACACGGTCACCGATCGTTCTGCAATTTGCTCTCGAGTTAGGCGAGGGTAAGGCCAGCGCGTCTCACAATTGATATTTATATTTATAACGCTATTATACGCGGCCATAAAAATCGTCGTTCGCGTTTCGGTTTATCGGCGACGATCATCGTGGCTCGAACGGAAAAATCATTCGCGGACGATCCATCGGTAGAGAGAAAGAGAGACAGAGAGCAACGTGTATCTTATGGGACGAGAGGTGATTTAATACAATGTTTCAAGCCAGCGGATCGACTTCGTGATCGAAGCTTTGACGGTTGCGTGTAATAACCGGTTATAAAATTCGCCTGGTAAACGATGATGAAACGAAATTCCGCGGAATTTCGCCGACAGGATGCCAGGGTCACGAAAATTATTAATAACGCCGATCCACCGAGGAATTATGGGGACGTTGTCGTCGTTGGTGCTTCTTCTTTTTCTTTCCCTGCTCCTCCTTTTTCTCATCGTGGAAACCCTCGAAATTTTCGTTCGCGATCAATTTTAGGCGTTAACGTCGTCGCTGACTTATTTCTGCGCCTCGACACCTGCAAATTGCCGGCGATCGCGCGATCCGAACACACATGTACGTCGCAGCTGTGGACAGCGACACTTCCTCGAGAACGGTCGTCGGGCTGCTCAAAGAATGCGGTCGCCCTTACATAGGGGATGTTTAGTATCGGGTTCGAAAGTTGCTACACCATTTAAAAGTGGAATAATATGCAGTTTCATTTTTTAAGAATTCACGTTTACTTTTTTATACATTTCAAACGATATCTGCGCGATACGTAACTGATCAATATATTCTGAATTGTTTGGGAAAGAAAGAAAGATGATCAGATCGATTACCATGAAATTATAATTGTGTTTGTCGATTATCGATCGTAGTGTAGTTTATAACAAGGAGTTTAGATGATATCGGCGCAAAGGTTCAATCAGTATTACTTTTTTTTTTAATAAATTATGTAGTTTGTTGTATGTGGAATTGGAGGTGGTAAATATGTTGAATTTATGTAAAATTCTATCTTTAATAAAATTAGGGAAAATATTGAGTGATCTACATTTTAGTAAGAAAAGTTTTTTGTTATTTATCTTAGTTATCGTAATTTATCGTTATTTATCGTAATACTGATCGAACCTTTGCGCCGATATCAGCTAAACTCCTTGTTATAAACCATGTAATTATGATTTGAATTCATACTTTTCCAAGCTAGAGGCTATCGAGCAGTTCGAAAAATTCCTCCGGGACTATTTCTGTCGCAGAACCGACTACAATAATATGTATAATATTTTATCGATCGTAAATGTTCAATAAACGATGTGTGACGATATCAGCGCACAGGTTCGATCAAAATTAAACAAATAAGCAATCTTGCAATTAACAAATTCACGACGTTTCGATTCTGATACGGATCATTTTTCAAGAGAAATTTTATATGCGTCTGAAAAATTAATGTTAATGTAATATGTGTTAAACAGATTAATCAATATCAGAGTAACAATAGAAACATTTTGTCTTACTTGCTTTAACAAAAGGAAATTTTAACAAGAGAAACTGGCATCATTGCCGGTAGAAACTGTACTGAAACCATGCGAAGATTAAGAAATGAAAATGATGTTGAATTTTGATCGAACCTGTGCGCTGATATCATCACACATCGACTAGAATAACTACGGGAAATTGCTAACGCGAGATTACAGTCTATGAAGATTAACGCCAATTTGAAATGATACTTTTCCAAGCTAGAAACCCCGGCACCACGGTTAATAAATAAACAAATAACTGTATAATTCATTGTACCAGCCTATTGTGCATTGTGCAGACGGCAGCTCTACTCGCCGCAGCAACGGCCCTTACGGTAACACAATGTCCTATCTGTTGCAATGCATTATGGCTTGGGGGTCCAGTGCGCTGTCCCGAGTATGCGTATTACACGTAGCTGTACAGGTACGCGCAGAATCATTTGCATTATGCGATCTTCATACAACGTGGCCGACCTGGAAATCTGTTGTGCGATATATGTATTATAATTGATATTCAATTATAATGAATATTATAATATAAATAATTAAACATGCTGGTATCAATTACATGTTCATATAATTATAAATCTTTCTAGACAAATCTTGAGAAAAGTGGTACCAAATAAATTCCTATTTTCATTGGTATTAACTAGACTGCGGGTCTTTATGCATTTATAGCATAATATAAAATTAATTAAGTTCACTAAATATGTAATTTCATACATTATATGAAATTACAGGTTCAATGATTGTAAAGTATTCGATTATGTACTAGAATCAGTGTAGGATCTTATGAACAAACGAACAAAACGTTTTTAGAAACAAACTGAAATTGAACCGATCGTTCCTGGCGTGGGATAATAGATTCATTTTGTCTCTCATGTACGAGGTACGTTTTAAAGAGAAAAATTTCGAATCGGCCATTTTCCCCTGACAGTGGTGTAACATCGAGTAGTTTGTTTGGATTGTTGTCAATAGAATGATGTAGCCGATGTACCCGATTTTCATAGAGGTGGTAAACTGTGCTGCTGTTTTCGAATTGTAGAAAAGAATATGGTGGCTATACATACAATACTTGATTAATAAAGCTGTATACTTTAAAATGTATCCGTTGGAATTTTACTTCGAAATCGGGCACAAAATATTGGGGTCTGTCTTCTAATCTATAAGTTTTTGAAAAAATGTAAACTGAGTATTTGATTTTGTGTTGTACAGACTGGATAGGTGTGAATGTGTAAAATATGTACTGTGTTCGGTTATCATATTTTCATTATAATGTTCTTGTACTTTCAATATCCTACTATTGTATGTAATTTTCGATTTGTGTTCTTCATCGTGTTGAACTAAATCTCGTATGGGATTATCTATAATAAAAAAGAAGGAAATCGGGCACAAAATCGCGCATAATTGTCTGGTGAATCGCGGGATAAATTCATTCAGCAAACGATCTGCTGGAAATTTCTGCAACGAATCGCCGGAGCGAATTAAAATTGCATCCCCGGTGAAAAATCATGTTCCGAAAGCCACCGGGCGTCCAGGTGGAATCATGGTCCCGCGGGTAATTCGATCGGAACGGCCCGGTTTATGGCGGTCGCGTGTTCGGCGTAGGTGGGCAAGTAGGAACAAGCGGCGAACAACGCGCTTATTCAAATACATTCAATTAATTTCCATAGGAAGACAACAATGGCTTCCACGGCGTGTAATCGTCGTCGACGATATGGGATCGAGGGCCTCGGGTGTAGTATATGCCTACGTTTCGTGGGACCGTACTAACGGCATTAAATCTTCACCGTCTTACTTATCTCGAATCTGTTCGCGAAATATTATCCCCCTCTTCGCCACCCCTGCCGAGAGTCTCCCCAACCCCCCGCGTCAATAAACCACCGGGCATGGTCGTTTGTAACTTTGTATGACTCTGAGTCTCAGGGAGCGGACATTTTCGATTTTATCGCCGGCGAGTATCGTGGCCATCGCCTTTTTCTCAGTTTTAATATATTTCTCGGTGAAGGAAAATAAAGGATCACGTGTACCGAGTTGCCGACAAGGTCGTACGCTTTGGATTCTTAGAGACGGCGGCGACGATCCTCCTTTTTCACGGACAATTATCATTTATGCCCCTCTTTAGGTGGCCATTTTATCGCCGACTTTATTGCCTAACTTTATCTGAAACGAACGTGGAAGCACGAAGACAAATAGTCGAAACCGTACGTTTCTGCAGTTAATAAATCCTTCGATGAAGATCTTTTTTCCGGTACGCCGAGCGACAATTGCTGAAAGTAAACTCACTGTGTAAATTATCAATCAATACTAAGAATTCTTGTATCATTATTCAAAATATTTGTTTCATTATCAAATCTCTATTCAATAAATTACTGGACCTATTTAATATTTTAATAAACCACTGAAAGCATTGTACGAGGAATTATATCAGTTTTATATTGATCGAATTAAGAAAATTCAGTTTTCGAATTGGAACAACAAAGGTAAAATATTCCGAACGCAATTATAAATATTTTACTGGGCGAATCCAGTGTGTGCATCATAGGGGTAGCTGTTTCATAAAATACATCGTAAAATTGTGAAATTTAGTCAAATTAATTTACACATTTCTGATAAAAATGAAATGTCCGAAAGTCCCGAATGAATTCGATTAATTGAGGAATCGTGAACGCGTTGATTAACGGTCCGAGAGGGGTAACCTAACTTCGTGGAGAGGGTGAGCTCGAAAATCCGATGAGCCACGCCGATTAGTGGCGTAATTGTAGGTAATTCGTAATTAAATCCCTTTTTCTCGGGTTACGGCTCGTCCGATATAATTAATCGCCGGTTCGGAGTATCCCGAGGTGTACAGACACACCGTGGATGGGGTAAAAAGGGGAGGAAAGCAGAGAAGAGGGTAGAGCGGCGAAGAGAGGCAAACGAGAGAATCAGGGGGCAGAGATATCGGCGTAGCTAGCTGTGAATGGCTACGCCCTTGATGGAACGGAAGAGGAGAGCAACGGGAGGGGAAGCACAAGAGGGGCGGTTAATTAATGGGGCGGCAACCGACCACTTCCCTTGTACGTTTACTCCTTCTACCTCTTTCCGGCTCGTTCTCTCTACTTTCTGATTAGTACTTAAAGGCCTCTTCGATTTTCGCGCTCCTCTTCTTCGTCTTCTAACCCGAGCCGATCCCTCTGTCTTCAGGTCTCCGTTTTGCGAATCCGTTCGTACCTCCATTTTGCTTTCTGCGCTCCTACCACGCCAAAATATTCTTCATTAAACGTACAATACTGTGCAAATGAATGAGAACACACCAATATTTTTAATGTCTTATTAGTTTTTGAAAGTGGCAACATGTTAATGGTAGCGGCCATTTTGTTGTACGTTTGATGAACTAGCTAGAATAATTTCATTCTTTGAATAAATATAACATTGAATATAATACCTTATGGAATACTTAAATGTTTGTACTTCTAACTTGTACTTCTTTAACTGTTGTACTTCGCGTAATGTCCATTTCAATTCGTAAGTGCACGAGAGCTGGAATAATCGGGTTGGAGGATGTCCCAGACGATTCTAATTAAATATGATTTTTCAAGTTGTCAGTCATTTCGGTGACAGTCGAAAGCAGCGATCCTTCGTTGATATCTCGAGAGTCGTGTTTCTGCCACTATTGAGCGTTGTCTCGTTCTTGCGCGGCCACTACCCTAGAAGGTAACGCCTACGCTGACGTCGCCGCGTCGTTATTTGTCTTTGAAGATACACCGATTACTCATCGAAGACAAGCGATGTTAAATTCGACGAATTTTTTCTTAGCGCTACCTCGGATCATTGTTCTTGCGCATGTTCTCCGAGCGAAGCAAACAATTTCCTAAGATCCTCCTGGATCCAGTAGATCCACATTATTTATGCAAAATAAATGTTGCCAACGTCAATCGTAAGGAACAGTAACATGTGAAAAATTCACATAAATTCCTTTAATGTTTCTACCATTATAAATTGCATTTTATCCATCATAAATGTTAAATAAACAATGTGTGTTGCCGTAAGCGGACAGGTACGATCAAAATCAAGTAATCTTGCAACTAACAAAATCCCAACGTTTCGATCCTGATGTGGATCATTTTCAAGAGAAGAATTTTTAATGCGTCTGAAAAATGAATATCACTGTAATATGTGGTAAACAAATCAAACGGTATGAAAGTAACAAAAGTAGCACTTTGCCGTACTTGCTTTACCAAAAGGTTATACAAGAAAATTAGAAACTGTATTGAAACTTTGTGAAGGTTAAAACGACCGATAAAACGTAATTTATATCATGGATGGCGAAGCATTTACCCATAAATTGCATTGTTTTGTTGTTATCATAAGTGCATAAAGTGGACTTAAAAAATGTAGGAAGATTTAATTAGTGGACAGCAAATCTTTATGCAAAATAAAAATGTTCATGTAGAACAGTATTTATTTGTTCGTTATCGATATAGGTGTGTCACATGCGGTTGCTCAAACGTGTAGATTGGATAAGATGGTTAAAATATTTATTAATAACTCGATCCCCGTTAGATAGGTCGATATAATCCGGCGCCTCCTCGTAAAATGTATCAAAAACGCATTTCCCACGCGATACCTAACCCGAGAATGCTTCTATCCGGTATCATCGGCCTCCGTCAGATCCCCGATAACATCGTTGGAATTCAATGCGCGGTAATTTGTTCCCGAGATGACTTCGAAGTCCATCGTTCTCAGTTATCAAATTCCTTCGCCGGCGACCCTCTAGAATCTGTTAAATTTACATTCCTCCGAGTAAACCGGACACGTCCATCGATACCTCCGAGGATTTATTAACATTAACAACTGTTCTTTAAAAGTTTCCTCGAAAAATACAGCCAAATATTGACCTCTCGAACCGAAAACTTTCTCTGTTTTCTTTCCGATAACCGATAGATAAGAAATTAGCTAACAATCTATTATTCCGACACGTCACATTGTTCTTCTTCGAAAGAAAAACGATATAGGATTTCGGAGAAAGACAACAGATACGCATTTCTTCGGAAAACACTTATTTCATTATTCTCGTAATTCCAATGTACTGCATAACTGAATAACTTTTCTTGCAATTTTAATGCACGAGCTCTAAAAGCGAGAACTTCTACAACTTTCATTGGTCCACTAAGAATTACCTAATTGAGTAAATAGCGAACTGTAATTCGAAATTCGAGGTATCCATTTTGAAGGTGCGGAAGAACGCTCTTCGTTTTCAAAAACAACAATTTATTCGAAATGTTACAACAGAAAATTAGTAGTTCTCTCTAGAGCTCGGACTTTTACTCGGGTATATGAGATACCCGGGTAGAGCAAAACTACCCGGGTGTCTCATAAGACATAAGTTATAAATGATTTTATGCAATTTAAAACAATGATGAAATTAAAAGAACGTTGATATATTAATTTAAATTTATTAAAATCGTAATATATCGTCTGCTTTTTCCTATTGATGCAAACGATTTTTATTTTGCATAAAGATCCGCAGTGTATTCATGAGGTACCCGGGTACTCGGGTAAGTTTTGTTTACTCGAATACCCGGGTATCCGGATAATGCTGTTTACCCGAGTACCCGGGTACCCGAGTAAGTTTTGTTTACCCGGGTATCTCTAGTACTCTCGATCGAAAATGATATTCGCAAAATGTTCATTTTTGAAATCAACGTTTCCGACATTGCTGAGCATTTAGAAGTGAATACTCGCCAAATGAGCTGCTAGATCATGGTTGATCCTCGTGGTTAGGTTAGATCCTCGCGATCGGTCCGCGAAGAATATTTCAAGTTGTCGCAGCGTGGCCTCGCAGGACGAAGGCGAGACGACGCGGAGAGTTTCGCGCAGGGTACAAGAAAACCATTAGCAGCCGCCATCGTCGGGGCAAGAAGTTAAATTAATTACCGGGGTTCGAAGCGGGGTATCCAACTGGAGGGAGAAGGAGGATCGGAGCGAGAAAGGAGAAGGGACCCGAGTAGAACGAGTGGCACTGCATGCCGCCGAACATTCCAGTCCCGTCCGCGATCCGATGACTCGCTTCGAATTAGGACAATACGAATAAAGGGGCCCCTGGAGATCGGGGGAAAAACCGCCCCACGGGGCCTGGCGGCTTCACATCGTGGAATTCCAGGCCGTCCCCGAACCCGGTGGTACCGCGCCTCTACCGCGAAAAATACGGCTTGTTTTTAGAAAGTGCGCCGAGAATTCGCGGGCCCCAGGAACTTGGAGAACGGAGGGCCTGTTCCCTGGAACTGCCGCGATTTTTCCATGGGGCCTGTGACTTAAATTAAAAGTTTCGAATTGACACTAAAACTACCGAGCACCGAAACCAATTACAATGTCTCAACTGATCAAAACGTGACAAGCCTCTATTTATTGCAATATGTGCTTGAATCAAGAATTTTTTAAACAAATTTCCACGTAAACAACGTTGTAATTTCATTAATTATATTGTAATTGACTATTACCACTCGGAGTCACCTCTACAAATTGCTGTACCATTATTTAGAAAATTGTTTACATTATTGTGTTGGTATCCGATCAATTACATGTTCATATGATTATAAATCTTTCTAGACAAATCTTGAGAAAAGTGGTACCACATAAATTCCTATTTTCATTGGTAATAACTAGACTGCGGATCTTTATGCATTTATAGCATAATATAAAATAAATTAAGATAATTATTAAGGAAATAATAGATGTAATAAAAATCATTGCGGTAAGAAATGACATTAAATTTAGTCTACATTGAATATTTTTATAAACTCTAAAGATCCGTGGTCTATTCATCATTACGAGCACACTTGTCGATCGATCGTCGATTTCTTTAGAGCGGCGATCGACGAGGATCGTAATTCGAGCGAAGTGACCGATCAAGGGCAATTAGTCGTGGTGTTGGATAGCAGGGTAACACGATCCCTGGGGATCGGTGGTTGTCCAGGTAACAGGCGAGGTCCTACGGAAATGACGTAAACAGAAGTAAGAGACCATTCGGGATTCTTTCGGCGCGGCTTTATGCTTTCCTTAAAGAGCGTTATTTATTTGACTCCCGTGCGTCCGTGGGACGTTGTATCTTGTCTCGCGTCGAGACAACCTCCTAGGCATTAGCCTCGGAATGGAATTTACTAGACGATCGTGCCGATGACGCGTCCGTAATTGCTCGTCGTTGCTTCGCGGGCTTCGAATAGAACCTGGCACCTTCGTCGCGACGATCCTCACTCGAGGATAACGGCAACCCGTCCAACGCATCCATCGGAATGGTACCGGAATCGAGGAAGTGTTAATACGCCGAGACCGAGACGATAATTTTTAGATCCTTGAATCGTCTTCTGGCTGTTGGTCGTTCGCCAATTCCGCTAACTGAAATTTCGAGTGCACGTTGAGTGGCTCCTATTAATTATATATTCGGACACTCTTAAGAAGACGATAGCCTTTTTAATATTGCACCGTACGATTCGAACTGTTTTGAAAAATTAGAACACACTTGTGTGCTACACAATTGTACATCGTAGCGCATCGTGGATTCATGAGGTATCGTGGTATGCGTGACACGCTCCTATGGACAGTGGTCATCCTCTAATGACTTGTCAAACGTCAATCGGGAAATAATTCCAATGAATTGTATTTCTTCAAACAAGCATATTTTACAATGTACGCTTTATCGCAATCAGTGCTGGTAAAACTAAATAATATTTCAAGGGACACATACGAAATCATTAATTTTATTTTAAACTGTGCATATGACGCAGGAAAGATACTATGTTCCCTATGGAGAAAATATGTGTAAGAAAAATAGTACTTAATTTGAAGAATATTGATCGTATGCTACACAATTGGTTTTTTATTGGTAGTTTCCGGAGATATCCGATAAATATTCTCGTGAAAATAAGATTTTCAGTTCTACTTTTCTTGTAAAAGGGATGGCAAACCTTAATTTCGTAAGTTCATCTCTATTTATGAGATACGTGTGTGTGTGTGTGTAACATCTTCCATATCCAATCTTTAAAAATTCACGGATGTGAACATTTCATTATTAAATTAATCTGGAATTTCTTAAAAACAAAAAAATGATTAATACAGCACAAATAGTATATTTCTTATCTATTATATCAGACGCTACGAAGCCGGTGACTTGACTATAAACGAAAATGGCGATCGTTTGCACTCGATATAAAATAACCAAGCGTATAAATAATAAATATAGGTTTCTCTGGGGGGGAGGGGGATAAACGATTCATAAAATCAGTTTTAAGAGGTGCACAACCATAATAATCATCTCGAGAGACTCTTTCCATTAATATTAACTAGCACCAGTAATTTCGAATGGGCGATACAGTACCAAGATGTCGGAGTTTCTTCTCGGTTGAACGAAGTGGAACGAACCAGTCAATTATCATCAATAATTTTAACCGGTGAGATGCTGAGAGATGGCGAACCCAGTGAAAGTGGAGCATCGACGAAAGTACTAGAAAAATGTTTTGAAACGTTGCAGAAAACCTGCAGAGATTGAGTTTAACGTGATTAATCGTAATCAGCAATTTTTACAGTATTCTCAGCGAAGAGAAGGATGGCTGGGTAGTACATAAAAGACAAAGAGGCTCGAATAAAAAGCGAGAAATTCCCCGAAACCGGCGTTCGCCGAGGAAGGTAGCACCGAAAGGAAACTTGGCTCCATATCGCGGTTTCCCCTCGGAACAGTTCTCTCTCTCTCTCTCTCTCTCTCTCTCTTTCTGTTTCTCTCCTGGTCGGCGGAAGAGGAGAGACCTTCACCTTCGACAAGGGAGAGAGGGCCAAAGGCAGCCGGTAAATAGCTGTGTGTGCAACGTCCGGTCTGGCCGCGAGGCGTTAACGAGGCGGGAAAACATGAAGAGGAGACGCGGCGGAGAAGGTTGGAGAAGGTGGAAGAGGCGCAGGAGGATGGACGAAGAATCGGCGGAGAGTATGGCAGCAGCGGAACGAAAGAGTGAAATGGAGAGTACACGGGAGGAAGCGAAATGGAGGATCGAAGGGACGAGACGGTAGAAGAAAGATCGCCGAGAAGAGGTGAACGAAGGAGAAACGAAGAGGGAAAGAGGAATGGAAGAACAGGGTACGAAGGCGCCTTTTCAAGGCGAGGTGTGAACTCTGCCGCCCTTCGGGTCCCTCTATCGGTCTCCTCTTCGTGCATCCACCAGCACGAAAGCGCCTCTTTCCACCTTATTAAGACCCCCGACCCAGCCAGCGTACAACAACCGGACTCTCTCACGATTCTCACTCTCTCGTTCTTTCACTTTTCTCTTTGCCCGTTCCTCCTGCTCCTTTTTCGTCCTCTGCCAGCACTTCTTCGCCTTCTTCTTCTTCTACCAGGACTTCTTCGTCTTCTTTATCTTCCTCTTCATTTACTTCGCGTTCCTTTGAGACGGCCGACACCAACGGTACGTACTCGCTTTTTAACGACCCACGCGAGCTAGATTTTAGGACACCTTCTTCTTACACTCTGCTCCAAGACTCTTTTGTGAACCACGACGGAGAACGATTCTTCCTCCAACAACGGAAATTTATATTGGCCCCGAAACGTGTTCCCAACAGGCTCCATTCCGCTCTTATCTCCGCGCAGCAGGTTTAAATAGGCGTCGCCGAAATATTCTTTTTTCGAGAAGCTTCGGACCGCTTCTTCATAGATTTCGTCCACGCTTTATTTTCTTTTTCCCTCACCTGTTCCCCTCGCTCTGACGGCGGGACCGGATGAAAGGGCTCTCGGGTAAACGTTATTTATTGAGACAAGAGAGAAATCTTTACACACGGCACTCTTCTATCTCTCTCTCTCTCTCTCTCTCTGCTTCCTACCTCGTACAATACGAAGAGGACGGTTAAATGGAAATAAGTTTCCTCTGCAAATAAATTGACCGAGTTGAGAATCGTATAACCATCCAATTCTTCTGTCTTTACAGTTTTTCATTCGATCAATTTATTTTTGTTATAAATGCACATAATTTGAGGTTTACGTAATTACTTGAGAATGATCGTTCGGATCGAATCGATCGAAAAGTCGCGCGGGAGTCAACACGATTGGATAGAATAATGAAAAAGGAAGTGAAAACAAAGGGTGTAAAGTCGGCGGCTTCGCAGCACCTTGTTTATTTTAATCGAGGCTCAACGTGCCTTCGAGATTGTTTCGTCTCGCGGCACCACGATGTTTAGCTCGCCGTTTAATCGCCGTTAACGAGCGGTTATCGTTCACCAACTGGAAACACGACGATGCTAACGAGGCGATCGGCCGGAAGCACGAGCCCTTTCGCGTTCACTCGCCACGCAGGATTCTTCTTCGTTTTTCCCTGTCGCCGGACAAACCCCCTCTTACTTTCTCCCCCTCCACCCCTCGGTATCTATCGGTATTTTTATCGTGTATTTCAATGAGCATTCCGTCTCCCATCTCTCTAACCTCCGACAACACGATCTCACTATCAATTTCCTTCGCATAACTGTTCAACCGATTTCCAATTAACGTTGGGAATTTAATTAAATTATACAAACCATTTGCGTAATGCGATTCGCCGATTGCGTAATGCGATTCGTCGATTCCGATTACATTCGACGATTTGTACAAATGTTGTTAAAGAATTATGGGAAATGATGTAACCTTTCAATTTGTGGATTTTATGTTCAAACTAATTCAGGTTGATATACAAGTAACAATTAAATTTAGTAGAATTTTATTCTTTTTATGAACGGTTTTATTTGATACAAATTGTTTATTACTGGTATTTCCAAGTTCCTTTTGACACTAAACAATATTCGAGAAAGCATCCTCAACATCCTAACCTTTCAATTTGTGGATTTTATGTTCAAACTTATTCAGGTTGATGATATACAAGTAACAATTAAATTTAGTAGAATCTTATTCTTTTTATGAACGATTTCATTTGATACAAATTGTTTATTACTGGTATTTCCAAGTTCCTTTTGACACTAAACAATATTCGAGAAAGCATCCTCAACAAATTAAACTGCATTCGTACACGTGCTCAAGATAGAAACATCGCGTAGGAATATTGATATCGAACTGTCAGCTAAACACAGAAATTCGTTCGCTTTATTTTCCCTTGGAAAAACTGCACCGAAGAAAGGCGTTTTTACAGTGAATTTGGTGTAAAAAGATTTAAGCATGAAGGTCCACTTTCGGCACAGTACACCGAAGGACAGCTGACCGACATTCGAAGGTTGTTTTCGCGGGCCCTTCTCTTTCAAGGTTTCCGGTAGTCCGTCGGGGTTCCCGTTTGCAAAAAAGAATTCGCGCCACTTGGTGATAGAAAGGGGCGCCACGTCGAGCTCCCGTTTCAACTGGATTTTCACTTGTACTTGTTCTTCTCGGTGTGTGCTCTTTCTCTCCGAAAAATATGTCGTAAATCACTGGGACCTAATGCTAGGGCGATTTGTTACGGGAAACGGTGGCAGTGCTGCCAGCAATAGACGCGTCGCACAGTTGTCAAATCAGCGGGATACGAGAAATGAGATCCTCTAACGCAAATTCGCTTCAAAAGTCTGACTTCCATCATGCCTCGTAATTTTCGTCTCCTCTTCTACAGGGTATCCAAATATATTCCACCGTTCAACCATTATTATCAGCTTTTCTTCGATTTTTAGACATTCTTCCTAACTTTTTGAAGATTTTCAATGTTCCCCAATTGTTTATACATCTTGAATGTAGACGGTATTGAAATTTTGATGACCTTAATAATAAAAATTAATTAATTAATAAAATAAAAATAATTAAAAAAATTAATTTTTTAATTCTTTATTTCAACCGCAAACAGTGACTGATAACATTTTAAATATTCGATATTTTTTTTATACGATCTCCACTTCTGCTAAAATCTATTTTAAATGAAATGTGTCTTTGATTGTTTCGAAACGAGAATGTAGTTAACGATAACTTCTTATAATCTAAATGATGTAATAACGTTGCCTACCTGTAACGCGGCCAAATTTCTTTTCAAATAACTGTAAAATCAGTAGGCAATTTTCACAGCAAGTTAACAATTTTGCTTCGTGAAAAATATTATTTATGAGACAGGATCGTAAGAGAATTAAAAAATAGAATGGAATTAAAGAATGGGATTATTCTAGGTCAGAAGAAATGTTTAATTTTTTAGTTAAAAGTTAAAATAGCTCCGACTGCAGAGGGTTAACCTGAAGTTGTGACAGGCCAGGGTTACGCGTCACTCGCTAGAACATTATTACAGTATAAACGACCATAACGAGGCCAGAGAAAAACGAAATTTACGACTCAATCTGTCAAAGGTAACGTGCACGGTGCGTCCGAGTTCTATTTTCCGTCGCGTTTTTATTTGTCCCTTTATTTGCCGACCGGCGAACAATGGAAATCCCTTTTCCCGGCGTGCCACTGTTTAAACAAAAAACCGTCCCACGGAAAAACGGTGCCTCCGTGACGAACGTGACTAGTCACGGAACTTTTTCACGGCTGCTGTACCCGTCGTCGTCCGCATACATATTTTTCGGAACACGATTCTTCTTCGTTCCACGGGTTTACAGGTCGGACGGAAACACGTTGGTGGCTCCTTCATGTCCGCGCGCGTTTCACTTGGACGCGCGACTAATCGGTCCGCACAAATATTTAGGGCGAACCGAGCGAAGGTCTCGACTTCTGTTTACCGTTTAACCGGCCCGTCGCACAGTAGTTGGCCCTTTTCACCCTCGACGGGGTCCGCACCGTGGATAATTGCGAATCTGATTGCGTCCACTCTCGGCGGACACCCTTCTGACGGCCGTGGCTTCCCAATAAATCTACCCTACACGCAACATCCGTTTCCGTTCCTCGGTTCCGATATCTTCGGATTCGTTTCACCTCCACACAAAACTTCAACCACATACAATGACTGATAACATTTTAAATATTCGACTACACGATTTAGACTTTTTCCAAAAGTTAGAGCAATTGGTTAGCCATACGATGTTAAAGGATGAGCACAATTCCAATGAATCATTTCTTCTGTTCTGATCGACAAACAATTACGAAAAAATTCGTGAACGTTCTATCTAACAGCAGGCACAACAGTGAATTATTTCAAAATTTTTGAATTTTCAGAAACATGATATAGCTAAATTATTGAATTTTAAAATAAATTTAAATAATTTAAAGAGAATTTAATATAAATTTAAATAATTTAAAATTATTGAATAAATATTTATGAACTTTCATAAACAATATATAGATTTTTTCCCTTATTTAACGTCGCTTTTTGAATTCTTTTTGAGAATTACGTTCCGAACCACCTTGGGCACCACAGAATTATTCGACAAATGTATTTCCTTGGGTATAGTTGTAGAAATATCTGGGTCCGGTGGAAATCACCGACACAAATTTCCCCGACACGGTTTTCAACGACTCCAGATTTGACCGCTAAATACTTTGGCCGACAATGTCTTTAACCGACATCGATTTTAAAAATCGTTATGTTAGGTGAAATGTTGTCAGGGAAAATGTCGGTGATTTCCATGGGACCCGAAATATCCATCTGTCATAATCGATGCAGAAAATGTTGATTTTGCTAGTTTGTTTATCCCACAGTTTTAAAAACGCCTAAGAAAATCAGCTTCCATTAGAATCTTGAAAGCAGCACAAACACCTAATTACGTTTAACGATTGTTGGGTGAGCTTCTGTCTTCCGGCTTTTGAGACCGAGAAACAGTGAGCCGGGTCGGTCGGTCGACCGACACAAAAGGAGAAAAGAGAACAAACATTTTTGCTTATCTTCGTCCTTGGTAATATTTGTCGAGGGAGACTCATTCGTGAGTAGATCTCGGGCCTAACCAGGCTGGATTTACAGAGACCCATGGGCAACCGTGAAGAGAGGTTCCCGTGGTGTTCGCCGGTCTGTCCAGCCAACAATAAAGCCTCGGGGCCCGTTATGACCGCTGTAAAATCTTATGGCGATCATAACGCGATCATGATGTGCATAACAGCCTCACCCATTTCGATCCTTTTTCTCTTGATCCTGTTTAGAGCCATCATCCTTTGTGTTTCGTTGGACCGACGTTCTCTATCCGGTCGTTTAACGTCTCGGCGACAGTCGCGTCTTGATTAATCATTAAAAATGTTGTTCTCCGAGACCGAATCAAACTCACGGCTCAATGGAACATGACTGTATCCTCGAAATTGCAACCGTATATCGCCAAACCAGCTCGAGAGATTAATCTTCTCCCTGCCCTTCGAGTAAATCAAACTGCACTATCGACCACGGGTCCTCCCCTTTTGATTCTTCAAATTGTCCGCTTCTAATGGTGAGAAGAGTGTGTAACTTTCAGCCAGAACGCTATCAAACGCTATATTAGCTGTTCGATGGCATTTATTAGTTTTCCGGTTTTGTCCTGGTTTTATAACTCTTTTTCACGATCGGATTCTGGACTTGTTTTTCTCGTTTCAATTCTAACGTAAGTCTAACGGATTGTTTGAGACCTATTTTTCCAAATTCTTTAAACCTCTCGATAGGTGAGTTTATTGGAATGGTCGGAAGAGCCGCGTTAAATCAAAACGAAACACGTGGAAGCGTGAAATGAGACCGAACGTTAGAATGAAATATGGAACTGAATTCTTGTACTTCGGGTTAGGCGCTGTCAAATAAATTGTACTAATTCTAGGTTTACAGTGTTTTCAGCTTTTATGCTGCATCATGTAAAGTGTAATTGTCAGTTTCGAAATAGGTAAACGGTGTCGTAGATTTTTGGAAGATGACGTTTGAGGACAATGGTTCTGATTAGATGGCAGAATTATGCGAAATAAAAATTATCTGCATTCATTGCGAGATACAGGAGCTATGTATACATACATCTGCTACTTTTTAAAATGCTTTTAATACGTCAGAATCAGTGCCGGATTAAGCCAGCAGGGAATTATACGAAATAAAAATTATCTGCATTCATTGCGATATACAGGAGCTATGTATACATACGTCTGCTACTTTTTAAAATAATTTTAAGACGTTAGAGTCAGTGCCGGATTGAGTCAGCGCGGAATTATGCGAAATTAAAATTATCTGCCTTCATTGCGAGATACAGAAGCTATGTATACATAATACATACATTTGCTACTTTTTAAAGTGATTTTAATACGTCAGAGTTAGTGCCGGATTAAAACAGCGCGGAATTATGCGAAATAAAAATTGTCAGCATTCATTGCGAGATACAGGAGCAATGTATACATACATTTGCTACTTTTTAAAATGCTTTTAATACGTCAGAATCATTGTCGGATTAAGACAGCGCGGAATTATGCGAAATAAAAATTGTCTGCATTCATTGCGAGATACAGGAGCAATGTATACATACATTTGCTACTTTTTAAAATGCTTTTAATACGTCAGAATCATCGTCGGATTAAGACAGCGCGGGGCCCGTAACAAACGTTACCAGGGGACTTAGATTTTGCACGATAATATAATAAAACACGATGAATGACCCTTTTTTAAACAAAAATATCTGGGAACGATATCGACCAAATTTTAGATCAATTTTCTGCTGCAAGCAGAATTCGCGGCCCGTAGCATTTCCTACTCCTGCTACAGGATTTAATCCGGCACTGGTAGAAATAAAAAATGAAATTACAAATTTCTATTCGCGGCGCAAAGGTTCGATCGGCGAAAAAAAAATTTCTTTTCCTCGTATTAAAACATTTTAATAGCTAACGTGGCTCTCGAACCTGAAGATGCCAATCCGAATCCAGCGTTTAGTATCTCACAAATATGTCTAATTGTTGTTGCAAATGATCTTACCTTTGCGCCGCGAATAAAAATTTGTAATATCCTGAAGATAAATTACGACCGATAACCAATTAATTAATTATTTGAAAAATGAAATTCTTGGTTGCCAGAAAGCTTTACTAGTCGAAGTAGCCGATGGGAGCGGAAAATGTGAAGAGCTTAAAAAGTGAGATTCAGGAAGGGAACGAATGATTCGGTAGTATCACTCGATGCGCGACTAAATATGTAGTGCGACAGAAGTCGATTTTTTCAAGCCGAGAAGGTTCGATGACGACGAGGCAGGGGTTGGCGAGCTACGACGAATTTCTCCCGCGGTCGTCGATCCGGCCACACGACCGTCATTTTTTTATTTACACGTACGTCACAATGGTCCGGCTGGCAGGCGTGATAAATCCTGGTAATGGTCGGTCATCAATCTGGCAGGAATTACGCGCACCGCATGTTCCTTTCGACAATGGGCCCACACCGAGCTAGTACGAGAATGGACACCCGGCTCGACAATAGGCCCTATTAATAAACCAACATTATTAACAAACAAACACAGTACCGGCCGGTTATTAAACGCCTCGAAAGTGTCCACCTCGACCCACGACACTATCGATTTCGCATCGACTCGTCCCGAACCTTTCCACGAAGATCTTAATTCGTGCCGGGGTAACTCACATTAAACTTTCTCGCCGATGAAAACGAACGGTTTTACATTAAAAATTTGTTGTCAATTTGAAAAGTCATTTTTCCCCTCTTACTTTTTATATTTTTGAAAGAGAAATGCTTGTCTAATGAAAATGAACGATTTTACAGTAAAAATCTGTTGTCAATTTGAAAAGTCATTTTCCCCTCTTAAATCTTTGAAAATAGTATTTGAAAAAGAAATGCGTGTCTAATGAAAATGAAAATGAACTGTTTTACATTAAAAATCTGTTGTCAATTTGAAACGCCTTTTTGCCCCTCTTACTTTTTACATCTTTGAAAAAAGTATTTGAAAGAGAAATGCGTGTCTAATGACAATGAACGATTTTACATTAAAAATCTGTTGTCAATTTGAAAAGTCATTTTTTCTCTTTTAAATCTTTGAAAAAAGTATTTGAAAAAGAATTGCGTGTCTAATGAAAATGAAAATGAACGGTTTTAAATTAAAAATCTGTTGTCACAGGAGACCGTCATACATTGTATCGCGAGACGGGATCCTTTGATCAAGCGACTCTGGCGATCGTCTTTCGTTTCTGGCGATCGTCTTTTCGTCGTTGACGGTGTACCGCTGCCGAACGCAGCGCTGTGCGTAGTTTAGTTAAGTCAGTTATTCGAGAGACGCGATAGCCTACGCATCGCATATCGAGACTCCACCGATATACTTATATATACTTATATTCTGTATCAATAAAACCTCTTATTCTGTTCATCGTATCAACCACGGCTTATTCCCATCGCTACGCGCACCCAACTTAACCATTTACAATAAAATCTTTTGTCAATTTGAAAAGTCATTTTTTCTCTTTTAAATCTTTGAAAAAAGTATTTGAAAAAGAAATGCGTGTCTAATGAAAATGAACGATTTTACAGTAAACATCTGTTGTCAATTTGAAAAATCATTTTTTCCTCTCTTCCTTTTTACAGTTTTGAACAAAGTATTTGAAAAAGAACCACGTGTCTACGTAGCTTCTGTATATTCGCAGTCCAGTTATCGTGTACACAAATTAATGAAGGACTGCGGTCCATTCGGACGCACAGTTAAAAATAAATAAATTTCATGTTGATTCTACCTCCTTGATGGGCGGTGTCCTATTTTCCCATGTAGACAAAACGTGAAAAAATCGCAATAGCTGAAATGGCCGAAATCTAAATCCACTAGCGACGGGACGTTTTGATCGCTGCGCGAAGAGCGACGCGTGCCTGGCGCCTTGGTATTTTACTAGAACTTTTCCAAACCATAAAAGATATCGGGATGAAATTTCCACTAAAATTCATTAAAAAATTATTCCTACCATTTATCACGTAATAGAATTTGCAGATCGGGAATAAATAAAAATCTCCATTCGCCAAATAAATAAAAATTGTCATTTAATGCTCCAGCATTTTTTGAAAATTTTTATGAGCCACAAATGTCTAATCATCCTCAGTTTAATTGTAACGACGCCGTCCATTTGTCACATAAATATTCTGAATGTGTGAAATTGATTTGCAAATGGTGAATTTTTAGCACAAACCCTGTAACACGAAGAGTCAGAAAAATTCAATTTTGTTCGACGCACTGTGGTCTGAAAGTCAGTTCTAGCGCGAATTAATTATTGTGAGAGGAAAAAATTGACATTTTGCTTCTTAAAATACACGTAGAATTATAAAGCGCAGGAAGGTGCAGCTAAAATTTACATGTGTATATGTTGAAGGTCTAAACTTTCAGAAAAATCAAGTGTGAATGCTAACATTTTTCAACATTTTTTTAAAACTCTACCTAAAGTTTACATCGCGCGCGCGCACTTAACTTTATGTTCTTCGTATTTTGATTAAAACATGGTTATATTACCATTAAATAACTGAAATATACCTGCTCACACATACGAAAATGTAGTACAAATTTTCATTTTAGCAGTGTGTAAAGAATAATTCAACTATTTAGTTGTTCCTCCAATTTCATAATTGTGAACTTCAAACGCTATGTCTGCTCGGAAAGCTATCCGTAAGACCTAATATTTAGAATTTCGAGGTTTTAAAGTGTTCTTATTATGAGGGAAAAAAATTTTTGTTGAAATTTGAAAGTCGAAAAATTGAATTTTGGCCACAAAAAGCGGGCTCCGGGACCACTGTGCGACGGTTTGAAGCAGTAGAGTGCGTTTGGAGAATCGCGTGTGGCTCGGGCCGGGGTTGCAGAGGTGTGCGGTCGAGTCGGTGTAGTTGGCGTGTTTTTCGCGATGTTATTGGCAGCGGATCGATCCCGGGCTTTACCGGTGCCGAATGGTAGCCCGTTCCCCTGAAGGTAGGAAGCATCGAGCAGAGAGGAGAGAGAGAGAGTCGGACCGGGTCTTCGGGGACGCGGCGTGGCGCGGCGGGTAGAAGCAGGTTGCAACAGGGGAGAAGAAGCATTGGCCTGGCAAAGTGTTTAAGAGCGTTATCTTCCCGGCTATTAGTCTTTCTTGGTGTGTGGCCTCCGGTCTCACCGGTCCTCCTGGCTCCGGAGAGCACGAGCTCAAGTAAGGGTTAAGTTTAAGTAGCCCCCCTATCTTGGCTCACCATCTACACCCCGAAGAGATTCATGGAGAGGATCAAGGAGGCCCCGGGAGAGAGAATGGACGGGACGAGGCGCGAAGATCGACGTGAATTCCGTCGCCCGAGCCCCCAGGGCCCGACCTCGGCCCGACCTGTGCCGTGCACGTTTCGGGTTCGATGAAAATTCGCGGATCGCGCGACGCGATTCGCGCGGAATGTCTCCAGGCGAGAAATTATTGGCTGGACACGAGGAGAGACCTTCAACGAATCGCTCGCATTTAACTGGGCCCCTCAACGGGTCCGAAAACTCATTATACCGGCTGCTACCACCTACATTCACGAATTTATACTTCCGGTACGTCTGGGACGGAGCTACTAAAAGATGAGGAAATTCTACAAAGTTATTGGAAACATTTAAATGACTATGCAAGAAGTTAAAAAAATAAATTATGTTATTGGTCGTGATTATGAATTAAATCGCACTATACAAATATTATTGAGGCGTAGAGAAAACAACCCTTTATACGCTGGGGACCCAGGTGTTGACAAAACAACAATAGTTGAGGGTTTGGTATTGAAGATCATTGAAGGCAGTGTTCCGGGTGCGCTCAGGTCAGGTATGATTTATGAGTCACTACTAAACTAGGATCACAAAAATCCTAGTTTAGTAGATTTTTGTGTCTTCTTTTTCCTGACTGTCACTATACATATACTACGTTATACGGAGGATCACATACGGTAATATCTGCCATTTTATCGTCTAATAGCGCTTTAAATGATTCAACCAGACAACTATCATCACAGTAGATTCGATGACCTACTGGGACGTCCTGCATTTGTGCGCATAATTATTCTTTAACCGATCTTCCGTTGATTAATCGTTTTCCCTGTTTGTTGATCGTTGATCGAACATTTAGTAGTCTTTAACCGTTCAGAGACGACAGCAGTACATCATACTGACTCGAAGAATATTAAAGAATTAATTATAGACGGTCAAATTATTCTACGCGATACAGTTTCGTAGTTTATCATTTATTTTCCAGAATTCGAACATGGAAAATATCAAAGATATCGCCGCCGTCCACGAAGGGTTAATAGTTGTAACAGTAGTTTTGGGAATTTGGCGAGCAGCGTTCCGAGACTGAAATTCTTCACAAACCCCGGAACATGCGGCAAAGTGTAAAGAATTGTCTTATCGTGGCGAACATTTAGATAATGTGGAATCTCCGGGTTGGTGAAAATGTTGTTCGCCGTGGCTTTCGGAGAATGAGAAATGTGGGACTCGTGGAATCTAAATGGACGTTTTCAATTGGCTGATTCGGGTAGGTGCGCCTCGAATTAATCGTCCCGAGACCCTGTCTACAAATTCCTCAAAAGTGTTATGAAAATGATGCTGTATTAGGAAAATATTAGAATAAAATGATCGTTTCAAAGAGAGATTCGTTGAAAGGAGAAAAATAGTCGAACTTAAATATACGATGCTTTTAATTTTGGGTTAATTAGAAAGCGTTTAAATAACAGAGAAATTGCAGATTTTGCTAGTCATTTCATTGATCGGCAAATCTCTTTGGAGTATCTCACGGGTACCGTTCGTTTAATTAGAATATCAACTGGAATGGCAAGAACGTTGAAAGATAAACATTCCTCCGCTTGTTTCTGCGTAATCTAATTGGCTGCGACGTGCCAATGTAATTAGTACCACGACTAAACTCGCCTAAATGGAATCGATAAATAGTCGAGTTTGCAAGAATGATACCCGTAACTACCGAGCTACCTGTACACGTTAGGTCGAGTTGATTCACAGAGGTTTTTTGTCTTCATTCTTAAATTATCCAATCCGACAATCAAGATGCAGAAAAAGTACATTTTTTGGACACCTTATATGTGCCCATAATTATGAAACTGGTTTTTTTCGTATTTTTCGTAAACTCGATTTTTCGTAAACTGGATTTTTTTTGTATAGACAGGTATACATAAAAAAATTAGTGAAAGCAGTTTGCTCAAATAAAAATATTATAAATCATGCAATAATTTACAAGAAAACGGTAACTATATTCGGAAGTGCGAAAGACTCGCAGAATTTAATAAACAATTGAACGATATACAGTGGGTGTACAAAGTGTTCGCACATTTGTTAAAATAGAGTAACTTCTCTATAAATATACCAAACGACCTGATTTGTTTATAATCAATTGGAAGCATTGGTTTACGAAATGATATGCAAAGAAGATTTTCAAAAAATAATAAATTTACAAAATTACGTGCAAAAATGAAAAAAAACGGGATTTCAGAACTTTTTTATTTAGGCCCTTAAAGAAAATTTAAAATATATGTTTTGTACAAGCGGTTAAAAATGGTAAAAATCGCAGTTTTATATTTATTTATTTATTAATATATTTTTTGTATAAATGTTCAGTGTGTGTGTAATTAACTGAAATCTACAAAACATATATTTTAAATTTTCATTTGGAGGTGAAATAAAAAAGTTTTAAAACTACCTTTTTTGCATGTAACCTTGCAAATTGTAATTTTTGGAAAATCTTTTTAACATATCATTTCGCAAACCAATGCTTCTAATCGATTATAAAAAAATCAAGTCGTTCGGTAGAATTATAAAAAAGTTATTCTATTTTAAAAGGTGTACGAACACTTTGTACACCCACCGTAAGATACATAGAAGAAAAATTGTAGATCCGATCGTGGCGGTATCGTCGGGACGGTAATTCGACCGATCGGAACATCGACAGACCGTGTTGAAGGGGGGCCCGTTCGTTATAATTCCATGGAGGCCTGCATGAGCGGCATTAATTCAATTCTTCACACTTGTACGAGCAAGCAGGTAGCCACGCATCTTGTCACGGGGAATTAAGATTAACATTCAGAAGTGCCGTGTACTGGTGGTCGTTAGCGATATTTACAAGTATGTACCAGCCGAGCAATAAACTCGTTACTGCAGTTATCCTGGCGAACTGTAAAGCAATAATCGAGTCGTTATCCCGGTTGTAGGTGAGCGCCATCCCGTTCTGAACCGAGGATCCAGATACATTCGAGTGTCCACGCTTCATTCAACGAATTATCACGATGTTAACGTGCTATCATCAATTGTCCATTACGAACTCCCCGCGGCGTTCCTTCGAATTTACGGTAGAAAAGGATACCGAGACCTCCTTAACCCCGACAAGCGTTTCAGGCAACCGTTGCCGGTGATACTTTGTGAATTGAATTCGATCCGAGCGAATCTCCGTTCAAGAAAGAAAAGAACCGTAGCATCGAATGAATGAATTATTTGCTTTTAGTCCGATTGCATTTTAAATGATTTCAACCCTTTGCCGTTTATCATCAGTTGAAGTAGCGATGAAGATTTTACATGAAATTTCACACGGAATATAACGTTATTATTTTGTAACCGATATTTGAGCATTTCTTCTGTGACGTCTTTTTTCGGAATGAATTTCAGGATGATTTTTGATCTTGTAAGATATTTAAGATATATATATATTAGAATATTTTATTCTTCGTTGACAGATTATTTAAATTTTTGCATTGAAAGTATTCTGTCTAGAGAAAATTGTGAATGAATAAAATGTTTTTGATCTGATATACGATCAGCCGTGATTTCTCTAGAGGATACGTTTCAGAATAAACTCACGGGCGAACGCGTAACAGTCCGGCTCCGTTCGCAGTAACATCCGAAAAATCCTTCTCGCGTCATGCTAAACTTAAATCAGTTCTTGCGTCATTCGGATATACAGACGACGCGACGGCTCCTGTGAAAAGAAATGGAAATAAACCTCCGTTTTACTGCTGAACTGTGAAACATTCATACGCTCGCTATGACGATGCGATCAAAGACTTACTTTACCTTGTGTTTTAAAGACGCTTTTTATAGTTCTCCCTACTTGACGCTGAGCTTGTTATTTTTTATGATTTCTACTTCAAGAAAAATACCTGATTCTAAAGATAAATGTTTCTGTATTAGCATTGATTCTTTACAAAAGTTAGAGATTAGTACTGCAGCTTCTAAGGTATTTGAAAATTAGCTGGTTTCGCGCAATAGTATCTTTCAATTATATTTCACTATTTTCAGTAACGGAATAGCTCCGCTAATTCGATTCAAACATTCTCCAATAGATTTTTATTCTCGGCGCAAGGTTCGATCATTTTTTCTAGGTTTTCTAGGTCTAGGACGAAACAGCTCCTTTCTTTTCCTCCTATTAAACATTTTTAATAGCTAACGTTGTTCTTGAACCGGATGATTCATACCCGAGTCCAGCGTTTAATATTCCTACAATATAGCTATTTGTTGTGTAGAAAAATGATCGAACCTTGCGCCGAGAATAAAATTCATAATATCTGAAAGATAAATTACGATCGATAAACTAATTAATTATTCTCGAATAGAATTACTATCGAAAATGCATGGAAATAAAACTAGAAATAATAACAAAACAAAAATAGAAGTATTAAATACGCAAAATTATTTCTATAAAACGCTAAAGTGAAAAGAGAAAGTATATTTCAATGCAATCCCCATAAATTGCAGCTTGAAGTTCTTAAAGAGCACAGCAGCGGGCCTTTATGCAAAATAAAAAGATAAATTGCGACAAACTGGAATACGATATGAATTTATTTCGTTTTCTTTTTTATTACGTTGAAAATGACATAATCGTATTTTTAAATTCGTCTTACGTGTGTGGTAATAGGGGAGTTTTACTTTTTACCGTGGAGAGAAATGTCCGTATTTTCTTGGTTGAAAAGAGAGCGGCTGCTGTGTAAAGGATTGTTTACTGTCCAGAAGTTCGGGACAAATCGTCGTGCCACTGTGCGTCCAAACTATGACTTGTAAGGGACAATGAGAACAAGGATGGCTATCAGAGCCACGAGTGAAACCGCGTTTCATTTCTACGGAGGCAACATCGTTCGTACTGTACAAATACAAAAGCAACAGGTGGTGAGTGGCTTTGGGTTTAGGTTACCGGTTCAGCTATTCAGTTTTATTCATGACTTCAGAGACAGAGATGGTCGAAACGAAAGGAAACGTGGTAAGGACAGAGAAAGAGAAGAAGTGAGAGAGAGAAAGAGTCTCGTACATACAAATCCACATCCACGGGCCACTCGACCCCTCGAATTCCTTCCTCAGTCGACCTTCGGGGTCCCTTGCAGGTTGTGCACCCTGTTGTACTGCCTTTACAATGGACTTAACCATCGGCTTACATCGTCTCGAGTGTGGTCGACATTACGCGAAACTCGTGTGAGCAATCGATACTGCGATGGCCGCCGTTTCACCCTTGTTCTCCACGCCGGAAACTAATACTGCAAAATCAAATTCCATTTTGTTGGATCTTCCCGCTACTCTTTCATCTACTCCCACTTCCACTTAAAGATTTATTTCGAGATCTCTCTGACAGTTACATTTTCAATGTGACATATGTCTCCTGAAATATGTTATACTATTGTGTTATTTGTGGGTAAATCTGAAGAAAAATTTGGTGACTTTTATGTTATTAATACGACACACGTAACCGAAAAACTTAAGACGTTCACTCATCAATTTGAATAAAAAAAACATCCAAAATAACTGTTTATGTTTTTGTGGTACATCAATGTTTTACCACTGTCAATTTGACACCCAGGTACAGATTGAGTTCATGAAATGAGGGACGCACGAGGGTTAAAGAAATCGTACAATGTATACGCTTACACATAAAATATTCTCTTTAAACAAAGATTGCATTAACGTGTTTAGGAAAAATGTTGAAAGATCGTCGTTCTCGTACACGAGTTCCTTAAGTTTATCAAAATGGTCAAAATTGCCACATACTGTACAATATGCATATACGCTTACACATAAAATATTCTCCTTAAACAAAGTTTGAATTAATATATTCAGGAAAAATGTTGAAAAATCGTAATTCTCGTACACGAGTTCTCCAAGTTTGTCAAAATGGTAAAAATTGCCACACGCTGTACTATATACATATACGCTTACACATAAAATATTCTTTTTAAACAAAGTTTGAATTAATATATTCAGGAAAAATGTTGAAAGATCGTAATTCTCGTACACGAGTTCTTCAAGTTTGTCAAAATGGTCAAGGACGTTTTTCCAATTCGTCCGCTCTGGGATGAGTGTTCGTCTCCGAGCGTGTCGGATCTGACGTCACTTTAGCACCGTCTTAATTAATTGTAACCGCCCACGGAATGGGACGTCCTCCGAAAAGCATCGCGTCGCTCGAGACATTATTTTCACCGCGTAGATCCGGCGATGGATCCACGATCCATTGAGACCGGTCCAGAAAAGTCCGACAGATATTTCATGATAGGCTTTGCCAGTGGCCGTCAGTAACATGATCACGGTCCGACATAATTAAAGTCCTCCATCATCGCTATCTCCGGCATCGAGGAGTGCCTTTCGGTTTCCGTAAATTTTCTCTCTTCCTCTCCGTTCACCGCCCCCACTGAAACGATTCTTTATTTTCGCAGTGAAAATTACCGATTCGGCTTGTTGTCTCCCAGGACTGAGGTACACAAATGAATTCATCGTAATTACACGGCCGGAATTTTATGTTTGATATTAACATATTTATGCGGTGCTCCATTCACGCCGTGCCCGAGCCGCGCCGCGGTCCGAGGCAATTACGAATGCATATTTATTGTTACAATAATAGTCGTACCGTTAACCCAGGTAAAACGGGCATTATAATTTAATCCTTCGTTATAACTGCACCGTGAATAATGGCCGACATCACAATGAGCCATAAAATACATCGGAACCATACGCCGGGGAATTGTCCGATACATTGTTACAAGCCGCTTAAAACCGTAACCCGTCGCCACGGGACCCAGGGGTGCACAACTGAAGTTTCCGTCGCCGTTTAATCTCGATCGTAATTGAATTTATGGCCTAACGCGGGGCCGGACTTTCGGACCGATCCGATCGATATCGATCGCTGGCATACGTTTACGCGATTCTTTCCACAAAAGATCTTCCAACTATGCTCGAACGGGCGCCTTGATATATGTATGCGTTAGTTCGAAGTAAATTCTTATTATCACGGGACCATTAACTATCGGACACGCGACTGAAACTGTCAGTTTGTTATTTGTCAGCCTTTGTTGCTGCTCGGCTGAAGAAGTTTATTTCGCAATCGCTGCGTTCCCTTTTATGATATTACATATTCCTGATTGTGCACGGTTAGGCATGTTCCTATGCAAGTAGAGCATGCTCGTTTCTAAAATTAGCCGTTTTCTCCAGCGTGCTCAGTTCTTGTGTAATGGTTTACAATTTTTTGAGTTAGGAGACGTTCAGGCGAAAAATTTAAGGGTTGAAAAATTGATTTGTCGTATTCGAAACGTGTAAAAATTGATGGAACAGAGGTACTAGAAATTAATAAAATTTCTAATAAACGGTAAGTTTGATTAATTTCATTTGTCACCTGAAATATGTGCGGAGACAGCTTTGAGCTAATTATGACATACTGAATTAAATTGATCGTACAATTAGCTTGGAACTAGCTTTGGAGAAATCAGAGATGAAATTTAAGGGTTGAAAAATTCATTTGACGTATTCTAAACGTGTGCAAATGGATGAAAAAAAGGTACTAGAAATTGATACAATTTCTAATGAACCGTAAGTTTGATCAATTTCATTGTCACCTGAAATATGTGCGGAGGCAGCAATTATTAAATAATTATTAATTATTAATTCATTATTTTTTATCGAGCAATTTTGAACTAGCTTCGGAGAAATCAGGGATGAGATTTAAGGGTTGAAAATCCATTTATTCAAAACTAAATTAATGGTGAACTTCAAGTTCAATAATCAGTGAAATAAATTTGTTTGGGACGTGAAATAAAATTTGAATTTGCAGCTGAATGCATTTCATCGCGAAATTAGCCTGCAACTAGCTAAATGCTTTCGATCCACATATAGCATTGCGAAGCGATATTTACTAAATCGATTTCCTTTGATTCGAGTCCGGTCGATGAAGCCGATAGCCAATACGTGACGGAATTCAAAATAACAAACCGATCCGAATCGGTCTTTATCTAGAATGAATTGCGCGCAACGTAAAGGCTGCCCCATGTAAACTTTCGGCTAGCGCTCGTTAGTAAATACGATTAGTGCCGGGGAGAACGGTGAAACAGGCCGGCCCCGACGGAACAACTTGTGTACACGAGAACCTGATTACTTAAACGATCAAGTGACTGACTGCTTGATCGGTACTTACCACTGTTTAAAAGGTAGATTACACGGCTGATTAGAGGCGCTCGCTGTCTTCGTTCGTTCCGTGGTCAATCGCGACAGCCGCCCTATCTTCGATCTCGATGATCGATCGCGATGCTATAACAAAGAACGTATCTGGCGACTCTGTGATTTTGACCTAAAAAAAGAAGAAAACGAATTATCTCCGTCGAGTTTGTGGGAAACGATTCTACAGATTGATCAATTTCTTATCGACCGTTACGTGGATTTAGCTGATACATAGTTTGAAATTCTTGGAAAACAAAATCTCAGAACGTTTTTACAATTGTGATTTGATTAAGTCAATCGTTCGACTTTGCGTGGATTATAATAATTAAAAGCCTGTTCAATTGGTTAGAAATAATACAATATTTAATTGAACTGCTTAGAAGACAGTTAATCCTGTAATTATTTCAAATACATATAGAAACAACTAGATAGGTAAAATTTATAATTGAAACAAGCAGAATAAGAAAGTAGTGTGGCAGCCATTTTTCCGAGGTGGTTTTCGAGAAGACGAAGAGTAGTTTTTCCGAGTGTACAACAAATCACAACCGGGGTTTTAATAGTTCGACTTCGCGTGAATTATAATAACTGTAGTTTCTATATTTGATCGATTTATTAATGTAATTTATTTAGTTGGAGCCAAGCACGAAAAGTGGCTGCAACGTCGATTTTCTTCTATTTCTAAAGAACGTAATGTATTTAATTCAATAAATATATAATATTTAAAAGCCCGTTCAATTGGTTACAAATAATAGAATATTTAATTGAACTTTTTAGAGGACAGTTAATCCTGTAATTATTTCAAATACATATAGAAACATCTAGATAGGTAAAATTTATAATTGAAACAAGCAGAATAAGAAAGCAGTGTGGCAGCCATTTTTCCGAGGTGGTTTTCGAGAAGACGAAGAGTAGTTTTTCCGAGTGTACAACAAATCACAACCGGGGTTTATAGTTGCCAGTGGAGTATGCGCGATGTAGGCGGACGATTATTTATCTTGTCGTTCCTGTAATTACTTCGTGGTGGCTACGGGGCGAGCTTCTAAAGCAAGTCACTGTGAATCACGTCGGTTTCTTCCTCGTAGAGTGTCCGGGATCGACGAGAGCGGGAAAGGGGAACGGCGAATCGCGAGTTCGAATGTCATATCTGAACCAGACTCACGTCCACTAAATCAATCAGCCGTCTCAGCTCTCGGCCATGCTAATTAACGCTAATTGACCGCTGGCCGTGGCTAGTCTCGCCGTCTGCCGCTGCCGCCGTCTCGCGTTATTCTCACTTCCTGTTGCCGCAACCCCATAAACGCTTAGCTAATGTCGAAATTATATCTCAAGTCAAAAAATCGAAATTTTCTTTTCTCGAAAAGACGTCTTAATCACTATGACTGTACAGGAAATGTTACGGAAAGCGGTTAAAATTATTAGGGGGTGAGACTTCATTTTACTGTACAAAAATTACTTTTTAAGATAAAATGTTCTGGGAAGAGAATGAACAAATTGAAAGCAACCCTTGTTTCAACAAAATGGAGGATGTTCTCACCATTTTTTGAATATGTGTGGGCGACTTTATAAAAATTTAAATAAAAATGGAGATACATAAGAGATATCGGGATGAACTTTTCACTAAAATTCATTAAAAAATTATTCCTACCTCCTATCGTAGCATATACATTTTTTGTAATAATTCTAATTAATTCTTTAAATTTTGATGTCTTAAAATAAAATTGTACATTTGTTACTTATTTAGTAGTTTTTCAGATAATTTAAATAACCGAAGTCGTTGGTTAAAAATGTCTCTGTATTTCTTGAAATATTAATAATATGAAGAATAAATGTTAAGTAGAAATGAATAATTTTTTTTAGTAGATACACTTATGTTTTCACTATAAGCTGCAAAAAACTCATGTTCCTCGGTTTGATAGTTCACTTATTATAACTTAGTGAAGAAAATGTTGACGCTTTATTTTACACATCTGTAAAACCAACAGTTTTTAAGATTTCGAAAGATTTTTTGAGATACGTTTAAATATTATTACAGATTACAACATATCGAAATTTGAGTAAGGATAACAAAATGCTGCGTCCAAACGCGCAAAGGAGATCCCACCTTTATATGGTCTGTCCTTTAACGTTCTGTCGCTCGATGCATCGACTCGAATCACTACCACTTGTTGCGCTACCCCCAAACCAGTAACTACAATAATTTCGATGCGTAAATATTGAAATCCCTAATCTAACCATCAGTTTCAGACACAAAATTTTCAGGAAAATCTCTTTTGCTTTATTCCTATTAACAATAACGTCTGCAGTAGAAAAAATACGAAAACCGCCCCTTCTTTAAAAAACAAGAACACTGATGATTTCCAACAAATAATAATTCATGTATCGCCAAAATTAATTCTAAAATAGAATCAACAGAAGAATACAAATTTTGTAGATTAAATCTAATTAATATATTTCGTGTGTTACGAAAGGTTCTACTTGCACGCGCAGTAAAAATAAAAATCTGCCAAAGACGGTGAGAGAGAGAGAGAGAGAGAGAGAGAGAGAGATAAGCGAGTACAAGTTTGCACAATTTCCGACCGCGTAGCTTATGGTTCCAGATAAATCTGACAATGTGAGCAATGCTATTACTCATCGCAACGAAACAGCGAGACACGGAGGCCGTATAAATAGCAGTGTCTAGATTCGGACATTGAGCGATGCCACATTTCGAATTTATGATCTGATCAATGGCATCTCTCTCGTGCAAGGTCAAAGCCTGGTTCTCTGCAGGCTTTCGATTTCGTTCAACGTCTTCGCCTCGAAAACAAAGGTCAGTTCTGCTATAATTTCCGAAGTTTACTTCGACAGAAGTCGGATTTAGAATGACGGTATTCCCTACTCGAAAATAATCGGCTTTGCGTGCCGTCATCTATCAGCGAAAGTATACTTTAAGATCCTCGCCTCTTGTCCGCGAGAAATAAACGTTTTGCACTCGACATTCACCCTTCTGTAAATCAAATTCCATCTAAATTAATCTCTGAGAACGCAACATTCTATTTATTATTTATCTAGGAGCAATTGCCAATTTATATATTAACTTTGAGAGTGAAAAGTTAAACGAAAGAAAAATTAGAATGACATTCTTTCCGGAACTAGTTTCCCAGACATTTTTTCTTCGACTCGTTATACTCCCACTGACATCACTTTATGAACGATAAAGAAAGGAAAATATCTACGGTGTCCCGGTTTTTATGTTATCTGCGACGAATTGGGCCTATAAACCGAGATTTACCGTGTCTTTTACGAGAAATATTGTTGCAAAACTTCCTAGTCCCCATCTCTTTTTCTAGACGTTGTTGCTATAATTCTTTCATTTTAGTTTCATGTTTGTCCCGTGACGCATTACTGTAATGGAGACAGTATTTTCCCAGTAAAGGATATTATACAATGTAGCAACAATGTATATTTAACATTCAGTCGGCCGTGACTACCGTCTTGTAAAATATCGAGGTTCGCGTTTAATATTTAATATATCGCAAATTCTTTAATATTTAACATTGTTGCAAAACTTCCTAGTCCCCATGTCTTTTTTTAGACGTTGTTCCTATCATTCTTTCATTTTAGTTTCATGTTTGTCCCGTGACGCATTACTGCAATGGAGACAGTATTTTCCCAGTAAAGGATATTATACATTGTAGCAACAATGTATATTTAACGTTCATTCGGCCATAACTACTGTCTTGTAAAATATCGAGGTTTGCGTTTAATATTTAATATATTGCAAATTCTTTAATATTTAACATTGTTGCAAAACTTCCTAGTCCCCGTCTCTTTTTCTAGACGTTGTTGCTATAATTCTTCCATTTTAGTTTCATGTTTGTTCCGTGACGCATTACTGCAATAGAGACAGTATTTTCCCAGTAAAGGATATTATACATTGTAGCAACAATGTATATTTAACATTCAGTCGGCCGTAACTACCGTCTTGTAAAATATTGAGGTTCGCGTTTAATATTTAATATATATGCGTATAAAAATGTCGGAGTATAGTCGTCGTTTTTTCATAGATAATGGAGTAATACGATTCGATACCCGTAACACGACAGAGCGCTCGCTACTTGCTTCTATTTATGCATCAATTAAATCGTCGCTGTACACGCTTGTAATTGCTCGTCGAAATTTTATCATTCTGATTTGTGGTACGATTATCCTGTTAGGTTACCGATGTAAACGGCAGACTTTTTCCGTGCTAATCCGCGGTACATGATTAAATAACCAGTCAACGCGAGGCCGGTCGATATATCAACAGGTTAAACTGTTACTTTCACTGGAATATTGATTTTCTCCGCGTAGCGAGGCCCCGCGTATAAATGCCATCGCGGGTAATTTGCAACCCTGCTCTGTGATTTCTGCGCTCTCCACGCCTGCTGATAAATACGGCCTGACACGATCCAAAGAAAATTATTAACAAGCCCGCGAGACTCCCACAGTGTGAACTTCCTCCATCTTTCGATACTATTACGTCGTTCGAAAAGAAATTTCGTTTTTCGTGTAGAAGACTGGTCCCATCGAACTCACGGACACAAATTTTACCGACTCCAGATTTGACCGACAACGGATCTGAAACCGTTGTCGGTTGTCGGGGAAATTTGTGTCGGTGATTTTTTTTATCATTAGAAAATCTCATATGAGATTTATTTCAATATAATTACAAAACAAACGAAATACGCCACATACAAAACAGAATATAATAATTGCACAATAGAACGTGGTATATTAGAGATACACAGATGTTTTAATACAGACATATGATTAGTTGGAACAGTATAGACAAAACTTATACTTTAAGACCACAGCTCTTAAAAAATGATAACATGTAGTGACAAGCTTTTATATTTGGTTTAGCTATTAATATTGAGACAGCATTAGCTTATTCATTCTTGCTGGACTGCGGATCTTGATGCATTTATAAGAGAATCGAGTAGATGAAATGTTCAATATTTTTGGAAAATTTTGAAAACAAAAGTACACACGTATTTATCGAGTGTCGAGTTTTATACGTATCTTCTTCGCAGTAATCACACACCTAGTGTTACACATGTGTTTAAATCAACGTATAATTAAATCTAAATCAATAAACAATTCTTAACCCATACGTAGCCAACCAAAATGTATAGATTATTTAAAGCCTTGTGTATTCACCATATTTACACAAATTCTCATTTTAAAACTAAACATTAATATGTTAGCAAGAAAAGAATGGACATTCAGAAGAATCTGGAAATATTTTTAGAGAAACATTAACAAATTATTGCAAGAAATGCAGCAAATGACTACTCGATTGGCCTTGCAAGAGTTAATGGATGAAATTGATTTGCAACCGGACAAATTTAATAATTGTAACTTGATATTTGTTGCATTTATTATTTTCAAAGAATTTTCAATTCCGTTGTACACGGGGAAGTCCACTTTCAAACAACCAATTCGGCGTGATTCAAACAACGTAGAAAAGTTAAAAAGGTTAGACAATGGGAGGGGGTGCCGTGTACAGAGCTGATAAAATAAAATGGTCGGCGTCGGTAGGCAAAGGCGGCGCGTCGACAAAAGAAGAAACTTACCTGGTCACGAAAAGAAGGAGGGGGGGAAAAGCGATGTCGGACAGCGTGGGAGGGTGATATAATTCTCTGATTTAGAGGCACGTGACACCGTCGTCACGTGTCGGTGGACCGTCGAAGCGACGATTAAAAGCTCGTTAGGTCGGACGCGCACCAGGCATTCCTCGTTGGGGCCCGAACCGCGCCGCGAGAGAGATTTAAGGGCCCGTCCTCGCAGGGTAGGTCCCCGGCATCCTCTCTCGACGTGGCGGAGGCCCACGAGATAGGATCAGGCCCAGCTACATCCTACAGGATCGTGGCGAGCCCGGCCTGAGAGGCTACGGTATCTAATCTGGCCACTTTCGGAGCCGCGGGTAGCCGTGTTTTGCCCGGGGATCGTGTTAAGGGGATTTACATTCATTTCGATCCTAATAACCCGATCCCTCGATATGGAACGATTTGGAACACGATATCCGTCCTCTCCGTGTACGTATGCCCGCCCCCCGACTTTCTTTTCTGTCACGCTGCCTCCGCTCTCGCCCGTTTCTTCGTTTCCTTCTCTAATCCTCTCTGTCCACCCTTCCCCCTCCCTCTAAACGACTGCGACGCGAACAGATCTTCTTAACCCTTTGCACTCGAAACTATTCTAAATCGAAGACCGAATTTTTCTAACGGCCTGAGATATTTCATACGATTTTCGGAATTTCCGAGCGGTGAGAATTCTGTCGAATGTCGCGTCGATAATAACCGTAACGACGCGACGATCCGATATTAGTTACTTATTGATTTATTTTGCGTTCTTCATATTTTATAATTTGCGTTATTCATTATTCTGGTTTGACGTATTGAATAGAAAAGACGTGTTTGATCACAGACGGAGATTTAAATGAGACAATTTAATTAATTGTATTCAAGATAATTGGAATTAAACGTTAAACTATTGTGTTTACGGACGTGTTATTTCTAGTTACGACTTAATTCCTACAGATATGAAACTGTGATAACATCTCGCACAATACTTTCGGTATTCAGATATCGACTACGTTTAGCAATTTATTTAATACAAATTTAATAATGCAACAAACATTTTGTATAATGGTAGAGGAATAAAAAGTTAGAAAACGCACAGGCAACTTCAAACTATAAAAAAAATTTTGTTTATTTCCATTATTTATCAATCTCCGGTGGCGATGAGGAACAACCAATCGCCGAATCGTTTCCAGGTAATTCGAATTTCTAAATATGCTGTTACTGGAAATGTTTCTTTGAACACTGTTTAATTAGAATCACAGCAACCAGATGTTCGGAATTGCTGTAATCGAACAATCGATGTAATCTCCTGCCAATCTCCTGTACGATCGAAGAGGGTCGTGGCTAAACTCATTCGCCGCGTTCCATTTCGAATTCCTCCGCGTTTGAGGATTCTAGGTGGCGCAGACCTTTTGAACCCGTTACCGCTACATCTGTCAATACTCGGCCCCGCTTTCCTCTTCGAGAATGCGAAAAGTCACCTCTGCCTTTAATGGTGTTCTTGTGTCCGTTTGTTTCGAATTCGTTGCTTTCCTCCGACCTCGTCCGTGTCCGTTTAAAATACGAGTGGTTGTTCTCGCGAGCCTATTCTGCTTCAGGATAATTTCACCAGACCCTGGCAACGGTGAAAGTCGTTTCGTGTGGATGCGCGTATAGTCGAGGAGCTAAGTAAATGACGGATGAACAGTCAATAATGACTGAACGTTCGAGCCGTTCCGAGGGTGCTTCACGTAATTGAATGGGTTTCTGCGGAAACTAATATGCGTATTAAAAGGAACATGGTGCTGTTCATACTTAAATAACTGCGTTCGCTTTTCTCTTATGGAAGAAAGAGAGTCGAAGAGTAGAGAAGAAGTCGAAGAAATTCAAATCCGATAGAGCAGGGGGTTGGAAAGGATGATGTTTTAAGCATACAATGGATACCAATTTGTCTATTAGAAAATTACAAATGTCAAAGAAATTCGGATCAGTGTATCCGCTAAATAGATTGTAGAGTAAGGGGGTTGAAGGAAGTCGCTGCCGTTGGCAACTCCTGGAATCGAAAGCATACAATAAATACCAATTGTCTTCTTTTGCAAAATGCAGAACGACAAAGTTGACGAGTCAGACTCGTGATGAAGGTTTTCAACAGAGTCCAACAAATATGAATGTTACGCGTTTCATTTTAGATGAAGTAAAATTTGATTCGTTTGCAGTATTTAAGCATTCAAAATAAATGTAGCCATACAACAGGTATACATTTTCTTCTCTCGTCTAAGATATTTTTGTACATAAAGACGTTCTAGAATAGAATTTGCTTTATTTCAACCTCACAGTAATGTGACTTGGTTTCCATTAACCTATCTGTACAAGTCTATCTTATTTCACGCATTCGATCCATACTTTCTCTCGTTATTTTCTTTGTTTCACACATTCCTACCCTGTCCTTCTTTTAGTATCCTAATTATCACTAACCTACTTATTTACTTACTTATTGCATCCTTCCCTGTTCCCTAACTTTACCATTTTTGTTAGTTTCGTATGTTCTCATGAACCAGTCAAGTTCTCGTACTACCTCCTTTTACGCGAAACAACTTAGCCTCAATATTGAAGGTGTCTCAAAACGTGTCTTAATATTGACGAAACATTAACATTAGAGCATTAGTAGGTTCCGAGATATAGAACCTCAAAAATCACTTTTGTCACTGACTGATTGACTGACATATCATCAAAACCTTTTAACCCTAATTTTTAAATCAATGGCCATAAAAGTTGTTAGGTAGCTGCCAAATTTCAATAATTTAGTCCTCCATGTAACTCTTTGAAAATGAAATAGCGTTCGATTAAACTAATTTTTACAAACGCTTTTTTCAGTATTGCAAGAGGTATTTCTAACGTAACGAACTTGCCTGTATTTTGTTTGATCTCACAACTTTTTACGGCCATACAGAACTTGGCTCCTGTTTACAGGATGTTTTTTTTTGGATCACTGTAACCGTAAAAGAATATGTAATGGCAAGGGGTTAAAAGAAATTGTAAAATTAGAGGTTGGAGGTGGTTGTCGTTGGCGAGAAGTCGGCGAGTTGAGGGCTAAGAGGATCGAGCGGGTACTCAATGAGAAATAAACAAATGAAAGGAGCTGTCGAGGAAGGAGGAAGCTGCGAGATTGAGTGCCGAGGCACTGGAAGCGACGAGGCGTGCTTTAATCGCGGCGGACGAGGCTTCATCACCCGTGGTCGCCTTCGTGGATCCTGTCCTGTCGACGACGGGCGTGATGTGCCCCGGGGCCAAAACAACACGCCCCTGTTTCTCTCCTTTTTCTCGAGGATATCCCCCGGTCGTCGGATCGCAAGTTTACCTCGCCTCGTCTCGCCTCGCCTTCACCTTCTGCCGCGGTAATCCGTTCCCACAGACAAAAGGGCCTCGCGGCCCGTCGACTTCGATCTTCTTCCACCACCTCGGCTTGCGTACCCGTGATCGTGTCCACCGCGCGCAGGTATGTAATAAGGATGTAACCCGAGCTCCTCGGGACACGGGCCCCGAGGACTACGATCCAGGTTCCACGACAGGTTCGAACGCTCCTACTCGATCCATCGCCGCGATCGATCTCGCTGCTTCTTGGAAAATCACGTCTCCCCCGAGACACCCATCTGAAAATTAGCTCCCAATACCTTCACGCTGACTCGTTCCTCTCGTGTTTCGCGATCTCGAATTTGTGCTCGGATCCGTGCTAATTAATCTGAGACATTCCCCACGCTCCACCTCCCTTTCCCTTCATTCTTCAAGGATTAGACCATTTTCTGCGTCCTCGCCGTTTCTCAAACCTTCCCGACTCCTTCTTCTCTTGGTCCCGGCAATCTTATCGCGAGCCTTGAACTGGTAAATAGTTAGGAAAAAATTTTATCACGATTCTAATTGGATCATTCTTTAATTTATTTCGAGTATCAGAAAAATACTGCTGTTAACATACCGACGCTATTAAAGAAATAATTGTCTGGAAAGCTAGCTCGGTGTTCGCGGAAATAATGTTTTGCAGATATAAAACTTGTTACGAAAAACAACTTCTCCAATGATTAACATCTCGACAAACACATTGCTAATTCACTGAACAATCAATTATACGGTGGGGATCGAATTCTAAGGCTTGTCTTCGATTATGCAACGAAGACACTGTTGCGTAAGCCGATTGGTACCTGATTGGACTGAAACGAATCCGGAATCCATTAGGAATTATCTATGAATTATTTATTGATCGAGAAAGGCTCTAACTTCACGCAACTCGACCGGATCTTCCGTGATTACGTGGTTCCTGGACGTCACGGTGAAACATTCCCTCGGATCGATGGTATGCAACGATGTAACCCAATCCAGGATTGTCGAAGTGCAAGGGGCCTGTCTATGGACGTCTATACGGCCCCGAAAATTCCTCGATCGAGATCGAAATTCCCATCGACGGCTTCCAGGAAGTGATGTCTACCCGTTCGAAATTTAATTCGTACGCCGCATCAACGAACGCTCGGAGCCACGGACCGCAAATTGCGACAGTGTCGACCAAGTATAATGTGTCGTGATTTATCGACCGATTTTATAACTCAATCACAAGCCCCGCCGAGTCTGTGACACATAGATCCGACTAGTTCTTGCTCTATGATTTATGGGAAACGGGATTATCTAACGGACACGACACGTTGCCTCGAGATCGAATGCCGTAAAAGAAACTTTATAATGGTCAACACACTCGACAATGTTTTTTGATCTTTGTTTTTCGTAATTGTATGCACAAATATTCATTACGAACGAGTAACAACTATTGATTGGAAACGAGATTATTTATAATACTGAGTATAACGAACACTATGACCCCAAACTTTTAAAAATGTTCGGTAAATGTTCACCATCGATTTCATCCCCTAATGATTTTGTCGCGTTGAAAACAACATTACAGTCTGATATCATTAATTAAACCGATATCATTAATTTATGCTTAAAGCAATTTACGATTGATATTATTCAATATTTATCCATGGAGGGCGCAACTTTTACAACATACACAAGTTTTTATACGTCGTTGAGAGGACACTTTGATTTTGAAACGGTGAAATCTATGAAGGAATGGTCTAACACTTTGTCCCCATTGCCAAGACGCAATGTTAATTTGATTCTCTTGAAAATAATCTAAATGCAGATCGAAACGTTGAGAAATAATATTGTGATAATTTGCAAATAGTGTTTGAATAACAATTGATCGAATCTATGCGCCAATATTATTAATTTATGCTTAAAGCAATTTACGATCGATATTATTCAATATTTAACATTACAGTGTTCTTGAATTTTTATATTTCACTGATATTTCGTACCATTAATATTTAGTTGAATTAACAGAGAAACCACGTTTTTTTTAAATGATTCGCTGAAGATTGAAATTGATTTTCAAAAGTAGCACAAAGCATTGGAAATATTGAATTTCGGTTGATTGCTTGACTCGCAAGGTGCCAACACTCCGGTAAAATAATTCTACGACGAGATCTAAAATTCTCGAGACTCTAAGGAGATTCAGCGGGCCTGTGGTCAGTCAACCCTAACGCAATTCTACTGTACAGTTCGGCTTCCAAGGAGGAAGTAACGCAAAATTAGAAGCGAAGTTCTCAATAATCAAGTTTAAATCTCTTAATCGAAGAGCATAGTCGGAAAACATTTATTGGAACAGTCTCGGAACAAAAGGATCGATCGCGAGCGTTTCTGAATCGCAGCTTTCTATCGGATCCACTCGTTTGGTCGTTCAGCCGGGGCTGAAGGACCGCGGAGCAAATGAATGACTCGAAGTCATGAGAAGAGAACGAAGTCGACGGAATGGAGATGAAGAAGCGTGAGATAGGTCGTCCGGCCCCGGGAATCACTCTTCACCGTTGGCTGGGACCATCTAGAGAGCTCGATAAACACTCGAGCAAGCTCGCGTGGTTGTTCTTTAAAACACGGGGCCCATTGTTGCCGGGTCATCTCCTGGCTTCAGGCCATTGTCCTCTAAACACGCGCATTACCAATCGTTCGGATCGATCGGCTCCCATTATCTGAACGATTCCCTGCCGAAATCGCGGGGAACCTGGACTAAAGCCAGACGGAATCGGAGTTGTTCGAAGCGGAACAGAAGGATAGTTCCACTGAATTTGAAAGCCTTCGTTTTGCCGAACTTTTTCCAAAGATTTTAGTCTAAATACATACCCAATTGCGGACATAATAGAAAAACATAAAAATGTTTTTCACTATGGAAAACAGGAATAGAAGAAAAATTGATTTCATCCCTTAACGATGCTATTACTTGGAAAACAACATTACAATATTCTCGAATCTTTTAAATCTCGTATTGTTTTATATTTCGCAGAACCAATTTCTTCATAAATATACAATAAAGAAGAGCCATAAACTGTGGCAGTGAAGGCCGTCGTTTATTTCTTGGACAATATGCACTGACAGAAAGAAATTTGTGGATGCATCCTTTGCAGTCTCGATAATCGTAAACTAAAAAAGATCAGAACAGTGAGAAGGATTGATAAAGGAAAAAATTAGCTTTTCCTGCAAGAAAAAATTCATAAAAATGATTACTGTATTCACACGAAAATCCCCCCTTAAGGTCTCGTATTCGGGGGCAGGCTGTCCCTTCCGGGGGGCTGTACAAAGTTGACCGCAGGACATCTCACTGTCTGAGAGTTCGAATATCCGGCGATAATCGAGCCGATTAATGCCGACGTGTCGCCACGGTGTCGGGGAAGATGGTGTTTCTATGAGGGGAGGGGGGGAGCGAGACTTCCTGGATGATCAGCTGACGCTCGGGGCGGATCGTTTCCTAGTGAATGGAATATCAAGAGCAGAGCAAAAGTGCTCTCTCGTGCTGACCCCCGAACATGGTCAGCTCTCTCGAGCGAGGAGGTGATGAGCGCTCGTTGGTAGTGGGGCCCCCCTCCGGATAAGGGGGGCAAGAAGGAAATCAAAGGAGAAGGTGGAGAGGCTCCGAACCTGAGGAACAGGAACGGCAAGAGGAGGGGGGCGAGAGAGGAACGAGCACGTTGAAACAAGAAGAATGGAATAAAAGGTTGGTCTGGCCGCGAAAGTGAAGCTGAAACGGGACGGAGGAGGAGGAGGACTCGAGAAGAAACCAGCGGGGGCGGGGCCGAAACTCTGGATGCTGGGATGGAGCCCAGTCCTTCTTCACCATCTTCGTTCATCTCGGACCCAACCCCTTTTCCTGATCAGGAGGTGGCCCATCTTCCGTTGCCGTTGCTGCTGCTGCTTCTTCCTCTTCTTCTTCTTCTTCTGCATTATTCTTGACTTCTTCCCTTGACCTTCTCACCTGTGACGAACGTTTCCGACCGAGCACGAGCCCGACCTGCAGACACTTTCGCGCGGTCAAGCTGGATTTTGAATCGTTCCTAAAATGCATTTGTTGTGCATTCGTTGCACATTCCCTATAACCTGGAGATTGCAAAAAACGTAGTGCTTTGTAACAATTTCTTCGATATTATTTCAAACAAACAGTGCATACACAACGAATGCATTTTAGAATCGATTCAAAACTCTTACATTCTCTCCGTGTACTACTACGCTAATAGCCCCCATACATTTTGAAATATTGTCGATTGGAAGAAATGTTTAATTTTCAAATTAAAATTGCTCTAAGTGCAAAGGGTTAAAGTTTGATGTGAACTCGACGAATCTTTTGATTCCGATCGAACGGTGATCGAGCGGGCCTGAGGAACAGGGTCCGCGAACCCGAATGCGGACGACGCTCATTGAAAATGCGGAGTTGAAATTGCTCGCTGGTTAACTAGCGGCCGCGCGGGCATTAACACGCCGGGCTGCTGCACGAGATAAGATACGGTGCATGTAAACGAGGTGTAAGTGATAGACGCTCGATAATTAACGGGTATCGAGGTGAGAGATGCAGCGGAGATAGGGTGTGCGAGGACCGGTGGACATTATACCTGTCGCGACCAGTTCATCATCCGCCGAAACTAGTTTGCTTTTCGCCTTTCGTTCGGTTCTCACCGAGAGCCTGAACTCGCGAACTGGAAAATTTCTCCTTGTTTGCTACCTGTCGCGCTTGGAACGAGTATCGAACGCAGCCCAGGGAACCGGTCGATGTAATATCGTTACGAATGTTACACGCGTGCTAAAAACCCGATGGGGAATCGGATGTCTGGAACCGTGGCTCCACACCTGGACGACTTCAAGGCTTCGGGCTGCCCGTATGAAACCCATATAGGACTTTCACTAACCATTCGCAAACCCATTTTTTTCACCGGATCGTGTTTCATCGCGGCGCTGCAGGGAATAAATATTAATTACTTCGACTTTCTAGCGATTTCTGTCGATTTTTGTCAGTCCACTTGCGCAACCACCAAAAATAACCTTGCGAGAGATTCCTTTCGTTGCGGGAACCAGCGGGAACGATCGGACAGTTTCAGCTTCGATAATTACTTCGAACCGTTCTACCATTTTTATTTGAATTTTCCCACAGCTACGGGGTTCGCAGAAATCGTTCCAAACGTATACATCCTTTCGTTTGAAATTTTCCCGCTGCTACGGGGTTCGCAGGACCAGCGCCAAGGCTTCCAAGGCTTCCGCTGGTGGCCCCCGACTGTTGCACGAGTAGTCGCGATCCATTTCGAGGGTATTTCGCGCGTAGCTTTGCGGTCGCCCTTTTTCTCATCCCTGTCTCCGGGCCCCCTTCTGCCCTTGTGCCCCTAATGGATTACGGGCCAGGCCATTTTTCACCCGAAATGGATTTTCATAAGGCCCGACATTCTCGACTTTGCCCAACCGCGCGCATTCTCTACCATTCTCCGTTTCACTCTATCTCCTGTCCGCCAAAATGTTTGTAAATAGATGTAAAGTCTGGGAGGGGCCCAGCGGGTGCCCCGCTGAGTGAACAAGGCGCCCCATCGTGCACCACGGTCGGCACCGCGTACATTTCTCGGGCTCTTCACCATTCTTCCCTCTCTTTATACGAAGCTACATCACAGCCACCCTTCCTTTGTACTTCTTCCACCTCTTTCTCTTTCCTCGTTCGTTCCTCGCCGTTCCACTATCCTCCCACTCACCTTACCGTCCCCCACCGATTCTCCTTTTGTTCTTCCTTCCTCCCTTCCCTCTTGTCTCCTTTTTCTTCGTTATTAGTCATCCCTGATCTTTTTAATTCCTACCCACCCGATGCTTCCTCCTCCTTTTTATCGCCGATCCTTGATTTCTCATGCCCCACTCCACTCCCCGGCTCTTTGATCGCTTTTCTTCGATTTCCCCGCTTGCCAAGCGTTTTGATCTTTCGCACTCTTCAGGGTTTTCTGTCTTTTCTTCGAATCAGCCCCGTTTCTTTGTCCATCACATCTAAATGATATTTAGAGCACTTTTCCAAATTCTTCCTTTTGCAAAACAATTTCACCCATTGAGAATATTCTCAAAATTATATATTTAATTAGACTGTAGAGTATACAGTTTTCCGGAGATAAGTTTCATACACAATCAGACTGTGGGCTATCCTCCTACAAAATAAAAATTGTCCGCGTCGACTGCAACGAATAGAAACCGAATGGAATGTTATTTCTTCCCTTAATAATTTCAGTGGACAAAAAATTTTCCTACGATTTTCAATTTCATCTACTCAATTCTCTTATAAATGCATAAAGATCCACAGTATATTTATAACTCACTCAAGATAATTTTTCAAGAGTGCTCCGTGTATTTCTTTCAATGAATGCAGCAGGCAAAAACAATTTTAATAATGGCTGATTTAAATGAACTAAAATATGAAGAAGATTCCAGGTATCACGGAAACTTTAGATTGCATTTTCCCTCGGCCAGCAACTTGTCACACAGAAATTTAATGAGAAACGTCTCGAGCTCACTTCCGAAGATCGTGTATACGTAACGACACCACGTTTGCAAGCAATAGGGACATAAATTACCCGAGCTTACAATATGTATACACACTGTTCTCCTAAGCAGCGAGCCTCTCGTATGTAATTTCTCTGTCCTTTCTTACAAAAATCGTTCCCTCGGCGAGTGTGCGTATGTATGTGAGTCTGTTTGACTACGTGCATCGGCATACCTTATTGTTGGCCGTGCAAATTATTAACGGCCATACAAACACACGGACTCCCTTCGGAAGCGATGATAAATCGCCGGAATGGAGACACATTGTGTTTGTCTTCTGCATATCTTCGTTATGTAAATTTGCGGCCGGATAAACTGCTCCCGGGAAACATCATTCGAGCGCGCGAATTCAGTGGAAATCCTAGATGTGTAAGCGCGTGGAAGGTTCAGTTCCAACGTCGCCATCCGAATGACGGATTCATGGTGACAAATTGCACCCGAGGGTGTTCGATCGTGTGTCCCATCGATTATCTCGCGGTGATTCTGCAATTATTCAACAATGCGCGGCTTGGCTCGACATATGGCGGTATTTTCCCGTTTAACGGGACAATGGAAAAGTAGTGTCACGACTGTAACTCTCCTAGAAATCGAACTAAGAGGCTTCAAAAGTTGTTTATTTGACATTTGCGGTGGGGTTTATCCTCTCGTCTATTGTACGGAAAGTGCATAATCATTTGAAAACTTGGTTTCTCCCTTATATTAACACGAGACTCCAACTGACTCAACAAAGTCTAACAAATATTGTGAATGCCGAGGTTCCGAAGGCGTTCTTAGCTCAGACAAAACAACACTTTTCTTGAAATTTCAAAGTCGAAAAATTGAACTTTGGATAGAGAAAGTGGTCTGCTGGACCAACTCTGCGACGGTTTCCTATCAGCCAGGTAGACGGTCGAAAGTCAGGGTAAAAGAGAGAGAGAGAGCGAGAGAATGGACGCAGTGAGAGCCGGTTAAGAAGAAAACAGGGAGAAGATCAGCGTGACCGAATGATCCCCGACACCGGTCGTATTTATACTCCTGTTTGCCTCCTGATTCGCCACAGTTGGGGGATCCTTATAAACAGCCCCCGTCAAAAGTCCTCTGCAATGTCCAACCTGGTGACCGGTCAAAACACGCATTCGTTTTCCGGAAGGTATCCCGGGTCTCCTACCTGGACCGAGTGCACGATCCTTTTTTCCGCGCGCATCCGCGTGAAATCGCCGAATCTCTTGGGCCGCCTCCGACACCGGGAAAATCGCGTTAAGCGGAAACTTCGAGGAAAAGTTCGAGGGCTGAATGAAAAAACTTCTTTCAAACGGAACGAGAAATTGAGCTCGGATTGGATCTGCACCCCGTGTGGCCTCCGATGCGACGGGATTCGTTTCCAATGCTTTTTTCAACATCCTATCTTTCTGCGCGGTGAATGTGCTCGCCTCGAAGGGGTTGAAGAAAATACGATTTCCAATGAGCCGTTTCTGATCCGCTTGTACAAACGATAGTATGATAGGCGACGTTCATCTCCATATGTAATGAAATCGTGTTTGTCTGTCGATTTGTGACGGCATCAATTGTAGTTGTTTTACGACGTCTGTTTGCATTATCGACATTATCAACATCCATCAGTTAGCTTATTACTATTCCAAATTATTAACGTTCATCACAAAAATCAGAATTTTTAAACGGTACAAGTAGCAGGTTGACATGTTTAAACAAATTTATTGAAATTTGAACAGGACCATATCTTTCAGTTCGGGTCCCATGGAAATCACTGACACAAATTTCACCGACTCCAGATTTGACCGACATCCACTTTGGACGACAACGCCATTAACCGCCAACGATTTTGATCGACACGAATTTGACAGACTACGATTTTGATCGACACAAATTTGACCGACAACGATTTTAGATTCGTTGTCGGTCAAATCTGGAGTCGGTGAAATGTTGTCGTCGAAAACCGTGTCGGGGAAAATTGTGTCGATGATTTCCATGGGACCTGTCAATTCAGCTAGTCTAAATACGTATCTTATTATTCATAAGAAAAACAAGTAGGTGTGATCTAAAACAGTAAAATTATTCGAAAAGTTTATTCATAAGAAAAACAAGTAGGCGTGATCTAAAACAGTAAAATTATTCGAAAAGTTTATTCATAATCTTTCTCTGCATGTCATTTGGTAAATCATTTTATCTGATTGCTCAGATAAATAGGTAATTCGGTCCGATCATAAGAAAGTTATACCGTTTTAAAGCGCGTGGAGATACTTTCGTGGTTCACTGTATATTCAGCGAGGATTCTCGACGGGCGAGGCAGCGACGGAATTAAGGCCGGCTATTGAACGCGATATCGTGACAGCGCGGTTATGCGTCGTTCGCATAAGCGGGAACGCGGTGCAACGCGGCGTGGCCCGTTTCATTCAGAGGCGGGCCTCCGGGTGGCTTAATGGGAATTCATCCGACAGCCGATGGGCGTGCGGATTCGCTTGTGGCGATCGCGTGCACGTGGCCGTGACACCGGCGAGTCCGCGAAAGGCTTTTCACCGTGCGAGAAGAGGATTCGTGAACCGGAGAATATATAAAAGAGAAGTGAAGAGGGACGGGGAGGGAACGAACGAAGGGGGAAAACGAAGGAACGACGAAGACGAAGAACACCGGGCCGAGGGACCGGTCCCTCGAGCTGTCGTGCACCGCTCAATAGGGGCTAATTGCCGCAAGGAGAGCTGCAAATTCGTGGTATTGTGAGCCGCGTCTCGTTTCGTGTTCGCTGTCGAACCGCATTGTCGGTGTCCGCGGACCGCGAACACCGTTTTCACCCGGCTTTTCAATGGAACCATGCGGTGGACACCACTAGAAAAATAACGGATTGCACTATCACTGATTACCGATTAAATTACTGATTAAATACATAATTTATTACTGATATAAAATCCGCAGTCTACCGATTATAAGACTGCGGATCTTTGTTCAACATTAAAGAAACATTTGCATTGATTGCAAGGCACAGGAGCAAAATAAACAATTCTTTCTTCTTTTAACTATCTTGTTAAGGTGAAACTAATACACTGGCAACGTCGAATCTTTTCAATATGTCCACTGTTTTAAATCGTGCGTACCCATTTTTGTCGTAAATGCATCAAATCTGCAGTCTACTGATTATTAGACTGCGGATCTCTGTGCAAAATAAAAGAAACGTTTGCATTGATTGCAAGACACAGGAGCGAAATAAAAACTTCTTTCTTCTTTTAACTATCTTGTTAAGGTGAAACTAATACACTGGCGACGTTGAATCTTTTCAATATGTCCACTGTTTTAAATTGTGCGTACCTCTTTTTGTCGTAAATGCAAAAAATCCGCAGTCTACTTAATCACTGTAGGCTTTGCACTCCAAATTGATCCTTTCGCCAATTAATTTTATTTACATTATAGTACGTACTCTACTAAAAAATATCTACATATACAATCATTTTAGTTATTTCAATAATTGTTAGATAAAAATATCTGATACCGGCCATTTCGACCGATGGCGGTAGGTTTAGTGTTAGGCATGTCAGGCGGTATTGTCGGGGCCCGTTCGGGCCTGTGTTCGAATTGATTTTTTGAGGGGTAATCGGTCAGGCCGGGCCTCATGCGCCTCGATGAACCCGTACAAGCGGCTCCCTTGACGCCCGAGCATGATCTCTAGCCGATGGCTGCTTTATTCTCGGCCGGGCGCGCGGAAGAAGCTAATTCCCGGCGGTCTTTTTGCCGCGTGAAAGTCGCCTCGATTTTTCTGCGGTCGATCGGTCATTGACGAGGTAAGCAGGCTGCCTGCCTGGCGTATTCTTTCCAGAGCTGCGAGTCACCTTCGCTTCCTTTTCAACAAATTGATCTTCCGCGCGGGGTGGCCTCGATCGCAGCTTTTCTCGAATCACGGTGAATAGAACGGTTCGAATTCTGCGTTGACTCTCGGTCAGCGAATAGGATTGTCTTTTCACTGCGACCTCTGCGGTTGCCAGAAACTATTTTCTTCGGCACGCGGTAAGCTTTGTGTTTCACTTGTGATTTTCATTGAGATGTTCTCTCTGATGGTATTATATTATGTCAGTGTTACCAACCTCGGAGCCAGAATCTGAGGGTGGTTTCTCAGTATTTTTCCATTTCTTCCCCTACTTTGGACGCTCATATTGTTAAATATAAACATAATCTCGGACTAAATCTTGGAATTCAGGCTATCAACGTTTTATAACAAGAAGTCTAGATGATATCGGCGCAAAGGTAATCAGTAATACTGATCGAACCTTTGCGCCGATATCATCTAGACATCTTGTTATAAACTACACTACGATCGATAATCAACAAACACAATTATCAACGTTTTGTCTGGGTTTCTCGTAAGTCTGAGCAGTGCGGGATTAAGCCAGGGCGGGGCCCGTAGCAAATGTTACCAGGGGGCCCTAGGTTTTACACGATAACATATTAAAACACGGTGAATGACCTTTTTTTTAGCAAAAATATCTGAGAACGGTATCGACCAAATTTTAAGTCAATTTTCTGCTGCATGCGTGGGGCTCGTAGCATTTGCAACTCCTGCTACGGGCCTTAATCCGGCACTGGGTCTGAGTTATGTTAAGAAACATTATTTAAGAATATCAATACACTGCTTCCAACTTATTACGATCATTCAAGAAAGAAGAAATTGTCTATCTATCTCCTGTATCTTTGGAATTCAGCCAATTTTCTAGTAATGTTCGTGTGATTCTATTGAGAGTGTCTGGGTTGGTCGTAGGTAATTGAGCGTGGTTAGCAATTGCGCAGATTGCCGCGCGACGCTATTAATTTATGTAGATTCGTGCATCCCCTGTAATCAATCGAATAACCGTGGAAATGTTCTGTTGCAGAGGTGCAAAGAGAAGTTGAATACCCTCGCAATCTCGGTAATGAACCAGTGGCCAGGGGTGAAGCTAAGGGTGACGGAAGGATGGGACGAGGAAGGGAAACACGCCACGGATTCGTTGCATTACGAAGGACGTGCCGTCGACGTGACAACGAGCGATCGGGATCGCTCGAAATATGGAATGTTGGCTAGACTCGCTGTCGAAGCTGGTTTCGATTGGGTTTATTACGAGTCCAGGTCACATATCCACTGCTCCGTCAAATCTGGTCAGTATCTCTACGTTTGTTCTGTTTTTTTTTTAACAATCAATCTGCCTCGCTCAACTGATATGTCCCTTGAACAATTCTTACGTTTTCTTCTAGAGAAACTTTCATTATTAACCCTTGACTGCATAATTGGACTGAAAAAATTGAAAGAAGGTCAGGTTTTGTGTTTCGTTTAAAAGAAAAATATTTTTAAAAATCATAACAACATTTTCAGAAAAATTCTTACGTTCTCTTGTAGAGATATCAGAAACTTTCATTATTAACCCTTCGCTGCATGATTTTTTTAATTGGGCTGAAAAAATTGAAAGGTCAGGTTTTGTGTTTCGTCTAAAGGAAAAATATTTTTAAAAATCATAACAACATTTTTAGAAAAAATACTTACGTTCTCTTGTAGAGATATCAGAAACTTTCATCATTAACCCTTCGCTGCATGATTTTTTTAATTGGGCTGAAAAAATTGAAAGAAGGTCAGGTTTTGTGTTTCATTTAAAGGAAAAATATTTTTAAAAATCATAACAACATTTTCAGAAAAATAAACAGTAAGAAAACACTTTCTTAATATACCATATATAGACTTTTTTAATTGTGTCATGTATGATCACTGTGCAGCGAGGGGTTAAAGCTCCAAACTCGTTTGCACATTTCTACAAGTTTAAGACGTGAATCGAAAGGAAATTAGTAGACAGCGTATTGCAACAATCCGTAGTGAAATATTTAAATTCTTCTACTTTGTTCACAATTCTAAATTACACCTACTCATTTTCGTTATAAATGCATTAAACCAGCTGTCTAGTAATTAATTCCTGCAGCTGCCGTTTCCAAGTCAAGTGGTACAAATTACGTGTCATTGGTTCGATAATTACGATTCACCTCCGAGCGAATTTCAATTATCCCAATGGGCAAGTAAAATAAAAATCCCCAGTTTAATTTATGTTTTTTTCCTCAACAAGTGGTACACGTCAAATGTTTTCAACTCACTTTCTTAAATATAAATTTCTAGCGGCTTGTGTATATCTTAATTCATCTGTGAATTAGTACGAATTTACTAATTGGATCATCGTTAACAAAACGCATTTTCTGACATCACGTTTGCCGCGATTAATGATCGAGTAATTTCGAAACTGGTTCCTCTAATGCAGCTATTATCGTAATTAATTCGCATTCCCCAGGGAAATCACGTTCTGATTTTCTGCCTCGTCACGATCGCTCCATCCGTTATCCGTTAAAGTAACGTTCGACAGGAGTCACGTATTGATTTTATCAATAGCCAATGTAGGCCATCTAATTTCTTTTTAAATCGCGCACAACGTGCACATTCCCTCAATACCGAGAACAGTTATCGTTTTATCATTTCAATCAACCTTTGGAAAAGTCATGACAAGCGTATCGAGGTTTTCAAGCAGTTTGTTGAAATGCTTCTTGAGCATCACTGACTTGCTGAAATCATTTATTCGCCGCGCGAATTACTCCTCTGGTAACAAAACACGGTCTGTTTTACCGACTTTTATAGATCTCAAAGAGTGTTCCGAATATCGTCTGCTGGGTGTCGTTAGTGCACGAACTCTCGGTGCATTTTGCAGGATACAGAAAAATCGATAAACAAAGCCTTTAGTTGAAAAATAAAGCTATCAATTATAACTAGACTGCGGGCATTTATGCATGCATAGTTTCTAAAAAAATTTTTAATTCCTAGAATACAAGATTCCACAGAATTGGATACGATTTTTATTTATTTCGGATCAGAGAATCGGACTCTATTAATTTCCACTTTCTGTAGGAATGATTGCGAAATTAGAAATTATTTTCCTTGTTAATGATCCGTAGTTTAGCGGTGTGTTTAGCAAGTTTAGAAGTGTTTCTGTGTGGTTTTTACTACAAGTAATCTTTTAGTGGCTAAAGAGATCATTACAAATCAATTCGAAAAAATGAAGATTCGGTAATTCACGAAAACCGGAATCGAATATCCGTCTAAACACGTTGTTTCGCAATTCCCCCGATTTCCTGCGAATGTAGCATTCGAAAGCGGCCGATCGATCGGTCGAATTTCCTGCGGCGAACGACAAACTCGCCGCGTGCGAATGCAAAACGAAAAAAAGATATTCGAGAAAAAATATATACATATATACATATATATACATATACCGGACGCGAGCGATCAGTGTGTTTCGATGACCAGCCGTGGCTCGGGTTTCAAAATACATAAATGTCAATAAATCTAGGCGCGGCTGTCCGCTCGAATTAGATTCCAGCGCAACGATCGCCGCGAAATCGATACGAGCCGAAAGGACGATATTCGGAGACAGGGCTCCATGGAAACGAAACATCGTCGATCTCGATCCTTGAACGATTATCGACGGTTGCGCTCGATCGTCGGTCCCCGTCGCCGATCCACCGTTCGAGAAACGACGGCTTCCGAGCGATCATGGAAATTGAGTCTCGCGGCATTTGCATTTACCAACAATCTCGCTTGGAATTTCACGAGGGCGTAAATAAACACACCCATAAAAGCCCCATCCCCACTTGCACGATCAACACACTCGAAACGATCTCATCGATCCATACAGGCGCGATGCATTTCCGTGCAGTCTAGACTCATTATGCACTTCGACAAGATTAGGGGGGATCAGGAGAAATGAAAGACACAAATACTAATTAATGCAAGACTGGATTTTAAATAAAGATCAATTTACCTTCACTCTTCTTATTCGCAAAAAAATTAACAATTCCTGCTAAAAGTATAACATTATTAAAAATAGCTATACTTGTTAACACGTTCCGTGCCGTCTTTGCTCGACGATAAAACTGCATTTTTTATAATACCTCATTCTTTCGGTGGAAATATATCCTACAGTGTTAAACTTGTTATGAAATATTAGGTCGCTCGGAAAGTCATTTCGTTCTCTCGGGAGAAAATGAGAGCCAGTTTTTTACGATTTGCCAGAGTAAGTTTTACAATCGTTTACAATTTTTCTCTGCATTAAAGAAAGTTAGTCAGCACACCAAATTTGTAGACGTGGCACAAAACATGTTACAGAAAAGTTAGTTTTAAAAGAATTGTTAAATAATTGACAGCATAAGATTTTGAAGAATAATGGACGTAAAGAATTATTTTTTTATTAAAAGCACAAAACGATTTTTCAGTAGTTCCACTTTCTAAAACGTGGTTGATCTCGATGCAAATGTATGGAAATGTTCGAGTAAGTATATCGAAGTGTGTCTAAGCTCGAAAGCTCGTGCGCGCGAAGAAACGACGATAAGTCGGGCTGATGGTGTCGCGCGAAGGAATTTAAATTCAAATGAGGCCCGTCGTAGTTCAATCTCGTCGCGCAACAGTTTCCCTAGGGAAATCGGGACTGTTCGCGGGAAATTCGCGAACGATACACGGTATTATATCGACACCGGTTTCAGGGCTGTGATTACTAGGAATTTGTCATGGTTATGGCTCGTTACACACGTTTCCATTCACGTTCAATCGTCCCAATCAATTTTTCCGATACTGTCGATACGAGGCTGACCGATCGGATTACTTGTCTGAACGACGCGATCGTGTCCGGCTCAGAATCGTCGCGTGATAAATATATTCCTTCGCTCGAGAAAATCAAACACGTTTATCGATTTCAATATCCACACTCAGCATCGTCCTGTACATCATGAAATTATAAAACTTGTTCGATAACCATATGGAAGGTTTGCTGCGATAGAGATTATTCCTTGGCTTCATTATAATAAAACAAGTTTAAGTTTGTAAATCTTCAACAAAATGAAAATGTTATGTTTAAAGTTCACACTTCAAAGGGTTAAAGTAGTTATCGCCGTTTTTAGAGCGTCCGAATATTAACCCTTCGCTGCGCAGTGTATCAAATCTGATACAATTAACATATCTAGTTTATAGTAAACTAAGAATGTGTTTCCTTACTATATTTATTTATGCTTATTTTTTCAGAAAATGTTGTTTTAATTTCTTTTTCAATATGTTTCCCGTAAATAAAACATAAGAACTGACCTCCTTTCAAATTTTTCATGTCAATTAAAAAAATCATGCAGCGAAGGGTTAATTCGACTCATTGTACACAGACAGAAGACATTGCAAGGACAATATTAAATAATTATAAAAATTTTACAGATAATTAAATATTATT